>LPNX010093262.1:66258-179246 GCA_001517045.1 Pseudotsuga menziesii
TGCAAGTTGGTCAAATCAACAATAAATAAAGATAGTTAAATAAGTTGGCTGGAAGCACTTAGTGAAGTGATGCGCATTTATGACCGATTTGACTGTTAGTGATATGAGATTTCCAGCATATTTGGGGTCATTAATGTTGGATTTGGTCATGATGGATACGATGGATTTGGTAATGATGAGATTGGATTGGTAATATAAGAAGGTGTGGGATGGAGGTGTAAGGAATTGTTTAGTTGAATTGGGTGAAGTGTTGAGCTCAAAGAAGTAGTAGAATTTCATGCAATAGGAAAGGAGTGATATTGAAGTGTATTCATTTGCATTGTGAGGATTGCAGAGTGTGGCATGCTGAGCAATCCTGACACAATCGAGATTTTGAGCGAGCAGGAATCCCTCGTTCGGCCCATGAAAATAATAGAAGAAGTCATGAGCATGCCAGTCAGATCCTCTTTGATCCCTATAGGGAAGTGGAAGGCCTAGAAGCCTAGTTCCACACCGCTACAGAAGAGACAAATGTGCACTTCTGCTAGGGTGCAAGGGGAGGGAACTGCATAGACCGGACCATCAAGCTCGAGAGCTATCGATTTTGCGGCGCCCAGAGGTGTCTCCATCAATGACATCCTTGGATATGTCGCTCCAATGCGACGTGGGGTGAAGCCAAAGAAGATCACCAAGAATCAGATGTATCTCGCAAAGCTTCCATCGCTACCAGACGGGATGACTTTCTCAGTGGACATCATACCCACCTTGGTAAAGATGACGTATGAAGACCATGATTTGTTGCTGCTGAAGGAAGTAGCAGATGAACCTTACTAGTCATTTCCTATGGTACCTAGTGCACCTATCCAATGGATTCCTCACCCATTGGCGTAGTGCTTGGACAAGTCTAGGTTGTTGGGGCTGATTAACATGCCGCATTTCAGGTGACTCAATGAAGCAAATGCATGCATCAACCAAATGTTGGCATGCTTCCATGGTGGGATGCTATGGTTGAATGGCCCTATTCCTTTCACAGTTGACTTATTTTAAAAAATTACAGGATTACCAAAGGCCACGGAAGATTTGATGCAGTATTTCAAAGGGCACGACAATGACAAAAAGATTTCCTAGCAGTTGAAGGATAGTTTTGGATTATAGCACGATAGCTGTGCCTATTGCATCAACTGTATTAATGAGCCGGTAGAGTGTATCAGGGCACACATTTTTTCCAGCAAGATCGTCAAGAAGAATCAGCCTATCCAATGCAATTCAGGCATGGTTCTATGTGCACAAAAATGCGTTGAGGGCGTACAAATGAACTGGTCCCAATTTCTGTTAAACTAGTTGCTAGAAGATGTTGTCACTGCTTAGGGTAGGGAATGACCCTTTTCCTATAGTTGGTTGTTGATTCTGATTGTGCTAGTCACAAGGATGGAGTCAGAGGACTACTAGCCAATGTTAGTTGCTACTGTGGAAGTGTGAAAAGGCACACGGTATCTGAACTTGTGGTGGGTCGAGGAGCTCGATCGACATACGGACTATGCAATCCATTTTTGGGTCTACTGGGAAGCACTGCAAGCTGCAACCATCAAGGTTACCAGATTATCTAATGTCACAGTAGTCAAGTATTATAGGATCCTTCAGTTTTCTATCGGGCCTCATTCAACTTATATCCAGGTATGATGGGACCTCGACAAGCAATGGCTACCTATGGCTTATAAAATCACAGACAAAGAATTGAATGTCATAGTTCAGGAGTGGCCGGCTGAATGGCACAAACCTGTGAATGTGGAGGATATATCTACGGTCCTACTAGCAGATGCCCCTGACGAGCCTATCCATGCAGAGAAAAGTATTCACGACTCCGATGGAGATTCGTTGACATAATCTAATCCAGAAGCACCATGCATCTTTCAGGAGAACTAAACCAAAAGGTGCATAGAACTTGACATGGGTAGCAGTTCCCACTCTATGATGGAGAACCAACTATAGTGGCTCATCACGGATGTCACAGACTCATTTGATGTTGTGGCACAAGCCATGCGTCAGTCCAACAAAGAAGGGTTCACTACGGTAAGAGCTAAGTTAGATTTTATTTATGATGTTGTTTCAAAAATGACACTAGAGAGGGATATTGTAACATCCCCGACCCTCTGACCGACGAAGAGGATGCTACCATGGCGTTAACCATCCGAGCTAAGATCCACATGAACATGGATATATATATATATATACGAAATGATGAAACAAAATGCTTTGAACTAGAACATGCATGCATGATTATTTATCATTCAGCGGAAGCAAACATACGTTCATACAAGCATTCAACATGTTCATCATATTCATTAACAGTAAAGATGATTTTCGAAGTAAAATAAACAAGATTACATATCTCATAAAGAACTCATTCCGCAACCAGCTACGTCGTTGCAACCTTCCACCCAACCATAGGATAGCATGCTCCTAAATCTCTCAGCAATGCTACCACCCCCTAGTTGGGCATGATTCCCCAAGGAATAAGGAACAAGTAGGCTTACACATAGCCAAGGATACACAAAACATAGCCAAGCCGACACAGTTGGGTTTATCAGGCCAGCAACAAGACAACCAAGCCAACATGGTCAGGTTTATCAGGTCATCAAGGAGCTAGGAAAGGCTAAATGCTAAGCTGGTGAGCCCATTACAGAGCTAGGAACACCTACATTAGAACTAGCTTGACTTCTAAGACACCCACACAAACCCAACACAAGGAATCGGTCCCTTCTCTGCTACACAGTCCCTCAGGCCCTGACTTCCCTTCCAGTTCTATTTAGGGGTTGTGGAGAAGAAAGCTAGCCCTCTAGCTCTGTCTATGTGGTTTCCAAACACACTAAGTTTATCAAGCAAACAAAGCCCTCGTCCTTGCTCCTAACAAAGTACAAAGACCAACCACTGCACACATGCAGTCACACAAGCGAATCACAGCTTGGGCAAGATAAACAATTCCTGAGTCATTCTTGGCCCTATCGTGGCCAAAATGACTCCCAAGCAACTTACAACAAGCCCAAACATATTAGCAAACACAGCTCACAACGTGGGGAAAACAATGGCCTGTCCCGGACAACAAAGCCACCGAGGGAAGACTTACACAGACCACATTGGGGAAGGAAATACAGACTCCCAACCTGTGCATGAGATAAATTCACACCAGACCCCATAATTCAGATGGAAAACATGTTGGATACCCTTCTCTGCAAACATGAATGATTGTCGAAATGGCTCCCCCCCTCCTAGATGTGTGAGACCAAATAGAAACATAAGGATCCCCTGTGTGAGATACAGGACGTCTCTCTACGTGAGGTTGGGAAACAATGGAGAATGTGAGTCGAAAGTGCATGAGAGTTTCAGCACCGTTGTGGAGAGAGTGGAATGATGGAGAGTTCACTTCCTCTGCCCAATGTGAGGTTCAACCTACTGGTGGAGTGTGCGTGTGGGAGAGGAATGACAGTCCTACCACCCTCCACTCCCTAGCCATAACTACCCAAACTAATAGAAATTTTTTTTAATGATATTAGTTGGATACTATAAGGGAAGCTGAGCAAGTCAAAAGGGTTTAGCATCCGACACATGGATTTTCCCCATAGGTTCAAAGTTTAACAGTTTTCCCCCCCTTTATCCTTGTGAGAATCATGCCCTTTTCATTATGGTTGCAGTGAGCATAGCTGGATGGGTTCATTTAATTAAAGATGTATGTGTACATGATGGTAAAACTTAATATGTATGCCGCATGCCCCGATATACCATCGGTGACAATTTCAATCCGAAACATAGCATAACTAATCGATGGTGGGGCCTTGGCCTTTAGCTCCGCACCATGATTATTTACAATATAAACAACACGTACCTTTAATGCAATGGGGTCAAATCTAGGGTGTTACAGATATAATGCAGGAAATATCAATGATTAGCATCGATTCGTGCACTAGGAACGTTCAAGTTCCCCCGACTGCAATTGATGCGAGAAGTGAAGAAGTGAACTCGTTCCTGTAGCCATTATCGAGCATTTCATTTGATCTCAATAACTTACCTACTTAGGTTCTAGTGTAGCTGCAGCAGTTCACCGATTAGGAGTTGGATGACAGGAAGAAGTAGCTTAACAATGGGTACGTGTAGTCGTAGGATGCAGCTAAGAAGCTACAGGAAGAAGCTGATGAGATGCGGTAGGTCTAAGAGCATCTTGTCGAAGAAAAGGCGTAGGATATTGCCACATTGAAACAAGCGCAGGAAGAGCTGTAGCGGAAAGCCACTGAAGAAATCATTGAGTTAAAGAAGGATAAAGACCACCTCATTGACGAGAAAGTGCAGCTCTGTGCTAGTTGCAGTGCGGTTGAGCAAGCTGTTCATGAGGTATGTCAACAAATCTACAAAAACATGGAGGAAGTCACTGTAGTTTCCAAGGCCAAGCACCTTAGGGAATTTATTTCATAGCTCTAGTTGACCAACAATATGATGAATTCTTTTGTTTACCCTGATACACTACCTGAGAAAATTGTTGAGCAGAAAAATACCATCAAAGAGATAGCGGTCTAGTTTGAAGCTATGGAGTAGGAAGCGAAGAAGATCATTGAGGGAACGACACAGTTTTGGCAAAGTGTCATCTAGGATAGCCAAATGGAGTAATTGACCAAGTAAGCACGGGAAGCTGAATCCCAGTTGACGACGGTGAAGACGTCGCTAAGAGCAATGCCTCTCATGGTTCAGATTATGCACTTCAAAGAGTTGAAGGACCTATAGCAAAGAGCTTCCAGATCCCAAGAATGCCAGCACAAGCACAGCACTTAGCTAGAGGAATTCGAAGAAATTGGTGGGCAGTTAGCTATCAAAGCAGTCATTCCGTTGCAGAAGGTACATAATGGTAGGAAGATGGTGGATAGCAAGGCTAGGGAGGTGCACCCACTGAAGCAAGACATGCTAAATTATTGGGACACACCTGAACAAATCCATCTCCAAATTCATGAGATCTCGCAGCAGTTCAAGGAATTCAAGACCAAGATAATGAAATACACCCTGTCTACTTAACATGGCTTGAGGACGAGCCAGAAGACTATGTTGGGGGCCTGATGGCAAGGATTTTGGGTAAGTGAGTTGCACAACACCATGGAGGCTGCACAAGCTCACATGACACTGCGTAGGACCAAATCAATGCGATAGGAAGAAGAATAACCATTTTTTGAATTTCTTATGCAATTTTGTATAGATTGACCACATTTTGTGTGTATAGATAACTAGTTTGTTAGAAGTTAGTTAGAAGTGGACCTTGGTTGTAAAGGTGCAAGCCTATACATAGAATTATAATTACAATTGTAGATCATCAAAGATCATTGATGCAGAAGATCAATCGATCAATCCCTATTGTGATCTGATAACTATGTGTGATCTTGTCGCTTCTTTTTGTTCTTGAGCAGTTTTGGATCTTTATGGGTCAACCAACTATTGAATCTTGAGTTGTGATCATTCTTCTACTGTGGACAAGTACTGTATCATTCGGATCTATTGCGCACAAGTAATATGACATGACAGATGTTTCCCTAAATTGATCTTGTCTCTTATTTATTTTCTGTCTTTATGTGTTGTGATGTCAATGATGGATGTTTATTGAATCTATTGTATGAATGAATGACGCTACTGCAATGAATAAGTGAATGATGTGATCTGTTAGTTATGATGATAGATCTATGATGAATGATGCGATACTAATTAAATACTTTTGAAGAATATGATGATTATGTTGTTGACTCGCTGATGCCTTGTCCTCCTTTCTTACTGTTGAAAACTTGGTTCCAACAGCTCTCCCTCGAACATCTTGGGTGAGACTTCATCTGCTCTGTGGGTGTTTTCGGGGAGGGTGAAACCTATCTTGGCTGGTGCTTAGGGAGATTGTACTGGTTGGGCATCGATAGAGTGAGAACCACTGTCGACGAGGCTTTGTTGGTGGGGTTTTTCCAACACATGTACATGTACAAATTGAAAACCAACTAGGGTTTCATGGACTACAAATTGTATGCTAGAACTAGGGTTGAGAAGTTATGACATGGAACTAGGGTTTTGTGACCTCTTTACAAGTTATGAGATGGAATTAGAAACACATGCACATGTAGAAATTTAAAATCAACTAGGGTTTCATGAACTACAATTGCATTCTATAACTAGGTTTTAGAAGTTATGAGATGGAAGTAGAGTTTTGTGACCTTTTTAAAAGTTATGAGATGGAACTAGAAACACTTGTACATGTACAAACTAAAAACCAACTAGGCTTTCATGAACTATAAATTGTATGCTAGAACTAGGGTTGAGAAGTTATGAGATGGAAGTAAGGTTTTGTGATCTCTTTACAAGTTATGAGATGGAACTAGAAACCCATGCACATGTACAAATTGAAAACCAACTAGGTTTTAATGAACTAAAATTGCATGCTAGAACTAGGGTTGAGAAATTATGAGATGGAACTAGGTTTTGTGACCTTTGAGATGGAAGTAGAAACACATGCACATGTACAAATTTAGTATGGTATGGTATGATGTTAGTATCATAGGGTATTGTAGGGTATGGTATGGTATATTAGTATTGTATGGTATGTTATTATTGTAGGGTATGGTATGGTATATTAGTATGGTATGGTATGTTAGTATGGTACGGTATATTAGTATGGTATGGTATGTTAGTATGGTACGGTATATTAGTATGGTATGATGTTAGTATCATAGGGTATGATTTTAGTATTGTAAGGTATGGTATGGTATATTAGTATGGTATGGTATGTTAGTACTGTCACGTCCCCATCCCTCAGACCGGCGAAGAGGATGCGACGAACACCACAATAGCCGGGCAAACAGCCCGGTGAACATATCAAATCCATCAATGCTGAAAATTAAAATATTAACATGATGCATAACAGGGATGCTAAGACATACAAGCAGATGCATAATCCAGCATACAGGGTTTCATAATTCCTATGACCTCAATATACATCAGAAGCAACACATATACATTTCCAACATCTAACATGTTCATCATAATTCATAGAACAATAGATATAATTGCCGAGATGAAATAACAACAGTACTTATCTTTTGATGAAGAGTTCACCCGCAACCAGCTACATCACTACAACGTTCCACCCAACCATAGGTCAGCGTGCTCATCAATCTCTCAGCAACACTGCCACCCCCGAGTTGGGCATGATTCCTCCAAGGATAAGGGCCAATGCAGACTTACACATAGCTGAGGGACACAATAAACAAACCAACACCACTGGGTTTACCATGCCATCAACAAATCGGCCAAGCCAGGACAGTCGAAAGGACAACCACTGCATACCAGCAGCAAAGCAACCCTTCACAGCCCTGTGAAGAAGCAAAGATGACCAGGGATAATCCCAAGAAAACGATGAGCACAGCTCAATCCCACAAGGAAACACAGAGTTTTTCTTGGCCCTACCATGGCCAAAAAAACTGAGCTGCAACCCCAAAACTAGGGTACTCCAACAGCCACAAACACACAATGAACGATAGCAGCAATCCACAGTCCCAAAACAGGGAAACTCAGCCAACAGATTGGAAATCAACAGTGGCCCAAAATGAAATTGAGCACCACAACCAACAAAACGTGGGGAAGATAGCAGCCCCAAAACACAAGCAGTGAGCACGGCTCACAACATGGGAAAATGACCCCAAACAGTCTGTGCATGAGGGAACTTGCACCAGACCACAAAACACAGAGGAAAACATATACACGGCCACAAATCAGTAAGGAAAGTTACACACCATCCCTAAGTGTAGAAATGGCTCTTGCACCCGAAAACCCTGAGTGATAGCCACGATTTCACCCATTCCCTGCGTGAGGAAAACCAACCCGTGCGTGAGGAGAAACAACTTTGCCTATGCGCGCGAATCAACCATCGTGAGGAAGCAGAATAAAGAATCCCCTATGTGCACAAATGAACAGAACGATAGTGCACAGGAGGAAGCCGAACTCATCTCTGAGTGAGACATCCATAGACCAAATACTGCATGAGGATTAATAGGAAATCAGGAGAAAACCCAACAGACCATCTGAAATTAGGTGAGAACGAACAGACCACGGCTTTGCGTGTGAGCATGACCGACCCCTGCTCTGCGTGAGCCTCAACAGACGTCGCAGTGAAGGTGAACTGACTGGGATGGAGTGGAGTGAATGGAAAGTCGTGGGTGGAGTGGGTGTGTGGGAAAAGGACTAACAATCCTGCCACCCCAATCCCAAAACAATAACTGCCCCAACTACCTCCATCAAGACATCAAAACGGTTGGGTGAGACAAGGAAATGTGGCAAACACACAAGGTGGTAACACATGGGTTTTTCCCCCATAACCAAGGTTTGACATCCCCCACCCCTTATCCTTCGAAACCATGCCCTTTTCATTCAACGTTGCACTGCCGTAGCTGATTGTGGTTTATTTTAATTAATGTGCGTGTTTACATGATGCCGAATTATAATGTGCCAAATGGCATGATAAACCATCGGCAACTATCCCCATTGCCAAAACACACACCCAACCAAATCGATGATGGGTATTTTTCCTTGAGCTCCTCACCCTGATTAATTACAATATACATCATGCAAACAAGGTCAAAACCGGGGACATTACATTCCCCTCCCCCTTGGAGTAACACCGTCCTCAGTGTTCCATTACATATATATACAATACATATATAATTGCACATCAAAATTTAAAAATTGTAGATCTGTCCCAGGTTCAATCATTTATGTTGAACGTTCAAGACCAAGCCCCTCGGCTTCCATAGACTTCTCCTGCTGGTTCTTAGCTTCCAGCTGATCCCGAAGTCTAGGAGTTTTGCGGCTATTGCCTTCATCATGTTCCCTCATTGGGCAGTCCCGGCGTAAATGATGTCCTCGGCATCTCCAGCATCTCACTGGTTGCTTCATCTTTACCTGCTCAATTTCCTTTAAGTCTTCATGCCTAGACCGTTTCTTATTGGGTCGCTTGGACGAATGTCCCATTGCTGATCCACGTTCCTTTCCCTTATCGATTGCTCCCAGAAGGATTTTCACCTCCATTTGCAAACCAATAGAGTCTTGCAAAATATGGTGGTTCATTTCACTCCGCCTTCTCTGTAACTTGAGCATCTCCCCAAAATTCTCTTGGGTCTTGGAAATCACTTGAAGGATACTTCCAGCTAAGTATAGCAACTTTTGATCTACTGCCATGATCAATGTGCACCATCGGGTTTCACTTTTCTCACCTGTGAAATGCACCATTGAAATCCTATCAGACCAAGCATAATATAGTCATTAAATTCAGTCAGTTAATTACCCAATTGGCATGACAGTCCAAGTCTCATCAATGAGGCTTTCATATTTTTCATGCCTTCCCAACAGGCACATGAGCTCATTCATGTCCATTCCTGGGCAGGGAATTAACTATTCCAGCATTCACAAATTTACTTAAGCAAATACACACATTTCATTCTCAATCATACATGCATTCAACAGTCTTTTGTTTTCACAATGCATAAATACATACATACACACACACACACACACACACACACACACACACACACACACACACACACATATATAATCAAAAGGCAAGAGAGAGCAGTAAGAGTTTTTCCCCTCTTTATTTTGTTCCATCCTGGAACCCACACCACTGCTGTGGCTTTTCATTCTCTCAGCCTCTTTCACTTCACCGTGAATGCTGGACCAATCCTTCTTGGTCATGACACTTATTGTCTTTGGTCTATTCTAGACCTCTAAACCATGGAGTCTCTCCACATGGTTTGTCTCGGCTGATAGGACTCCCTCGCCTTACTAGCACCTTTTTCATTACTGCTCATTCCGAGCTTTCCAGGACAGTCACATGTCCACATGCATCTCTAGGATGCTCTCATAGTCCTCACTTCCAGCGGCACCTATATCCAAACATTGAATGAATTCACATGTTTAGTTTATTCTCATTAGTTTTATCTCTAGAGCAAGAGTTTAAAACATCATAACCAAATCATATACACATGTATATTCATAAGCAAAATAATCCAATACTTATTTGTATTATGCATTTCCTCGTTCGTCCACAGGATCCTGCTTTGCTTTGCAAGCCTTGGGATCGCCTATGGACTTAGATGTTAGGTCAGCATGCAGGCTACCCCACAACATCAAATAATTAATGTCCAGCGAGTACATCCTCATGTCAACTGGGCTTGGAACTTTAACATGACCATTTCTAGGTCTAGGATCTACTATGGATCCACAGGCATATAACAGCCCAACATACACTTATACCAACATACACTTATATCAACAATAACCCTTACTCTGCATCCCCTCACAACAACCATTTACCATTTTACCTTTTACCTTTAGCCTGTCAACACAAGCAACACAAGCAATGCAAGCAAACTCATCAGTGTTATTGCTCAAAAACTGTAATCACATTTCTCATCATTCACTATCAAGTATTGATACACCAGGAGTGTGCCCACTCCCTAGGGTGTAATCAACATTGAAAACCCTTTCATGACTCAACATCGAAAAAGTGTGCACCCTTCTCCGGTGTGTGCCATGTAGGCCCTATTCATACTCAAGCGATCAGTCATCATGGAAATAAAATCAAACATGTTCTGCATATGGAATTTAATAATTAAACATGCATATTCATAGCAAGGGTCACATAACACTTATCCATTTGCCGTCGCAGTAGGCCTTTGTTAAAGAGGAATTGAGGCTCCTTCCCTGAGTTAACAGTCCCTTAGTTTTCCATCCAAAATCCTTTTTACATTTCATATTCACACATGTCTTACCGACATACTTTATACCATCTCACTCATGTTACTACCGAACATGCAGTGCAAATGAGACATTTCCAAAATGTCCAATGGCGTTTCACCCGAAACCCATTTCAAGGGAAAACCTTCCCATGACGTTTGGCTCTTGCAGGTCATCACACATGATCTTCCTGCCGTGTGTATCCCTGACACATTCATCAAATATCCAAACAGTTAATCATTACCTGATACTACAATCCAAATTGATTGTTCCATAACCAAGCAATGACATTAGCAATCAAATTCATTAGGAATTTGCAATTCTATCTACTACAGAAATTGACTTGTTCAATTGTGGGTTTCTTGTAAGCAGCACTACTATGCCCATTACAATTTTATGCTTACTATCATAACATGAATACCCACTTACCATGCATCCCTCCTGACACAATCTTACACAAGCCAACAGTGATTAGTAGTCGTCAGCAATTCCTTTAAATTCGAAATTCACAATTCAAATTTAACAATCCAACTATTATGCACATCAACTATTTTCACAACCATGAGACTCTTCTCATAAAGTTTGGCTCTTTTTACATGGTAGATTCTGGAATTGGTCAGGGTCTTACCTCTCACTTCCATGCTCAAAATAATCTACCTGAAACCTGAGCTTCAATCAACCAAACACAATCTTATGCAAGCCAATAGTGGCTAGTGGTTGTCAGCAATTTCTCAAATCCAAAATTCACAATTCGAATTTTAACAACATATCATATGGTAGATTTTGGCATTGGTCAGGATCTTACCTCTCACTGCCATGCTCAAAATAATCTACCTGAAACATAAGCTTCAAACATCCAAACACAAGCTTATGCAAGCCAGCAGTGACTAGTAGTTGTCAGCAATTTCTCAAATTTGAAATTCACAATTCAAATTTAATAAGCTTTTTCACATGGTAGATTCTGGCATTGGTCAGGGTCTTACCTCTCAATGCCATGCTCAAAATAATCTACCTGAAACATAAGCTTCAATCAACCAAACACTTGGTAAGTGATGCATATAACCTTTTCATTGCTACAACCATCACTGAAGCATTTTCAGAATTTATAAAAAAATTCAAGTACTTCTAATTGTTAGTCACATTAGTGTTTATCAAAGCTCATTTACTTCATGCAATCATTATCGTATTAACATTTGCAAGGCATAGTCACATCATTCATGCAATTAAATGAAATGTTTAGATACTCCTTACTTCATAAGCGTATCATTCATACCACCTTTCTCTTCAATAGAGCATTTCTGGCAGCCAACTGATCATGACTATCCTGCATTCATAACAACCTCTGAAATGATTCCTGAATTATTATCAATTCACCATTTCAGTCATTAGTTAGTCCACATATCACATGCATTCATCTTAATGCATTCATGCAATACATCACAACATTGCACCTACACTTATGCAATCAGTCATTCACACCCTTCATAGGCATACATCCATTGCATAACTACAAGGTTCAAAAAATATTTCCAATGCCTATCCATTCATGCTATCTTGCATTCAATATACCGTGCATGGACTAACCATGACTAATTCATATAGGATGCATTATTATAATCAATATCATCAACATATATAGGCATGACACCTTCTACATTCCACTATTCACATGGTATGAGGTCTTTTACCTTTACCAATCCATGGAATTTGTCATAAGCAAACTCTTACCAGCATGGGTCTTACTTACATCCTTGCCGTGACCAATTTGGTTGGTCCTCTGCAGGAGATTGCAAAATTTTCTCACCAACTTTTGTCTTGGACTTGTTTCTTTACCCCTTCTCCATAGGGTTGCTGGTCTCATTCATCAGCATCAGCAACATATTCCTCCGGGTCCATGTCATCGTTGGGTTTTCCACTAATTCCAACATCAAAGCAATGATTATCATTAGTGGTTCATTATAATATATATATGATTTCCAATATTCTTACCAACATGCAATATCCTATGCATGCAATACATATCCTCATGCATTTCAAGCATAAACTTAGGAAATGTAGTTATAATCAGCAAGATAAGGTTTTCAGAAAACTTCCATTTTCAAGTCTTTCATCCTGGCATGGAACTACTCTTCCATATAGTAGCTGATTGAATTCATAGTCCTTGCTACCCCTGGGCATGCACTGTCCAGACTTGTCCATTTTATAGCAGCGGCCATCATTAGCACTTTGCTGCTTCATGCTCAGATTCTGGTGACTTACCCTTGTTCCCTACTGGATAATCTTTCCAACGCCTATCCACATGCTTCATTCCGACCTCGGATGTGAAAACCACGCCAATTATAAGAATGAATACTTTCACCAAATCTTTGCATTGTTACACACCGCTGCATTTTGGACCGGGTGCCTATTTTAGCCACCCCACTTCCGTTGCACCATTCATGAATTTTTGGGTTTTACTAATTTTCCCAAAACATAGGATTTTCTTTTCACAAGAATGGCTGTCTCAGGGGACGACTGGGGTCAAGGGGGATTTCCCCCTTGTGGCTTCTGCGACTTTCTCAATTTTCATCCCTGGAAATCCACTATAAAACCACTGAAAATTCCTCCGAAAAACAACTGAATTTTCCTTTGTTCAATCGGGTCTCTTCCCCAATTATTGTTTCGCATAATCAGCTCTCGGAACCACTATTCCTTCTGCAGAATCGGCTCTCAAACCATTTTCTCTTCCGCAGAATCGGCTCTCAAAAACATTTTCTCTTCCACAGAATCGGCTCTTAAACCATTTTATCTTCCGCAAAATCGGCTCTCAGAACCATTTTCTCTTCTGCAGAATCGGCTCTCGGAACCATTTTCTCTTCTGCAGAATCGGCTCTCAGAACCATTTTATCTTCCACAGAATCGTCTCTCGGAACCATTTTCTCTTCTGCATCTGCAATGGTGGAACATCAACCTCTATCTTCCTCCGATTGATGAACTAATTCTTTGACCGGCATCGGAAGTCTTATCTCATCGGAAGTCTTGTGCCTTTGGCTTCCGTAACGGCGGAATGCCAAACATGAACTTCTTCCGACGGCCACTCTTTACTTAGAAAAATCTTAAGCTTTCGGCGTCAGAGGTCTTTCTCGTCGGAAGACTTAGTGCTTTTCACTTCCGTAACGACGGATCATAAAACGCTTTCACCTCCGCAATGGTGGAACATGAAATGCTTTCGCTTCCGCAACAGCGGAACATGAAACGCTTTTGCTTCCGCAATGGAGGAACATGAAACACTATCTTCTTCCGATCGACGGATGAATTTCCATACTTAGAAAAAATTTTAAACTTAACTTTCCTCATGGCGTCGGCTGTCGGAGGCCTTGCTCTTCGGACGACTTAGTGCTCCCAGCTTCCGCAACGGCGGGCGCCCGAGCACTTTCTTTTCCAATTGGTGAACTGATTCTGCCTAGCATCGGAAGTCGAAACTTTTCCCCATCGGAAGACTTATTGATTTGGACTTCCGCAATGGCGATTTAGTCCTTCGACATCTGCAACGACGGATCGGAAACCGCTAACTCTTCTGCTACGGCGGCAATCGTTCCCCCTTTTTTCGTCGAGGATTTCTTCACTTAGACACATTTTGAAAAATTTGTCTTTCTTCTTTCCGTCAAATATATCACCTGTCGGTGGTCGGACCACTTTCCCGTCGGTCGCTTAGTTGCTTCTTCATTCGAAACGGTGGACACAGAACCCTTTCTTCTTCTGGTGGCAGTCTTTCTCGCAAGAATACTTGGTGCTTTTACATCCGCAATAGTGGACGTCGATCCACTATTTTCTTCCAATGAACACTGGACACTTAGAAATTTTCCAAAATTTTCCCTCCAACTGTGCTCCATCGAGCGCGCTTCTACTTAGCCTTCCGCAACGGCAGAAGTCAATCCCACTAAGTGTTTCGCCGACTGTTCAACACTTCGGCAAACTTCCTTCCAATTTTCTTCCACCGCCATACTTCCGCTATGGAGGAAGTCCATTTCACTAACCCTTCCGCCATAGCGGAAGTCCTTTCCGCTAATTGTTCCGACTGCTCCACCACTTAGACCATTTTTGAAGTTTGCTTCAGTTTTGTTGAACATAGAAGGTAATTCCACCTTCTGTCACTACATCCTTCATGGCCCATAGAGGCCCACTGTTGCAACCTTTGCTCTGATACCATACTGTCACGTCCCCATCCCTCAGACCGGTGAAGAGGACGCGACGAACACTACAATAGCCGGGAAAACAACCCGATGAACATATACAATCCATCAATGCTGAAAATTAAAAGCTTAACATGGTGCATAACAAGGATGCTAAGACATACAAGCAGATGCATAATCCAGCATACAGGGATTCATAATTCCTATGACCTCAATATACAGTGGAAGCAACACATATACATTTCCAGCATTTAACATGTTCATCATAATTCATAGAACAATAGATATAATTGCCGAGATAAAATAACAGCAGTACTTATCTTTTGATGAAGAGTTCACCCGCAACCAGCTACGTCACTACAACGTTCCACCCAACCATAGGCCAGCGTGCTCATCAATCTCTTAGCAACACTGCCACCCCCGAGCTGGGCATGATTCCTCCAAGGATAAGGGTCAATGCAGACTTACACATAGCCGAGGGACACAATCAGCAAACCAACACCACTGGGTTTACCAGGCCATCAATAGATCGACCAAGCCAGCACAGTCCAAAGGACAACCACTACATACCAGCAGCAAAACAACCCTTCACATCCCTGTGAAGAAGCAAAGACGACCATGGATAATCCCAAGAAAACGATGAGCACAGCTCAAGCCCACAAGGAAACACGGAGTTGTTCTTGGCCCTATCGTGGCCAAAACAACTCGGATGCAACCCCAAAACCAGGGTACTCTAGCAGCCACAAACACACAATGAACGATAGCAGCAATCCACAGTCCCAAAACAGGGAAACTTAGCCAACAGATTGGAAATCAACAGTGGCCCAAAATGAAATTGAGCACCACAACCAACAAAACATGGGGAAGACAGCAGCCCAAAAACACAAGCAGTGAACACGACTCACAACATGGGAAAATGACCCCAAACAGTCTGTGCATGAGGGAACTTGCACCAGACCACGAAACACAGAGGAAAACATATACACCGCCACAAATCAGTAAGGAAAGTTACACACCGTCCTTGAGTGTAGAAATGGTTGTTGCACCTGAAAACCCTGAGTGACAGCCACGATTTCACCCATTCCCTGTGTGAGGAAAACCAACCTGCGCGTGAGGAGAAACAGCTTTTCCTATGCGCAGGAATCAACCGTCATGAGGAAACAAAATAAAGAATCCCCTATGTGCGCAAATGAATAGAACGATGGTGCACAGGAGGAAGCTGAACTCATCTCTACGTGAGACATCCACAGACCAAATCCTACATGAGGATCAACAGGCAATCGGGAGAAAACCCAATAGACCATTCGAAATCAGGTGAGAATGAAAAGACCACGGCTCTGCGCGTGAGCATGACCGACCCCTCCTCTACGTGAGCCTCAACAGGCGTCGCAGTGAAGGTGAACTAACCGGGATGGAGTGGAGTGAATGGAAAGTCATGGGTGGAGTGGGCGTGTGGGCAAAGGACTGACAGTCCTGCCACCCCACTCCCAAAACAATAACTGCCCCAACTACATCCATCAAGACATCAAAACGGTTGGGTGAGACAAGGAAAGGTGGCAAACACACAAGGTGGTAACACATGGGTTTTTCCCCCATAACCAAGGTTTGACATCCCCCACCCCTTATCCTTCGGAACCATGCCCTTTTCATTCAACGTTGCACTACCGTAGCTGGTTGTGGTTTATTTTAATTGATGTGCGTGTTTACATGATGTCGAATTATAATGTGCCAAATGGAACGATAAACCATCGGCAACTATGCCCATTGCCGAAACACACACCTAACCAAATCGATGGTGGGGCTTTTGCCTTGAGCTCCTCACCCCGATTAATTACAATATATACATCATGCAAACGGGGTCAAAACCGGGGACATTACAAGTGTAGTATGATGTCAGTATTATAGGGTATTGTACGGTATGATGTTAGTATTGTAGGGTATGGTATGGTATATTACTATGGTATGGTATGTTAGTATTGTAGGGTATGGCATGGTATATTAGTATGGTATGGTATGTTAGTATCATAGGGTATTGTAGGGTATGATATGATATGGTATATTAGTATATTATGATGTTAGTGGTATGGATATGATGTTGAGATGTTATGATGTTAGTGTATCGAATTTAGGTAGTGTATGGTATGGTTATGCTGTTAAAAAGTTGAGGATATCCATAATGTTAAAAAGTTGATGATAGCCAAATTTAGGTAGTTGAAGCACACATATCATACTATCACATAGGTGAACCACACATATCATGTTCCAAAATCAAGTCAACCATATATGTATAAATTTGATCCTTTCTTTATATTATATATGTATACAAATGATGTTACAAAAATTGGTATGGCACATGGCCATAATACAAAATTATGGATCAAACTGTACATCTATGTGTATACAAATAAAACGTTACATGTATGTACATCCCCCTATTCATTTATTCTATTTACCCCCCTTTCACTACCACTATCAATGTTTTCTGAGAAGTCTAGCTTTCATTTTCGGCTGCTTAGTGGTGATCCCCAACGGAGAATAAGAGGGACAGGTCACATTAGTAGAGACTGTAGACAAACCAAAATTTCTAAGTTAGTTTACAAACCTATAAAAATTCAATGTACATTTGTTGAAATTCCAAAGCAATATAACATTTTTACTTAAAATATCCGAGTAAGTGATGGTGGGTCGATATGCCTCACTAGCAGTGACCCTGTTTCGGTTCTCTTCAAGCACCACTTGCTCAGTATCAAGGTGCATAAAAAATTATATATGTCAATGTCAAAAAATAAATGGGTGTACGAAAAAACATACTTGCATTTCCAAATTAAACTATACTACATGGAGGGACAATGATTTTTTCAAAGAAAGCAAGACAGTGGGTGAGCGACGAACCCGATTGGTTTCTCTTGAATAACCACTCGGTCACTATCAAGCTGCATAAAATAATATATATGTGAATGTCAAAAAATAAATGGATGCACGAAAAAACATACTTGCATTTCCAAATAAAACTATACTACATGGAGGTACAATGACTTTTTCAAAGAAAGAGAGACATACATGTACATTGGTGGGGGGGGGGGCAGGTAGGTGAGTGACGACCCCGATTGGGTGCACTTCAATAACCACTCGCTCACTATAAATCTTCATAAGATAATATATATGTCAGTGTGATCATATCAATGGGAGTAACAAGGAAGAAGATACTTGTATGTACAAAAAGTAATATAAGAAAGATAAGAAATATATAATTATACCTCGGGGACATGAAGAGGTGTATAAACAGTGGTTCAAACAACTATCAATGGGCTAAAAGGAATTCTACATGCATTAGCAAAGAAGGTCAATTGCTGGACAAGATATCAAAATCACGTTCCTACATACAAAAAGATAAAGATACAATTAGAAAATTTCAACTAATTAGAAAAGTACATGTTGGCTCTCAATAAAAGCACAATTAAAATAAAGAGAGACATAAACATACCTACTAGTGGGTTAGAGGTGGGTCAGCCTCAATTTCAATTTGTTGCTCTTCAAGCACTGCTTCCTCACTAGAAGCCTGCATAAAGTAACATAGGCCAATGTCATATACTAAAAAGAAAACAAGACATGTATACTACATGAACAAAAAATGATGTTTTCAAAGAAAATGAAACATACATGTATCTGTGGGGGGGGGGGGGGGGTGAGGTGGGTCACCAACAACTTGTATTGGTTTCCCTTGAAGCACCATTGGATAAGTAGATGCCTGCATAAAGTAACATATGTCAATGTCAACAAATACAAATAAAACAATACACATACTACATGGATGGAAAATGATGTTTTCAATGAAAGTGAAACATACATGTACCTGGGGAGGGACAAGTGGGTCACCAAAAACCCTGGATTTGGTGTTCTTTAAACACCATTTACTCAATAGATTCTTGCATAAAGTAACATATTTCAATGTTAGATAATAGAAAGAAAACTAGACATATACAAGATGGACGAAAATTAATTTTTTCAAAGAAAGTGAAACATACATGTACATCGGGGGGGGAGGTGGGTCCCCAATCACAAAGGTCATTCCACGGGCATATATATCATGCTACATAAAAATAAATAAACATACAATTAGAAAATTTGTAATAATTAAAAGCATTAATGTTGAATTATTAAAATAATAATTAAAAACATAATTAAAATAGTACCTGTGTCTGTGAATATTCCTCTACATGCAAGGGACTTGGCTGGGTTTCCACAAAATCATCCTTCCCACTCTACATAAAACATATTGTATCCATATTAGGATGTAATGAATGTTGCAATCTCTACTTTTAATATGTAAATAACGATGACAAATTAAAAACTAAAGTTTTTACAGCTAATGGTGAAGCACCAAAACCATATGCAACATTGACCGCTACATCAATGTTGTTAACATCAATGGTTGGACTATGTGAATCAGGGGTGTGATGGGACACCATTTGCATATTTGTTCACATAATTTGTTAGATAATTAAATAGAAATAAATTACAAAACAACTTAAAATTGTGATATAAAACAAAATATAATATGAAAAGAATGCGTTTTACTTACATATCGGAGTAATCCATCATCCTAGAACTCTGAAGAAGGGCCATATGATATGCCTCCACATGCTATGGAAGGGTGTGGAATAACATGACACTCTGGACCATCAGCGTCTCCCATGCAATTTGTACATCTAGTATGGTCTAGAGACGTAGTATGTGGATCCTTAGTGTGGGATGGGCCAGCCTCAGAAGTGCCAACCCCTTGGCCTACATTGCCTTGGACAGCAGTCCCACGATGAAGCAATGTATCTACCAAGTCGAATAATGCCTCTTGTGTATCATCAATCACAGGACCCACATGAGGATATACCAAATGGGGTTCTAGTGTGTGTGGAGGGTGTAGCACTCGGTTAGGATCAGTCCTAGCCTCTTCCCTATCTTGGGGAATCCCATGACCCACACCCTGGAACTCTAAAATATCAAAATAGTTAACATGTTTTCCCAAGATAAATTATGCACACAACTTCCTTAAGAAATAGAAATGGATGTCTCTATTCCCATGAGGGTCTTCATCAACCACCATATACCAACGATCCATCCAATGTTCCTTCACATTTGGTTCCATGCACGAGTCTATAAAAATGTGTGCTCGATTGGTGGGTGGAAACAATCCGGTGCTAGGGTCCTGGAGAAATGAAAATAGTTGGTCTTTGTTTATTTGTAGTTTTTTTATGTCTTTGTAGCTCAAACCATCAGAATAGTATTTCCTCATGGATTCTCTATACGAGATAATGTTGTACATATCTCCTTAGGCATTGGAAATTGTGTTTGTTATGGTTTCCAATGCCTTGGCTAATGATAATCTCAAATTCCCCCCGCCTCTAAGCGATGAGCTAAGGTGCCTCAATGCACCCAAACGAGCCGAAATCTGTGAATTCTGGTCTTGTTCCCCCTCTGTGTTTGGGTTTTTGTTTGGATTTATTTCTTGGTTATTAGTGGGTTCCTTTTGCACAGTATCTTCAACATTTCTGTTATCTATTAAGATTAAAACAACAAATTACAAATTGTTTTAATATATCATTCTTTGATTTAATTCAAGTTTTTTTTATTAAATTTGTTTTAACAAATATAAAAACTATGAAATTAATAAAAAAAAATAGATATTGAAAATAATTGTGGATGGTATGAGTACTTACCTTCCATTGGAGCCAAGTTTGAATTGGCCCTTGCAAACTACCCTCTAAAGGCACCTCTAAAGAATCTAACACAAAATGTTGGTGTGATTTTTCGTTGCAACGATTTTTCGCTGTCCCGATATTGCCTTCACTGTGCAAATAAGAAAATGAGGCTTGTGGCATCTGTTTGATTTTATTTTTTTGGTTTTACAAATCTCACTTGCGATATATCACAAGTGCGATATATCACATTTGTGATGTTTAACTCATTAAAAACGCATATGCGATATATCACACATGCGATATTGATTAACTAACCTTACACTCATCTTTGGGCTCAGGTTTTTCGAACGTAGCATCAATAATGCACATGCATTATATTTTTACATTTTGAAAGTGTGTTTCGTATTTCTAAAGTGGCACTAAAAGGTGGAACCAATTTCGTGCGAGCACCCATAATCAAACTCCGTTATTTCTTAATGGCCATAGGTTGCGGATTTATAATAAGCCATTGTCCAGAGATGCGTTTGCTTTACATGTTGATGTCGATCTAGATTATCAATTGGTACAAGAACAAGGGACTCCTCTTATTTATATTGTTCCTTAATCTTTTGCATATTTTCCATAATAATTTGTACATAAATAAATGTGTTTGTTCTGGTTTCATAGATTGCTTGATATATTCTTTAGTTAAACTATGATTTGGTTTGGTTAGTGTTTTGTACACAGGAATAAAAGCAAGGTATCCAATCAGAATTGAGAAACATAATGGTCAAATCAATTGTTGAAAGCATACAGAAACCCCTGTAGGTGTTGAATAATCATTAAGCAAGATGGATGAGGGAGACTCAAGGATTTATGATAGAGTTTCTAAGGTATTGCTCCTTGCCAAAAATCTTCCACTTTATTTACCAACATCTGCCAATTTCTTTGCTTTCCATCAAACATTCACTAATTTCCCCTCCTTTTTTTGAAAACTCCACTAATTTCTTTGTTTTTTGCTGAAAATCTGCCAATTTCTTTGCCTTTTTTCTGAAACTTCGCCAGTTTCTCTGTTGTTTGCCAAACCTCCACCAATTTCTTCGTTTTTCACGTATCTTCTAAATTTATGGAAGTCATGTGTGCAATTATGTCTTCATCATTTTATTTAATCATGATGTTGGACTACTGCAAGGGTTGATGGTTTATCACAGTAAGTGTAGAGGTATGAGTCCTAATCAGATGTATGATTATGTGTAAAGTAGCAGGATACTTATGGTTATATTATCTTCATATATCCTTATCAACAATATTTAACTTAATTTTTCAATAAAAGGCCATATTAGTACCTCTTTCCATATCTATTGACCATCATCATTTCTACGATAAATTTTAACAAGATCCCATTTCATAATGGTACCCAATTTAAAAAAATAGCGAATAATCCATTATTGGTTATTGATAATCTTACTACTGCAACTATAGTGTCATATTTGACAATATTTTCTTTTGACTTTGAAAATTGTAGAATGAGATCACTATGGGGGATTTTTCGTTCCACCATGAACCTAAGACCATAGATGAATTGAGGTGAAATAGAGAGGCCTTCATGATTTTTGAGAAAGATGGATGGGTGGTATATTTTGAGAGATTGAACGAATTTCATGAGGAAACCGCACTACAATTCACTATGAATTTTAGTAAGACAATTCAGTGGTGAGGGGCTTGAGAAATAAAGTTTCAATCCATGCAATAGTGGACGTCACTAAATTTCCCAAAATTGGGAGAAAATTGTTTGGAAGGAAAATACCCAATTTGCATGTAGTAGAAAATTTCCTGGAAACTAGAGAGAGAGTTCAGCCTAGAGGTCGAGGGATAGAATTGGAAATCCTACCTCATCCATGGGACCAGGTGGACATATTATTAAAGAAGTACATTACTTGTGAAGGTAGGTACCGAAGAATGTATACCTATGACTTTGTATTACTTTCTCATTTACACCATGACTTATTGATTAATATGCCTTATTATCTCAATAAAACATTGAAAATATGGCAGATTATGCCATAGAGTATTAGCACCCCAAGGCCTCTCTCACCAACCATGCCCTCATTAAATTATTAATAATACAAGCTCTAAGAGGAAGAAACCAGACTTGGGAATAATTTCTTGTTGAACCTGAGGTAAGTCATATGATTATAGAGGAGGAAGATGACAACAAAGTTTTTCAAATGAAGTTGGGGGGAATGATGAAGAAGCTGAGAATGTTGAATCAAGGGTTTAAGAGGAAGCGATAATGGAAAATTCTGTTGAAGAGGAAAGAGTGGCAGTAGAACAAATTGTAACATTAGCATTTGTAGAAGCGGAAGCTGAAGTTGGAGCAGTTGTAGAAGCTACGAAATTGGAAGTTGTAGCTACGAAAGATCCAATACAAGAAGAAACTACAGAATAATTTCCAGAGTCAAACATTGAAGAGTTGAATCAGAGCCTACGGAATCAAACATAACATCCTGCACAGATGATGAAGGCAGTAGAGATGGAATTTGTTGGCATAGAGTCTTCCCCTGAAATAAGGGGAACTATAATTCAGGAATAAAAATTCCTTCTTGAAACAGGAAAGGACTCTGCCTCGTCTTTATCATAGAAGAAAATGAGGAGATCAAGTGTAGAAGTTCAGTCATCTAGTTTTGAGAAAATAATAAGGAATAGATCCTTTATTGCAGTAGAGGTGTTACACACACCCAAGATAAATATGGAAATTCCCATTTTGAAACCTCCATTATCCTCTGAAACACAAGAATGGGCGATGTATTCGTCGGCCCACAAGAACCTATTACAGATGAACCCCAAATAGAAAATTTGTTGTTTGAGAATGAAATGTTGAAGGAAAATGTAAAAGCACTGAAAGAGGAATTGGAGAGATGGAAAAAAGCATGTTAGAAGAAGACAGAGCAAATCCTAAGTACATTGGTTTAATATTCAGATCAATTAGAAAACCCACCTTTGATTTTGGAGATTGGGGATTATGATGAATTGTTATGTCCAGAATGTGGATATATATTCAAACTTTCAGGATAAAAATTTACAATTATGGAAGTGCAAGAATGGAGGCTCGCAAAATCAAGTCAAGAGAAAAATGAAACACCTGAGAATACAAAGGAGATAATAGAAGAAAAATATCAGGAATTTCCTGAGCATGAATCTAAAAAGAAATATCATCATTCTGGGGATACTGAACTACTTCTAGATCAGTCACAATAATCATAAGATGTCGAAGCTCTCCAAGAATGAGCTAAGCAATCTGAAGGCACTGAATTAGTCATTGAATAGGATGTTGTTACACAAGAACCAACATTCCTTAAAATCGTTGTTGAAGCAGCAACACAAACTGAAGTTGTTGAAACTTAAGAACAAATAAAAAATGTTATTACAGAAGAAAGAACATCCCCAAGATTAGTTGTCAAAGAAACAACACTTACCGAGTATGCTAATATTAGAACACAAGAATTTGATGTTGTTACACAAGAATCGACATTCTTGAGAGGAGATTATGAAACATTGGCACAAGGAGAAATGGTCATGGTCCCTAAAGCATTGATTCAAGAAGATGATGCTAAGGAAGTAGCACAGCAAGAAATTGTTATGATTACTGAATCATGAAGCAAGAGGCATAAATCATGGAGTTGGATACTACTAATAGAATGGATGCAAGAAATAAATGAAAGCAGGAGATGGTGAGAGAGATTTCATTAGTAAAGCTCAAACTAAGTAAGAGGAAATACCATGCTAGCTAGTGTGAGAAAGGGATGATTCCCCTAAGTGAGAATATGAATAATCTTAAGGAGCTTAGGGAAAAGTGGGATGCAGAGCTCTTCTTCCAGAAAAATCACTGGGAGAAGTTACAGGACAAGCTGAAAGAGTTAAGAAAACTAAAGTCTATGTAGAAGAAAAAGGAGCAGATGTATATCTTAACTGAAGAATTGTTGAATTGTAGAACCCCATCACCATCCTACTCTATATTTATTTTTGAGCACATGAATCTATTCAATATCACAACTTTGAAAGATGGGGAGCCTTATCAGATCATGTCAAGCCCCATTTCTTGGATACTTTTACTCAGGGTGAATTTTTCAGGAAAAAATTGTTATGTGAACTATGCCTGCATGAGATGGCATGCCTTTTGGACTCTCATTCTAATATTGTTCCTTAAATATCAGATATTCACCTTAGGGCATTTAATTATTTTGTTACTTATCACATGCAATGGTGGAATTCTTCTTAGACCCTTCACAGGAATGAGGATAACTCCACCCTTTAGATTAGAAGTGAACCTGAGTTCCCTTTGGCCATTATTGCCAAACACAACAGACATATTTTGTCTCCTGAAAGGGTTAATTGGTTGATGGTATTTCAACATGAGATCAATTCTACTTGTATTAATATGATCGCTCAACAAGAATACTATGCCTTGGAGGGAAACGATTGTTGGTGGGAAGCCCCTTATGTATCTTTAAAGACAAAGGATCCATATTTCTCTGATAATTTCAAGCATGCCATATCTCGAGTACCAGGGTCTATTTAAATGTATGGGAGCATGTAGACCAAACTGGTTAGGGATAAAATTGAAATTTCCACTCATTTGGCTGCCATAGAAAAAGTACATGATAATTTACAATTTAACTAATAAAACATAGAGGGATTGTTCGGCCAACTTAGTTGCAAGCAATGGGTTTCTACATGCAAAGGAAAAACCTGAATCCTCCTTCAACTACACCCATTTCCTGTAATGTCCCCAAAAATTGAAAATGATTTTTTTGTTTTATTAGGCTAGTAAAAACTACCTAGGATGGAAATTATTGATGTAACGTACCCCATGTACCTTGATGCCATTATGTGTGAATGTGGGTAAAAATTTATTTATTTTTCTTTTCTTCTCTCTTGTTTTTCATTGTTACTACAAAATGAGTTAATAAAGTTATTGCCAAGCCTTACATCATGTTTCAATGAAACATGTCCAATCAAATCGACCATATCTAAACTACACTCCTGGTAAACGATCATTTGACAAGTTACATCCATCCTCCTCCAACAGGAACCAAACATACATATGAACATCCAATTAACTAAGTAACATAAACCGAACATGCATAATATTCCTTCTAGTGTTCACATGATTATGTAATTCCCTAAAGACAAAAATACTTAGGCACAACAGTTAACGTGTCATTAGATAACATACTCCCATGATCGTTTAAACCATACTTAACCTGAGTGAAGCAAACATTTACATACCCTGTTTCTACGACATATAGGGCATGTAAGTATTCTAAATTCTAGTATCCATCATGTTATTAACTGTGCCAAATAGACTTATAAAAATGGATACGATGCACGTAACAACCCCCAAGTTCCATTCACAAGTGTTTCAATTACTACCGAAGCAACTTACAAAAAATTCTAACTTAACCAAAACAACTGTTGTGAGTTAAGATTTAACCGTGGAGATGTACCTACAAACATTGTTAATTACTTATAGCATACACATGTATGTAATCATAATCTGTGGACAAAACTTTCGTCCATTTACCCCTTTGCATCAATTCTTTAGGTTTTATCATTTCTTGGAAGACAATGCCATTCCCACCTATTCTGGTCATAAATAAATACATAACTTCATGATAGAAAAACATACATACAATGTAGACCCATATGCCAGCTCAAAATACAATCCAATATGTAAAGACCTGAAACCTCTTAACTAGCTATGGGTCTCTACATGATTGTTGTTTCGATGAAAAATCTCCATAACCACTTTTGTCTTTACAGGTGCATAGTTATAACATTATTCTCTCCTTAATGGAGATGCTAGACCATTTGGTAACCCTAAGGAAATATGAGACTTAGCACTTATGATTCCCATCCGTAGTATGTTACAAATGTTTCATCCACTTTATGACAGTATCTAAATGTAATCATTGAGGGATTCTCAATATTTCAATACCATTCAAACCTTATGAAACAGTAATAAAGTGTCGATCTAGAATTAATATAATATCAACAAATTCATTGGTAAGGTTGCATAACACATTCATATATACACCAAACGATACAGCAAAAAAAATAAACATTTCGACACAAATACATAGAGACATCAATATATACGTGGTTCACCCCGTTCTTGAGGTTACGTCCACCAAATCGTTTATTTTTCATGTATTATTCTTTCAATAAGAAATTTACATCCCGCAACATCCTTGTTTCCATAGGTACATACATCCATAACAACACTTTCAGCACTTAGTGAAAATCCCTACACAACACTAGGGAAAACACCTTACCACAATATAAGGTTACTTCTACTAAAGAATCTCCTCAATATAGTTCATCTTACAACCATAGTTTCTGCTTGACTCGAAGAGTACTCTTCTCTTTATATATTTTAATTATGAGGATTCTTTTAAAGATGTAAATCTTCCTAGACGAGATTACTGATTTATAGATATTTCTTGATGACAAAAAGGAAAACTGCAGAATTATTTTTAAGATCTCTGGATGGTATAATTAATTTTTCCACTCTCCCTGTTTAAGATTCCATTTGACCTAAACATTACGGCACTCAAAATGGCTCAAGAAATTGAATGCCATTAAAAGTTTGAATCATACACTATGAGATGTATTGGAATCTTGTGTCCATATCAACAGTTAATCAATTAAAGTTTGTTGGTCACGCACAGAATTGAAATATCATTCATATATGTTTCACAGTACTAATCCCAACTTTGGATACAATGTTTACATGAATCAATGTCCCTATTTGAGTCACATGGAGCGAACCAACCGAACGATGATATCAGGTCCAAAGCGTGCCTATATGATTTACTTTAGATTCTAGACTCAGTAAAATTTAACAAGTTATCCCACTAGTTATTCTCGTTCTATCTATTCAATAGATCTAGTCTTGATGCTGGTAAATTTTTAGTACTTATCAATGATCCCAATGGATCATTCATGTGATATTGAATTCTATTTTCTAGGGTTTTGAATGTTCCTCCCATGTCGCCATCAACTCACGCATGGAGGTAGATGCATGACTTATACAAATATTAGGTTAAAAATAACATTCAGATTGTTTGGGATTATCACTTCGACATGGAGGTAGACACCTGGTTACATAAACCTTGGCTAAGAGGCATTCAGCACTTAGTGGATTACCACATCGGCCCAGAGGCTATCAATACCACAGAAGGGTATTAAAAGAGACCAAACTAGTTATACGCAAAAGGCAGAACCTATTATTAATTAAAATAAAAGGCAATAAATTCTTAGTGCGACTAATCCAACACTGATTTGGTGAATTGTTGTCTTATAATTATATGAGAGACGACCTACGCCCTAAGACAAACTGCCTCATAAATTTTGAATGTTTCTCAAACACAAAATCAAGATCAAGTCTAAGACTAACCTGTGGATATATGCTCCTGGCAATGTGTGGTCAATATTCCACATGGCTATTTAACTTATGATCCTTGCACTAAGTTCCAACTGGTTTCCCTGCCATACTCAAAGCCGTTGTATAGCATAAAAGATAATTATAAAAAATTGCTAGGCTGGAAGTTTACCTCCACTGTTTGGAAGGGGAGAATGTGGCATGAAAAAATAAAATAGGGGGCCACAACGTCTATGCATCTACCATCTTCACTTTTCTGAAAGACAAATGTCATACAAATCCTGGAATGCTTCAGGATCAGCTTTGGTCATGGTCATGTGGTCGTCTCTCAAGAGCTTAGCGTTCTTCTTTCTGCAACGAAAGAAACCCCCAAATCCAGCGTAGTGCCTTCACAGTTTTTTTCCTTTTTAGCTAGTATTCCCTCTTTGGTATAAGCAGAGATTGCTCCTCCAAGACCACCACTTGCCAACGCAGAAAACTCCCCCTTTTAGAGGCGGAGATGGGTCTCTCCACGGCTTTATAGCCGTTGGCACGTTAATATGACTTTATTGTTTTTACTGATTCGCATGCCTATTCAAAAGGGACCCTTTTTTTAGGAAACATTTGACAGAAGTAATGATACTGGCATAATCCCATAATTCATCCGGTTACCCACCATTTCACTCATAAATGAGTAGTCTATGTTTTTTCAATTATAACCCTTCATAAATGAGTAGTCTATGTTTTGCTTTATATTAAGCATCTAGCCTATGGCAATTTTGTCCATTTATATATATATATATATATTGTTTAGGACGATGGTATATCGCCTTTTAATAATTAAGCGAGATATGCCGAACCTGATACCTTATTTTGATATTTTAGGTGGCCACGACCTATGGTATTTTTAACCATAAATTCTTAGGTTGGATTCCCTTTTGGATTTTGGCTACTTGATTCCTTTAAGTCAAAAAAAATTCTTGTAACTCCCTCTAACTCAGGTTAATTGAAAAAGGATTAGGTGACTAGGATAGGGTATCCTAGTTGGGGGGGGGTAATTTTCATGAAGTTGGAATCCCTCATAGGGTAAGCCCTTAGCTATAATACGGATATGCACAACTGCATCATCGATTTATGGCTCCTGGTCCATTTGTCTTTAATCGTAGGGGCTTGGGTGGCTCGTCGTTATGTTGCGTCCAAGTATTAGGTCCTCTGAGGTTTCCCTTTAGGTAACTAACTTTTGTTGAGTTCCAAATCTTGTTTCTGGTGGGGCCTTGGCCTTGAGATTCTCACCATAACAATTACAATAAACATTTTTTTACAATTACCAAATATTCAAGGTATAGCAAGGGGGATCTTACATCCTCCCTCCCTTAAAAATGACACCATCCTCGGTGTCATTATTTTCCAGCTCATCTTTCCTTGTTCTCGTGAGGCGTCTTTTCTTGCTTCATCATTTTTTTTCCTAATCACCGTCGACCTTCCTTGTTTCTTTTCAAGTCGCCTGCACTTTCCTGCAACACGATCGGGTCTAGCCCAAATTTTATTTAGTAATCCATGTCAAATTTCTATTTCAATCTTAAACATACGTCATAGATCCCTTTGCATTTTAACCATCTGCAACTGTTTAGTTTTCATTGGTATCATAATACCCATTTTTTTCATAACGCAATTTATTCATCAATAAACATAATTACTACCCTTTGGGTGTTGGTTTTATCACCAACCTTTGGACAATTATGTCGTCCTTTACCTGAGGAAAAATTTCTTCAACTTACACATTAAGCATGTAATAGTCTCTTGGAAACATGTTTTTACGTTCGTTGCATTTTACAAACTCCCTTTGAGTTCCTTTTTCCATTCTGGTGTGGACTTACAACAATTTTGAGGTTACTCTCCTCAATGACATCAAACAACATCCTGTCTTTCCAGATGTCCCAATTTTTGCCTAGGTATTTTTGCCACACCATATGCCTAACACCAATGTGCTCATGCATATATCGCTTGCCTAACACCATTGTGATCCTGCAGCATATATGCCTAACACCAGTGTGCTCACGTAGCAATCACTTTCCTAACACCACGGTGCTCCCACAGCATCCAAAGTCTTCCCTTGTTCGTATTAATATAAATTTTTGACCTTGATTTTTGCAATGCACACTCCTTGGTGCTTGCATGACTTTACTATCATTGTCCCGATTCGTGAATTGGCTACATGGTCAGTCAAAACATTCATTGGTGACCCAAAATTTCAATAATCAATTATCAGAGTTTCATAATTTGCATCGATTTTAGTCGTCATTTTCGAGTTATATAATCTTGTAAATCATCTAGAGAAAATTACTCCTTACTCTTTTCTGAGTAATTGAGCACAACTTACATACGCAGGAAGATTTATATACCATAATGTACGTCGATAACGATCATAATCCTAGGGAAGCTTGCAATGTTAGTATGTAAAAAACATCATCCAGAGTTAGTCCTTGGTTGTAAAACTCGAGATTTGACAATTATATTAAGTAAAACATCACCCATACTTAACCTCATTATTTCTGGCAGCGAATAAAATTTTCTAACAGTCAACTTTGACTAACAGAGTTCCTAGCATAACCTGCAATGTTAACATATAACATTATACCCCATTATTAAATAAGAACTCTAACAGTCAACTTCGACTAATGGAGTTCCTAGCATAACCTGCAATGTTAACATATAATATTATATGAGGTTCCTGCACTTAATATTTTAAAATACGAACAACAATTAAATATCATTGCTCATCTGTCTTTGGAAAGCTACGAGTGAAGGGATAATCCAACTCTATACAACAACAATGCAGGTAGCATATGATATACTAATAGGTATAACTCTCGATTCTATATTATTCCAATGCCAATGCATATATTTATACAAATGATATGACGGTTGTGTTTCACCTTCCGCCCAGCCTTTTCGGCTTCCTACTATTCAGATTTATTTATTTATTTACAATATATAATCCCTACGGATTATATTCTAACAATCCGCCTCTTAATCCAAAGGGGTGTTCGTAAGTTTGAGCATGTTTCTGAATCTTTCAAACTTTTCTCATCCAAGCGCTTTGGTGAAGATGTCTGCAATTTGATCATTTGTGGAACAATGTTGAAGATGGACTATCTTGGCCTCTACATGATGTCGAATCAAATGATACTTTGTGTTGATGTGTTTGGTTCTATCATGGAATCTAGGATTCTTAGCCAGCTTGATTGCAGAAGTAATGTCGACCAACAATGGAGTGGAGTTCTCTTGCTTTTCTTGCAAATATTCAAGTATCTTCCTGAGCCATACTATTTCTTTTGTTGCTTCAGCTGTAGCCACATATTCTGCTTCTGTTGTTGAATCTGCCGGAACTGACTGTTTGCGTGATCTCCATGAGACAGCTGTTGATCCAAGACTCATAGTGTATCCAGAAGTTGATATTCCTTTCTCCTTATCGCCATCAAAATCTGAATTTGAGTACCCAATAAGTTTGAAGTCATCCACTTTAGAGTACTTGAGTCCAACGTCTTGAGTCCCCTTCAAGTATCTTAGAACCCTCTTTGCAACTGATCAGTGTCCTTCACAAGGTTTATGCATGAACCTTGAAAGTATGCCAACAACATAAGAAATATCTGGTCTAGTTGTTGTAAGGTAGATAAGACTCCCTACAAGTTGTCGATACTTGGTCGCATCCTCAAATTCTTTTCGTTCGCTTGATGTGAGCTTCATTTTCTGTTCCATTGGAGTAGATATAGGGTTGCATTCTGTCATGCAAAATTTGTTTAGCAGTTCTCCAACATATTTTTTCTGAGATAGGAATATGTACATAGGATGTTGAGTGACTTCAATTCCTAAGTAATAGTGGAGATGTCCCATATTTGTCATTTCAAAGATCTTTTTCAAATCTTTCTTTATGGATGCTATATAGCTCTCATTGTTCCCTGTCATTAAAAGATCATCTACATACACCACAAGATACACAACAGATATTCCAACTTTCTTTATAAACAGTGTTGCATCATCAAGATCAAAATGTTCAAAATTTAACTTCAAAAGATGCTCGGTTAACTTTTCATACCATGTGCGAGGCGCTTGTTTTAGGCCATACAAGGATTTGACAAGCTTGCATACCTTGTGTTCTTTTCCTTTCACAACAAATCCTTCTGGCTGAGACATAAAGACATTCTCTTTCAAGTCTCCATTCAAGAAAGCAGTCTTCACATCCATCTGATGAACCTTCCACCCTTTCTGAGTAGCTAAAGAGAGTAAGGTACGGATGGTAGCCCATTTTGATGTAGGAGAGAATGTTTCTTCATAGTCAATTCCTTCCTTCTGTGCATAGCCTTTTGCTACAAGACTCGCTTTGTGCTTGTCAAGCGAGCCATCTGATCTATATTTGTTCTTGTACACCCACTTGCAGCCAAATGGTTTGTTTCCAACTGGAGGGTCAACCAGCTTCCAAGTTCCATTCTTTATGAGTGCATCATACTCATTCTGCATAGCTTCTTTCCACTCAACTTGAGTAGAAGCTTCTTCAAAGGAAGTTGGTTCAAAGTTAGCAGATAAATTAAATTCACAATCAAATGATACATCCATGTCATCACCTGAATTGTCTGCTCCTCCTCCATCTTCATGTCTTTTCGAACTTCTCGTTCCCTTCTTTCCAACTTCATCTGGATGGACAGTTTCAAGTGTCTTTGTGGCCCATTTAGAAATCTTCTGTGATGGTCCTAGTTGATCAGCTCGTGGTGCTTCATCATTGATTGAGAGTCTTTCAATTCTCTCAATCACATCATCCAGTTGAACCTCTTGATCAGGTGAAGTAGCAGGAACTTCTTCATGCGGGGGAGTTGGTGCTTCATATGGAAATTCCAAAGGTTGATCCAGAACAGGAATCCCCCCTTCAAGGTTTGGAATTTCATATTCATTTTCAGAATATGTCTTTGGATGAGGATAAATTTCCAAATGATCAAGCTGTCTCTCAATGGACTGGTCATTTTTATTAGTTTCAAGAAAAATGACATCTCTGGAAATAACAAATTTCTTGTTTACCTCATCATATAGATGGTATGCCTTGGAGTATTCTTCGTACCCCAGGAAAATGCATCTTCTGCTCCGAGCACCAAGCTTGTTTCTTTGCTCCTTTGGAACCAAGGCATAACAGGTGGAACCAAAAACTCTAAGATGCCTGATTGAAGGGAGATGGCCAAACCAAATTTCATGTGGAGTCTTGTTATCAAGAGCATTTGAGGGACTTCTATTTCTCAAATAGGCTGCACATTTTAATGCATCACCCCAAAACATTAGTTTTACATTCTTGAAAAACATCATTGAGCGAACCATATTCATTATCGTTCTATTCATTCTTTCTGCTACACTCTTTTGTTGAGGATTGTAGGGAACGGTAGTCTGATGTGCAATTCCATGTTGGCGAAGATAATCTTCAAAATCATTTGAAGTGTATTCTTTCCCATTATCAGTACGAAGTGTACCAATTTTTGATTGTGCTTGTTTTTCTATCAATGCATGAAAGTATTTGAATGTTTGAAATGCTTTGGATTTTGTCTTTAAACGGTAAATTCAGCACATTCTTGAGTAGTCATCAACAAATGTCATAAAATACTTATTCCCATTTGCTGAAGGAGTTGGCATTGGGCCACATAAATCAGAATGCACTAATTCTAATTTCCTACTTGCTCTGAAATTAGATTCATGGAATGGCAGCTTACTATGTTTCCCTAATATACATGCATCACATTTGTTCTTTTCTTTGGGAATGGTGGGAAAACCAAATACACCATTCTTTCTCAACAAACGAAGACTGTTATAATTTAGATGACCAAATCTTGCATGCCACAATGAACTAGATGACAAATTACCTTCTCCATACTGAGAGAGGTAGGCATAGTTCTAAACTCTTGCAGATGAACCCTTTAGCTTCAGCAACTTCCCATCTTCGTATCCAGTCATGATGACTTGGTTGTCAAAGGACTTTCTTATTTCAACGATTCCATCAAACATGTGGATGGAATGGCCTCGCTGTCAAATCTCCACCAAGGACAGTAGGCTTCTCTGTAACTCTGGAAGATAGAGAACATTCTTCAACAAGAAATCAGGGAATCCAGGCATCTTCAGTCGAATGGTTCACATTCCCTTTGGTTTAAGACTAGACTTATCTGCAAAGTAAACTATGCCATCTATTGTTTCATTAAGTTCTTCAAAACAATCTTTTTTAAATGTCATGTGTGATGTTGCACCAGTATCAAGCAGCCAACAATCTTTGTAAGATGAAAGTGAAGTCATTTCATTAATTCCAAGATTACAATGTTAAAAAATACAAGAATCAGAATATTTACTAGCATCTTGGTCATCTTTCTTCTGGTTATGCTTGTCTTTGATGGAGTCCCATCAATCCCAACACTGATCTAATGTGTGCCTAGTCTTTTCACAACGCTTGCACTGCAAATCTGATCTTTTGTTTCTGCCCCCTCTGCATCTGAAATTTCTTCTTCCTCTGCCTCTCTCTTTGCCAGAGAGAGTGGCACCAACTATCGATGACAAAGATTGCATCTTTACAACTGTTAGTGTAATTTACAATAATGAACTTGATATGACAAAGAGAAATAGAAAAAATAATAACCTTGCAGGTCTACAGTCTCTGCCAAGGTGATTTACAATCTCAACTTCAGGTTTTAAAGTGATACAATGACAGTATCATAGCTTCAATTCGCAGCAATTCAGGAAGAAATTCAGTACCAATTCGCAACCTTCAGGGTCTTTATGCAATTGGTAATGGTGTGAAACACAAGGATTTTGCTCTACATGGATCACAAGAGATGGCACTCTTTACACACAACACTTCCACTAGTGCACTAATCAGCATACATGATTCTTCAATATTCATCATAATATCAGTGAGCATATCAATCACAATATATCAGTCAGCATGATATACATCATACATTATTATTCAGCATAAAAGATATATATCAGTCACTCTCCATGCAGCATATATATCAGTCACTCTCCATGCAGCTTCAAATCTCAATCTCAATTTGCAGGATGAAGCTCAACTTGAGTGGCCTTGAGTCTGCAACTCTCCATCAGCTGTCTAATGTCTTCTCTCCAAGCCCATCATTCAAGATTCCGAACGATGCAGATTTTAATGGCTTCCAAAAGGCAGCAATGCAAATGGTGAAACCAGCAAAAGGGACAACAACTTTCAATATATACTCAGCTCCAAAATTTAATGATATTGCCTTACGCAGCATATATTATTGGAATATAAATCCAAAACTCACGTAGCATATATTATTTCAATATATACTCAGCTCCAAAACTCAATGATATTGCCTCACACAGCATATATTATTGGAAAAACTCACGTAGCATATATTATTTCAATACACTCATGGGATTAGGCTAGGATTAGCAAGAGTATTATTTGTAGCAGAGATTATATGGTGTTTGTTTGAAAACTGTAATTACAAATATGGATCTCCACGTATTTGCGGCAGTAAGCATAATATCATTCAGCAATACCATCAGCATATAAAAGATATACCACGTAGTCTACTCTTTCAATCGATGTGTTAATGGACAAATCAAGTTTCTGAATAATATCTCAACTCAAAATGCGCCTGGTTCTTCACGCACTCAAAGATATCAATCACGAGAGGAATTAGGGCACAAATTAGGGTTTTTGTACACTTCCAATGGTCACAGGCAATACATAAAAAAATTATGCAGCTTATTACCTACACGCAATCTCTTCTTCAATGCAATCTTCGCTTCAACACACAGTCTCTTCTTCAATGCAATCTTCACTTCAACATGCAGTCTTCACGGACATTGTATCTCCAGGAAGTTGGGTATCAACGTAGAAATCAAATGCAGAAATCAATGCAAATCAACGCAGTGAGTTGGAGAGGGTTGAGAGACACGCCTCCGAGAACGCAGTATTGGTCTTCAGCATGAGCTCGTACTGTATGTGTCATGTGATAAAATTCCTCCTCTGCAGTCTCAGTGTCAATCCCATAGTGTATGAGTTGGACGAGGAGCACCACGGAAAAGAAATGGAGAAGGCTCTGCAGAGACTGGTAGGCGGTGGCCAGGCCGTTCCAGCTGTGTTCGTCGGTGGAAAATTCTTGGGAGGAAATCGCAGTCAATATATAGAGTCTTCAACACAGTAATACCAATGATAGGTATTACAACTCCCTCATAAAATCACAGCATCTCACAATGTCAAACACACCAGTCTTCACGGAGTATGAGAAATTTTGCAGACGGTCCTCAAAGAACTCGCAGCAACAACAATATGCAAGAGGAGGAGGGCGACTCATTCAGCTCAAGAAATTAGGATTGAGAAGAGAGCAGTCTGGTAAATGAGGCAAATAAGAAGAGAATAACACATACAATTGAATGCGCACAGGCTGGCAAAGAGAAATACATGCAAATGACAGACTGATGGAGCAGGCAATCTGGCAATGGACTGGAAAGCAGAATGCAAGGACTGAAATGCAGCCAAGAGTTATGGTAGGCATCCAAGCTCTGATACCACTGATAGGTATAACTCCCGATTCTATATTATTCCAATGCCAATGCATATATTTATACAAATGATATGATGGTTGTGTTTCACCTTCCGCCCATCCTTTTTGGCTTCCTACTATTCAGATTTATTTATTTATTTACAATATATAATCCCTACGGATTATATTCTAACATATACACTAGAGACGTAGCATATACCAAGTAATTACACAGTCCCATTTTCCTTTTGATGCCTTTAGGAGACAATATACACTTTTCAACGAGGCTATTGCCCCTTCTAAAAAAAAAATATCAAACAAAAGAAAATTCACTTGACTGAGTTTCAAATACATACTTCAAACTTTTACTAATGATTAACATTCCATTAAAGATAACCGTAAGTTTGGAATACCTTCCCCACACGAATTTCAATGTTGGCACAACATCTTGTGCCCAACATGTTTTCCAATAGACAACAATGTTTTAATGTCATGGGAATTATTCTGATTTAGGTCTCCTTACTTACATATAACTATCCTCTATGGTGTTTAATTCTAATTCACCTTTAACACAAGAACATAATCGTAAGAGCATGCATATGCTATTTGGTGTAATTTTCCCAATCCACTAACTTTAATAGCAGATACCATACTTATTGTTTACATGGAATACACCAATACCTTAAGAAATATGGTTTTATTTGGATTGCCCCCCTTTACTTCTACAAGGAACAATTTAGCATCTAGGCTTAGCCTAGAGTGAGATTTTTAGTTTGGACATCCTTTACCATATATCCTATGTGTAAGAAAATTTCTTAACATCTCATTGAACTTTTAGTTATGAATCAAATATTATGATAAGCCTATGCCTACAATCTCTTTTATCTCGATGTATCTGAAATTTTCCTTAAGTTTTGGTGATTCCCTCATTACCCCATACTTAGGGTTTGGAATTCATGAAAATCATTTTATAGTATTAATACTCTTCACAAAGTATAGCAGGCATTGGGTCTTCCATTATTATTATTTATTCCTTCGTATAACCTTTAACAGCAATTCTAAGAAAATGACTATACTTCTTCCTTAAAGCATTGGGAGTAAAATTTATAATCCAACCTTCCATTTGAGTGTGTAAACATAAACAGAACCCTAACGACCAGATAAAATTACTCGCATGTTTTTTGTCGGTAATGTAGCAACATACCTTCGCAATTACCTTATCCCCTTAGTTGCCTCTTTCCTTCGTGGGATTTATCTTCCGGTTATCCTTCAATGCATGTCTGCTTATGCGTACTTGTGACCATAAATACCTGTACTGTGTACTCACAATTCCTTTTCAGATATTATTTGTATCATTAAATCATAAAGACAATGTTAAAATGACATAGCACATTACTGTTTGATTTCCGTAGATACCGGATATATCAAGATATTCATGCATTATTTTCACAACTTAATCATGTTACACTTGTATGAGATTTTACTTATACGCCATGAGATCCAACTTCCTATAACTTTACCTTTATGCCATTAAAATTTTACCTTATTTTAGCGCGCCTTCTCTTCATCATCCTTGACTTCGTACGAAATTAACCTTCCTAATCACACTTATGATAAATTGAGTTTGGTATGATGAGTAATAATAAGCATGTACAAATACCATATGCATACTTTTTGTACTATAGGAAATCTAAGTTAGTAGTAATGTGGCACTACAACTACTTTCGCCTTGTGTAATTTACATTTTTAATGCAACCAATTTTTCCCATCATCTCTTCTTCATGCTTACTTTATGATCACTTGCTTAAGAAGTAGTAATTATTTCCTTAAACAATAAATATATATATACAAGTGCACAAAGTACCTTTTGTAGGCGAGTCCATTCGGTCCGAGCTTTGTCAACCTCGCTCTGATACCATATGTAACATACCCCATGTACCTTGATGCCATTATGTGTGAATGTGGGTAAATTTTGTTTTTTTTCTTTTCTTCTCTCTTGTTTTTCACTATTACTACAAAACGAGTTAATAATGTTATTGCCAAGCCTTACATGACGTTTCAATGAAACATGTCCAATCAAATCGACCATATCTAAACAACACTCCTGGTAAACGATCATTTGACAAGTTACATCCATCCTCCTCCAACAGGAACCAAACATACAGATCAACATCCAATTAACTAAGTAACATAAACTGAACATGCATAATATGCCTTCTAGTGTTCACATGATTACTCAATTCCCTAAAGACAAAAATACTTAGCCGCAGTAGTTAACGTGTCATTAGATAACATACTCCCATGATCTTTTAAACCATACTTAACCTGAGTGAAGCAAACATTTACATACCCCGTTTCTATGACATATAGGGCATGTAAGTATTCTAAATTCTAGTATCCATCATGTTATTAACCATGCCAAATAGACTTATAAAAATTGATATGATGCACGTAACAACCCCCAAGTTCCATTCCCAGGCGTTTCAAGTACTACTGAAGCAACTTACGGAAAATTATAACTTAACCAAAATAACTGCCATGAGTTCGGATTTAACTGTGGAGATGTACTTGCAAACATTGTTAATTACTTACATCATACACATGTATGTAATCATAATCTGTGGACAAAAATTTCATCCATTTACCCCTTTGCATCAATTCTTTAGGTTTTATCATTTCTTGGAAGACAATGACATTCCCACCTATGCTGGTCATAAATAAAATCATAACTTCATGATAGAAAAACATACATACGATGTAGACCCATATGCTAGCTCATACAAGCATATTCATATTCTCTGCTTTCAAAATACAATCCAATGTACAGAGACCTGAAACCTCTTAACTAGCTATGGGTCTCTAGGTGATTGTTGTTTCGATGACAAATATCCATAACCACTTTTGTCTTTATAGGTGCATAGTTATAACATTATTCTCTCCTTAATGGAGATGCTAGACCATTTGGTAACCCTAAGGAAATATGAGACTTACCACTTATGATTCCCATATGTAGTATGTTAAAAATGTTTCATCCACTTTATGACAGTATCAAAATGTAATCGTTGAGGGATTCTCAATATTCCAATACCATTCAAACCTTCTGAAACAGTACTAAAGTGCCGACCCAGAATTAATATAATACCAATAAATCCATTGGTAAGGTTGCATAACACATTCATAAATACACCAAATGATACAGCAAAAAAAATAAACATTTCGACACAAAAACACAGATACATCAATATATATGTGGTTCACCCCGTTCTTGAGCTTACATCCACCAAACCATTTTTTTTCATGTATTATTCTTTCAATAAGAACTTTACATCCCGCAACATCCTTGTTGCCATAGGTACATACATCCATAACAACACTCTCAGCACTTAGTGAAAATCCCTGCACAACACTAGGGAAAACACCTTACCACGATATAAGGTTACTTCTACTAAAAAATCTCCTCAATATAGTTGAGCTTACAACCATAGTTTCTGGTCAACTCGAAGAGTACTCTTCTCTTTATATATTTTCATTATGAGGATTCTTTTAAAGATGTAAATCATCCTGGACGAGATTACTCATTTATAGATATTTCCTCATGACAAAAAGGAAAACTGTAGAATTATTTTTAAGATCTCTGGATGGTATAATTAATTTTTCCACTCTCCCTGTTTAAGATTCCATTTGACCTAAACATTACGGCACTCAAACTGGCTCAAGCAATTGAATGGCATTAAAAGTTTGAATCATACACTATGAGATGTATTGGAATCTTGTGTCCATATCAACAGTTAATCAATTAAATTTTGTTGGTCACACAGAGAATTGAAATATCATTCATATATGTTTCATAGTAATAATCCCAACTTTAGATACAATGTTTACATGAATCAATGTCCCAATTTGAGTCACATGGAGCAAACCAACCGAAAGATGATATCAGGTCCAAAGCGTGCCTATATGATTTACTTTAGATTCTAGGCTCAATAAAATTTAACAAGTTATCCCACTAGTTATTCTCGTTCTATCTATTCAATAGATCTAGTCTTGCTGCTGGTAAAATTTCAGTACTTATCAGTGATCCCAACGGATCATTTGTGTAATATTGAATTCTATTTTCTACGGTTTTGAATGTTCCTCCCATGTCGCCATCATCTCATGTGTGGAGGTAGATGCATGACTTACACAAATATTAGGTTAAAAATAAAATTCAGACTATTTGGGATTATCACTTCGACGTGGAGGTAGATTCCTGGTTACATAAACCTTGGCTAAGAGGCATTCAGCACTTAGTGGATTACCACATCGGCATAGAGGCTATCAATACCACAGAAGGGTATTAAAAGAGACCAAACTAGCTATATGCAAAAGGAAGAACCTATTATTAATTAAAATAAAAGGGAATAAATGCTTAGCGCGACTGATCCAACACTGATTTGGTGAATTGTTGTCTTATAATTATATGAGAGATGACCTATGCCCTAAGACAAACTGCCTCATAAATTTTGAATGTTTCTCAAACACAAAATCAAGATCAAGTCTAAGACTCACCTGCAGATATATGCTCCTGGAAATGTGTGGTCAATATTCCACATGGCTATTTAACTTATGATCCTTGCACTAAGTTCCAATTAGTTTCCCTACCATACTCAAAGCCATTGTATAGCAGAAAAGATAATTATAAAAAATCGCTAGGCTAGAAGTTTACCTCCACTGTTCGGACGGGGAGAATGTGGCTTGAAAAAATAAAATAGGGGGCCGCAACGTCTATCCATATGCCATCTTCACTTTTACAAAAGACAAATATCATCCAAGTCCTGGAATGCTTCGGGATCAGCTTCGCTCATGGTCATGTGGTCATCTCTCAAGAGCTTAGGGTTCTTCTTTCTACAACGAAAGCAACACCCAGATCCAGCGCAGTTCCTTCACAGTTTTTTTTCCTTTCCTTCTAGTGTTCCCTCTCTGGTATAAGCAGGGATTGCTCCTCCAAGACCACCACCTACCAACGCAGAAAACTCCCCCTTTTAGAGGCGGAGATGGGTCTCTCCATGGCTTGATAGTCATTGGCACGTTAATATTTCTTTACTATTTTTACTGATTCGTATGCCTATTCAAAAGGGACCATTTTTTTTAGGAAAGATTTGACAGAAGTAATGATACTGGCATAATCCCATAATTTAGCCGGTTACCCACCATTTCGTTCATAAATGAGTAGTCTATGTTTTTTCAATTATAACCCTTCATAAATGAGTAGTCTATGTTTTGTTTTGTTATTTTTAAATGATTTATATTAAGCATCTATCCTATGGCAATTTTGTCCATTTATATATATATTTTGTTTAGGACGATGGTATATCACCTTTTAATCATTAAGCAAGATATGCCAAAGATGATACCTTATTTTGATATTTTAGGTGGCCACAACCTATGGTCCTTTTAACCATAAATTCTTAGGTTGGCTTCCCTTTTGGATTTTGGCTACTTGATTCCTTTAATTCACAAAAATGCTTGTAACTCCCTCTAACTCGGGTTAATTGAAAAAGGATTAGGTGGCTAGGATACGGTATCCTAGTTGGGGGGGGGGGTAATTTTCGTGAAGTCTGAATCCCTCATAGGGCAGTCCCTTAGCTATAATACTGATATGCACAACTGCATCATCGAGTTATGGCTCCTAGTCCATTCATCTTTAACCATAGAGGGTTGGGTGGCCCGTCGTTATGTTGCATCCAAGTATTAGGTCCTCTGAGGTTTCCCTTTAGGTAACTAACTCCTATTGAGTTCCAAGTCTTGTTTCTGGTGGGGCCTTGGTCTTGAGCTCCTCACCAGAACAATTACAATAAACATTTTTTTACAATTACAAAATATTCAAGGTACAACAAGGGGGATCTTACAATTGAACTTGCGGAAATATGACATACACTAAGTGTACCACTGTTTCATCGTAAGCTATTCTTACATTCTACCTTCTTACTTCGAGTTATGATTAATACTATGTTTTACATTATGGTGTCATAATGCTATTTACTAAGCTATTCTTATGTTTATACATTGTTTTGTATGTGTAGTTCTTTTATTATGTACTTATTTAATTTCATCATGTGTTTACATACTATTTACATGGTTCTAACTGAATTTTGTTCTTGGAACCAAAGTGGGTGGAGTGGCGGGACTAGTTCTCCCATGTGAATATCTAAGAGGTACAAGTCTCTAATTGTATAGTGGGATTACTTAGTTCTATTGAACTAAAGCACTCTTAACTTGTTTACATGCAGGTGTACTTAGCAACAATGAACTCGTTACGTAAATCTAAACACTTGATCATTAATACACCTTCTGGTTGTTATTACTATGTCTTATAGACTCAAGTTAGTGGCAATGTAATTACCATGCTTAAGATCTATAGTGTGATTATTATCGACTATTATTATCCTATTATATTTATTACATGTTTATTTCATTAAAATTATTAACATATATTTTTATTATTCTTGGCAGGTTTATAACTTTGACAAAGAAACTCATTTTTGGCTTTATGCATAACAAGTTTGTCATGGCATATTAATATGCCATGGTTCTAAGATTATTGCCTAAGTAAATTGATGGGAAAAGGTTCTAAGGCTTGGAGCCTAAGGTATATGATACATATGTTAAAATTTGACCTCGTATCCATTTGGGGTCAAGAATATATGATATATTTTAAACCATTGCACATTGGGGTTTAATACCATACATACCATGGAGGCATTCGATAATGCGGCGTAGGAAAACTATAGGGAAGTGGGTTTGGGTTTTTATATTAGCCAACAGGCTCGTGCCATTAATATGAATTGGGGAAAGTGGCAGCCCAGCATAGGGTTTGGCTCCACGATGGGCTTCGTCATTTCATTATGTTTGTTGTTTTCTCTCGGCTCTGCATAGGGTGTGAAGGAAACTTCTAGTTTAACCAAAAGGTATGTGTCTTATAGTTTCTCAGCACTATTGTTGGTTTGCTTCTTACTATGGCTATCATACTTATCATTTCTGTTGTCGTGTTGTGGTTGCAGGTGACAGGGCTAGCGAGGAGAAACATAGCTCAGGGCTTCGAAAGCTATCCGTGGGTGATTGTATAGCATTCACGGTAATCCTCTTAAACAAGCCTGCACTTGTCACCTCTCAGCTTTATGCGTAGCACTGAGTTTCATCTCGACGCTTGATTGGGGTTTTACTATGGGGTTTTCGATTTTCCTTTGGGCATGGGTTTACAAATATTTGGGTTTGTAATTAAAATAGTGGAGCTATTAACAGCGATGGGAGCCTTAGTATTTTTAACAGGCTCTATGTGTTTGTGTAATTTCTGATTTGATTTAGGACTTTATCCCAGGGAAACACCAATGCTTGCAATGGTGCCATGGCCATTGGCATTATTGTGTAAACTTGACTATGACTTTATAAATACTGTGTATATGAATTTATACTATGTCATTGTTATTAAAATTGGGTTTTATGTGGCATTCTCCTTTGTGGTTAGACTGTGTATATTTTCTTCCATTCTTTGTATTAGTTGTAAGAATGTAAATGATGACATTGTATGGTTGTGGCCATAACGTAAATGTCATGAATACTCTCCATGGAAGTGGCTATAGTTTGGACGGGTGCATTCATACTATTTTTTTAATTATTAATGGGTAAATGTCAAGTGAATATAAGTCATGAGTATAAAACCCTGTGTGGGGACTCCTTGCTATAGGTTGTTTTGTTGACAGAGTTTTCACACCTGTAACAAGGCTTTAACTTAGTTAATGTTGATTAAATATTGGGCCGTGGCCATGGATTTATAGTGTAAGGATTTGTATAGGTCTTACGACCTCTGTGTAATGATTTTGGGTTGGTTTATAGCCTGTGTGTAGATGATACACCATGGATTTATAAAAGAATAAAGGCCCTTGAGCATTCGATCGTGGGTCCTGTACTGTAATGAGGGTTTATTAATTGTAAATTGGTTTTTGTGTATTAACGTTGGTTGTTGTTTTTAATACCAAGGGAATCATATTTTATGTATGCAAATTGGCCATTGGTTGCCTACAAGATTCATTCCTGCAACCTTAATGTATTTACATGGTATTTTTAATTGTTTAATGTAATGAAGGCTTGGTTAATTAAAATATTTCTGAGTATGTTTTATTGTCATGGTTTTTATTATGGCTTGCGATTTGGACTTGTATGCCCACCAAGGTCGATACTACGATCTCTATGTATCTAAGCATTTTAAATTATCGCATTAACGATTGTATGGTTGTATTTTAATCGATGGCCGTAAATGAATTATGTGGGATGTTTTTAATACTTAGATAGTTTGATTTGTTTACTTAATGCCATGGATTTATATTATTGTTAATAATGTTCTTGTTTATAATTAATAGATATAGATAGTATCTTGCTTATAAAAATGTGGACCATTGAAGGGTCTTGATTACTTGAATGTTAGAAGGTTTATAATGATACTTTATTATACAAACCTCGTAAAGGTCTTCGCTTTTTTTTTTATTATCTTAGATTTATTGTGGGACATTTGTAATTTGTGCTTAGATGTAATTATTATGTTGTAGATTATATTTAAAATTCTATTTCATAACTTGTTAGTATATTTATATATTTACCAATAGTATACTGGTTACATACTGATATTGGACTAATTAGTTTCTTGTTATTATAATTAGATGGTGCTAAATTAAATCTAAGTCTTAAATGAAACATAGATGTGGAGTAGATTTTAATTGAGCATGAATCTATTGACAAATGAAATATGTTAGTAGAGTATATAGGAGAAAGTACAGCTAGGTAATGGATCTAAAATAAAACCTAGTTTATAGGAAACACGGTTTCACAGTAAGAATAATACAGAAGTAAAACTAGGGTGCAAAACCCTTGATGAATAATTATACATGAATTACAATTGCAAAAGTAAACTAAATCAATAAACCCTAGATAAATATAACATAGGAAATAAATTACAGCCTAGGGCTAGTATTTAAAATTAAAACCCTAGAAAAATTAAACAGAAAACAAACAACTAGGGTTATAAAATGTAATGTGAACATTTGATTAATATAGCCAACATTTATCCTAAAAAAATGGAATAGGCAGCTAGGGATTCATACTTGTAAATTAAAGCTCCTTAAATGGCTGAAACCTGCACACTCAAATAACCAACATTAACAATTCATAAGTAGACTCTGACCTCTGTATTAGATGACCGAATCAATTGGGAACTACCACGTTCCACCCAACCATGACTCAGAACCGTTCCCAGTTTCAATCTGGATCCCCCCAAACTGGTTCCAACATGCAAGTAGCTTAGATCTCCTAAGGTAAGGTTTCCTAGCTGGTATATCAAGTCTAGATCAGTTCTCCTTTTTCCCTTCATGAAAATGTTCTCCAAGAATTCACTTGAGAAATGATCAGGCAAAACAATGACTCCCCCAAAAGATAGATCAGAACCCCAAGCCTTTCCTTGGCTTAAGACTTTATAGACAGACTTTTCAGTCAAAGGGGCAATTAAATCAAGAAATGCTTCATTCGTTGATTTAACACTTTTTATTTAATTTAGTACTTTTAATATTTTAACTTAGGAACTTTTCGCTAGTTCCTAACTTGACCTTTATAGGTATTATACTATTTCTTATCTTTTAGTAATAAATAATAATGGATGGAGCTTTTCCTTTTTTCTTTCATTATTAATATTATTACTATATTTATTCTTTATACACACCATGTATAAAATACATAGTAATATAACATTTATTAACAAATTTATTTTGGCATCACATACCATGATCCCTAGACTGATGACACTTCTTCATTAAGGTAAAAAATAGGTAGATGGTTAGGTCTTATAGGATAGGAAACTCTAAGAATCCTTACATGTTGGATTCTCTCGTATAACATGGTAGTTCTTCAGTACTTGATGAGAATACAGAAATTCAAAATTTCATTTAATCATTTAGAAATAAGTATGACGAGGTCAATATTTTTTGTCGAGTCATTTTCACTCGGGAATTACCAATTCTTTTCAGTAACTCCTAGCACTTACCATAGCCCATACGCAACACTAAAAACAGGGAGTTAGAAACTTAATGCAATTCGAGAGCTCTTCGCTCAACACTAGTGCTAGGATGTACTTGTACGATACACCTAGGGATACAATGGCCAAGGATCCAATGTTCTTAGGCTTATGCTCAACATCTTGAACATGGAAGGCTCCAGGGCTTATGCCCAACACTTCCAATTATCTTTTCATGTGTTTCAGAGCTTCTTGCTCAACAAAAATGTAAGTACTCATGTGCTCTAGACCTTATCGCTCAAGAAAAAACATTAATTACCCATGTGCTCCAGAGCTCCTCGCTCAACACAGAACATCTCATCAATCATGTGCTTCAGGTTCCACGTCCAACACAAACGAGCTTATATATATCATCAATAATTGGATTACGCCGAATATATAAAGAAAATCATCATGTTCATATGCAGTGAGGTCTTCCACCCAATATATCAAAATAAAACATTAATATAACATCATAATCAATAGGCTCATGCCTATAAGTGTTAGGTACAAAATTTGGGATATTACATTTCCACAGGAAATGTTTAGAATCATACTTAGATTTGGACTCAAACTAGATGGAATTTGTTGCATGGAGACCTGTGAAAGGACATTTGGGGGAATACGTGGGGTGCCAAAAATGGCCCTTTTTACCCTATCTTATTTAATCTTTTTCCGCTAATATGGATTCTCATTTATAATCCAGTCACTATCCTTCTAAGGAATAAGCATGGATTTGAACAAGTATAATTTATTATCATTATTGCGTTCCATTAATGCTTAGAATTACTTATGATTTGTATTTCATTATTCATAATACTAACTTGTGGTGAAACCATGAAGAATAAGTAAAATCTTCATGCAATCTCCGTCAGCATGCTGATACACGTGAACTTCAATGTACTTTACAGGAGATATGCATCTTCTGGGAGCAGTTTTTAGTTATGGCTGAAATAGTACAAGTTATTCTTCCACGTGGTTAGGAGAGATTCACTCAAAGTAATTAGTTGCATCATAAGGCATAATTGACTATGAAATGATATTTACTATAACGTAATGATTTCTACAACTATTTCTATTTTCTGAAGATATCCAATCTGCATGGCTTCCTAAATTGATGTACTAAACTGATTTGTCTTAGCATATATGGAAGGATGAAATGAGATTGTGGTTTAGGCTTGATTGGGAGTGAACTATGAGAAAGTACGAGAGACTTTGTAATTGAAATTCATTTGTTGATGAAAGAAGTGACATTTTCTTGATTGCTATGTGTTGAGAGTCGTTAGTGGCATCTCTGTTAGAAGGATAGGGACCACCTTCTCCAAGAGATGTCGAGATTAGTTAGCAATTATTTCATTTTATATTTTTTAGCGTTGTGTGGTGGAATTGCAATTTAGATTACTTTCCGATTGTTGTAACAATGATTAAGAAATGAATGCATTTTTATGATTTTCATGTAGCTTGCTGCAACAGTGTGGTGTGAAAAGTCATCTAGATAGAATAGTTTCTTATATGAGGGGGTTATTAATCTTGTTGTTATAGCTACACTCAACTTTTGCGCATTGTTATTACTTAGCTTTCTTAGGATGTCTTAAATTAGAGAGATTTTTATTTTCATGAATTGAATAGTTGGATAATGGTTTGGAATTCCTTAATTTAATTCCTTAGGATTTAATTGCCTGCAAACTTAATTCTAGTCAATTTATTCTTAAATCAATTTTTATAGGATTGATGTTGTAGGAATAGGAATCTGTTGAATTCTATATTGATAATTGAATTTGTTTTTACATAGAGCTGAGTTGGCTGAGCAGTAAGTAGGATAGGCAATTTCCAATTGATAAGTCATTTTTTAAATGTTTATGCATAGATTTTGCTTGATTAACTTTGAAATAAACATACTTCGCTTTATTGACAATTTATATTGAGCACTTTTTTGTTTACTGAATTTAATAAGAAGTTAGAGTGACCAACATGTGATATAAAAATGAGTCTTTCCATATTTTAGATTAAGCATTGATATTAGGGTAGTTTGCTTAGTTTTTAGGAGTGATGGTGAAATTGGTGGTCTTTGTGACTTAAAAATGATGAACCATTCAAAAGTACAATGCTCATTAATCTTTCATTTATTTGAACTAACTTTTATATTATAGAAGAGTAAGAGGTTCTTTGAGATCTTTCAAGCATGCAAATTGCAAAATAGAATCACTTTTACAAATTTGAAAAAATAAGTTCTGAATTTTTTAGCAAGTGTTAGGCCACCCGAAATTGCAAGTGAAGAGGATCCTAATAGCTCCAGAATATGATTAAAAACTTCAAAAGATTCCTATTACACTTAAGATTCATGTTCTCATTCACAGGACCACCCGAAAGTGCAAGTGAAGAGGATACCAAGGGCTCAAAATTTTGTTCAAAATAATACTAGACTATTACACTTGAGATCCATATTTCTCTTTCACAAGATTGCGTGAAGGTGCAAGTGAAGACGATACTTAGGGATAGAAGCACAATGTATCACAAGAAATTTGAAAATGACAAACAAACTTCTTTAAATTTGCTTCCAGAATTTCAAATTAATTTATCCAAAAGAAACATTTACTTGTTCAAGCCATTTTCTTATGCTTTGGACGAAAATTTTCTATATTTATCTTAAGTGAGAGGTCCAATTTTTTTTAGTTTTTGTGAATATTATTTAATTTATCGTTCTATATATGTCTTGACTACGATTGTGTATTTGATTACCAAGTATATGCAATTTGAAAATCAAAGGGCCTAAGGTCATGAGTTCAAAAACATGTGATGTTCTTCATTCCTGGCTGAATTTTGTTTGCAAACAATGATTTGAAGGTACCAAATGAATCAAAATTTCATCTAATAATACTAAAATGATGCATCCAAAAGAAAAATATCACCTAATACATTCACATCTAAGAAATATTGAGACATCTGCCCCATTTGCCATGAAGCATTTTCCTGCCAAGCAATTGCGATGCAAACATCAATACCATTCAAAGTGCATTATCTTATGGGTTTGCAGTAAAAATTCATGTCCAACATGCAGATGTGAGCCTCTCTTGCTCAACTTGAACAACGTCGATTAAATAGTTTTTCCTTTTAATGGGTAATTCCTGATATGTCATTTCTTTTTTTTTCTTCCTGAAATTAGCGTTGCATTCTCCGAAATTAGCGTTGACTTTGAATAAATTTTCAGACTCGGAATATTCTTCCTCGTAGCCAAACTTCTTTCTTTCTAAAGGCTTAAAGATTGAAGATCTGGTTCGGCATGTTTTAATTGTCTTTAATAAATTTTAAATTATAATTAAAGGAACTTGGATTAACCCAAATCCTATAGTAACATATGATGGTGTTTGGGATATTTGAAAAAAACATCAATGATTTGTTCATTATGAATAATTTATAGTCAAAATATGTTGCGAAAATGTGCAAATCACAACCAGCTTCAACCATATTATACTATACTTGAAGATGTGGTAAACGTTAAATATTTTTTTTAAAGTGTTTTATGAAGTTTTGATAAATTAATTATAATATGTCATCTAACACAATGAAGTAAAATAAATTGATTTAAGTTGTGTTATATGTTAAATTAATAGATATGATGATCTGTGCAAATGGAACATGTTTTCTTAATACTTTCAGAGGTTATTATGTTGAGTAAAATAGTTTTAAAATTATCAAGTTATTTAAGTTGTGTTATATGCTAAATTAATAGATATGACGACCTCTGAATATGAATCATGTTTTCTTAATAATTTCAAAGGTTATTTTGTTTGAGTAAAATAGTTTTTTTTTTTAAATGTGAATTGGATTGAGGTTGAATTGTTAAAAATAATATTGTTTTAAGGTTTCATCCAAATGATGTGATGTTTTTGTGAAATCACTCCCTCATATCTTTAGCATATTGTAGTTCTTGGAGCCTTCATTAGATCTAGAGCACAAAGTCAGTTTTGATATTTTGGAATTTAGCATATTGTAGTTCTTGGAGCCTTCATTAGATCTAGAGCACAAAGTCAGTTTTGATATTTTGGAATTTTATCAAAAATACTTCTTGTGGTCAACCTAGTACCGGTGTCATTCCTTTTGACCTATTAAGATCCTAAAGTGGTCGCAAGCTAGTGAAAACACCTAATCAATTTTAAAGGTCACATACAACAAAGCCTAAGACCTAATCAATTTTAGAGGCCACATACAACAAAGCCTTCCTTTATTGTATTGATATAGGCTAGGCTTGAGTATGTGAGATTCTTATAATGAAACAAAATATATATGGAATATGACTTTGCTTGTGGATATTCTAGCATACTTATAAATGAATAATTATTTTAATTGTTAAATAGTATTTGTTTTATGTTTATATTATTATATTATAAATTGATAATTATATCTATTTGGTAATTAATTTATTGTTTAATTTGTGTTTAATAATCTTTTTACACAGATAATTGGTTAGATACATTTATAGAAAATCATTTACTATATTTTAATTGTACTTGTATTAGTATATAGCTAATTCCTAATTTTATTGAAGTTTATTATATTAACACAACAAGAAAAATTATTTTTTGCACCATAACTTAGCATCACTTGTATTTTGCGGTGTTAATGTGGTGGTATTTGCACCACTTACATTTTTTGTTGTTAAGGTAGTGTTATCGTCACCACTTACATTTTGTGGTGTTATTTGTCACATGATCATGCACAATTAGGATTTAGTCATGATGATTTGCACCATAAACATAACAATTTCAAAAAGAGTTATTGTGTTAATGTAATATCCCGAATTTTGAACCTACCATTTATAGGCATGAGCCTATTGATCATGATGATTATATTGATGTTTTATTTTTATATTGGGTCAAAGATCCAAGTGCATATGAACATAATGATTTTCTTTGTATATTGGGCGTAAGCCAATTGTTGATGATATAAGGACTTCTTGATTTAACTGCCCCTTTGAATGAAAAGTCTGTCTATAAAGACTCAAGTGAGGCAAAGGCTTGGGGTTGTGATTTTTATCTCGGAGAATTATTATTCTGTCGGTTTTTGCTCTCAAGTGTTTTCCTCGAGAATTTTCTCCTGCAAGGGAAATAGGATTGTCTCAAAACTGAATACTAGTTAAGAAACACCACCTTAGGAGATTTAAGCTATTTGCATGTTTGAGTCAGCTCGGGGTGGTCCAGATTACAACCAGGAACAGTTTTAGGTGATGGTTGGGAGGAACATGGTAGTTCCCAAGTGATTTGGTCATCAAAATCATAGGTCAGATCTGTCTTAAATTGATAATGCTTGTTATTTAAAAAGTGTGCACGTTCAGCCATTAAAGGAGCTTCATGAAGAAAATTTTTTTGCAGGTATGAGTTCTTAGTATGTCAAGTTCATTTCTAGGGTAAAATGTTGGCTGCTTTATATAAATGCTCTTTATATATTTTAACTCTGGAAATGACGGTTCTGTCCATATTTACTAGGGTTACCTTTTCTTAAAATCTAACCGTGGACTATCCATGCTATCTTCTATATTATATAATGAATATGTTAGATGAATTTTCCAATGTATTTACTAACCCTATGCAATTGAATTTCTGCCTAGGTTCTGCTAGGGTTTGTATTCTCTTCAAATACTTTCTAGGGTTGTAAATATTATCATAGGTTGCATATATCTAGGATTTCATCTCTAAATTTTGTTTCTGCATTCATTCAATATTCGAAAATTATTACAGTAAACTAGGTAAATCTAGACCTTCTATTTAATGATCACCTATTATTTATATCTTTACTGACATATTACATTTGTCAATAGAGACATGTTTCAAATTATAATAGATTTAATCATAGGAGTAAGTTTAAAGAAATAAATATACTAAATAAATACCTTAGGGTATTATTTACAAGTAGAACTACTTCACACACACACACACACACACACACACACACACACACACACACACAGATAAGACCATCAAGTCTAAACATATATGAAAACTATCTATACATTTAATTCCAGAATTAAATAACTCATCTAAGACCTTTCAAGGTATCCCATACTAAATATAAACTAATATTTAAACAATTCCATTTAAAATAAATAACATCATAAATATCCAAACAAAGAAGATATCGTGACCATCCATGTGGTCCAATACAAAATCTGTGTACTTCTAAAAGAAATCCACATTACTATTTAAACTATCTTAATCATATAATATTAAACAACTAATATTTAAAAACCCTTTTTGTGCCAACACGCGACATCGAATTCCATGGATGTTCAAAACCGAAGGCAAAAACACTAATAACAACCATAGTATAATATAGTAAACAAAAATCCAAATCGTATAACCTTACAGCTGTTTCTCAAAACAAATAAAGGCCATATCATAACGAATTGAACAAGAAGCAATCTTTTAAACAAATCCATTGTTTATATCTCTACACACACAACGATATACACTAATCATGCGGGATGTAATTTACAAACACATCAAATTCCATATAAATAATGATGCATACGCTAGTAGTGAGGTCGCAAAACCCTAGCTACAGCACGGCCTCGGCCAATAACATTTTTAATACACAATCCATTAAAATATAAACCTACTGTAAGTGTTGGCCACTGTAGTTTTCCAACCCATGGATTTCCATAGTCCAATTTACATAAGAACCAAATACCATAAAAAAATAATATAGAAGCTATCGCAACACTATGGGAAAGGCTCATACCATTTACGGCATGGCCTTTACCCATGTTGTCAAAATATTACAATGTCCAAGTTAATCAATGGTATTACACACAGGGCATCCGATTAGGCGAATGCTTCTACTTTTAAAACCCCAACTCCATTTAAATATAGTGCTCAATAAAAATGCATAAGGAAATCGTATACAAAATATATCAAGTTAACCATTACCATTATATAAAAACAATACATATATCTATAAAGCCCAAAACCAAAAATAACGATTTACATAACTAAAATGAAATTACATAGAGTTTAATTGCCTAAGAATCGATTCATGGCATAACACCTCAACATTTAAAACCCAAGTCTGTAATCATAATCTTGAAGGAGAAATTGAAATCTCTACAACATAAAACCCTAACCAACGGCCAGTTGAAACATAGCTCTACCCACAGGGTTGAAAGGTGACAAGCATAAGCTTGAATAGGAGGCTTACCGTGGCCTCAATTGCAACAAATTGGAGCTACAACGAAGTATGGAGCCACCCCACCATCATTACCTTGCCACCTGCAACCACAACCAAACATGACAGGGTTGAGAAGTTTAACTACCAAGGAGCCACAAAACCAAGCATAAAATGCAGTCATGAAACCAGAAGAAGCTTACCTTCATCTCCAGGGCATAGTCTCCTTTGCAGCATAGAGCCGATACCTCATTTCTCCACAGACCCTAACGAAATGACCAAACTGAATCGTGAGCCAAGCCCTAAGCTTGGGGCTGTCACGATTACCAAGAATGTTAAATGCACCAGGTGGTAACCACTATCGAAATTCCAAGCCCGCTCTTCCATAGTTCAACTTTGTTGCATTATCGTGGGTTTCATTCACCATGCAAAATCTTAAACCCATGTAACATATGGTGTAACCATATGTTATATCTTTGCCACCCTACACTAGCACAGTCCTCCTATTAATACAAAGTTTGTTAAAGCATGGTTTCATACATGGTATGCGCTAGTCTATATGTGAGTCTTAAGGTTAGGTTTTTAAATAATATATAAACCCTAGGTTTAAAGTTTAGGACTTGCCTCCTTTTTGTCACAAGTGTGAGGCATAAGAACCATGGCATACTAAGTATGACATGGTAATGTATTTACCTATATTATGATCAAGGTCTGCTCTTGAGCCAATATAATAGCCTGCCAAATAAAAGAACATAAGAGATGTTAATAGGTATAATAAAAATATATTTAAAAAGTAAAAGGTATTAATGACATATAGATTAGTGAATTTAAAATATAACGACGATTAATTAGTGTACAGGAAATTTAGCCATAATAACTACATTAAAAATTGTGATTCATTGGAATATTTCTTTTTTTTTAAGTTTAAAGATTGAAGATATGGTTTGGGATGTTGTAATTGTCTTTAATAAATTTTAATTTATAATTAAACGATCTTGGATTAACCCAAATGCAATAGTAACATATGAAGGTGTCGGGGATCTTTAAAAAAAACATCCATGATTTGTGAGTGGATATTTTAAAAAAACATCAATGATATGAAGGTGTCGGGATATTATTAAAAAAAAAAAGACTGTCCATAGCATTTTATGCTATAGTAATCCATATTTTTCGATTCCCTCAGTCCGTGTATCACTTAAATCCCAACCACGAATTTGAAAGGGAGATTCTCTTCTGTTTTTCCCTATTCTCTAGTTGTTTAACCAAGCATGCAAAGTGGGTTCTAACCCCTAAGTGTTTTTCTGTGCAGCGGCGTCAATTTTCTGTTTTTTCAATCAGATCAAGTATTTTGAGATTCAACGTCGTTGGTTATGCAATGCTTTGTCGAGTGATTTTTAATCCACCATGTTCCATCAAGACCAAGTGTATTTAGAGCGAGCCTTGTACACAACACCAGGTCATATTTTGACTTGGCTATTACGACGACTTGTTAGTCATGTAGTCTCATGAGATGGACTGGCGTGTATAGTGACACTCGAACACCGCGAGCAAAAGGAATACAAGCTCCAACACTATAACCTAACTTCAACTATCATAAAGCACAGAAATAAAATTACGATTTGGCATTTATTTACTGCAGAAAGAGTCACACTCTCACATCTAGGGTTCAAAATTGAACCCTTCCTTGCCCTTCCAAAGGGTTCTAGCCCTTCCCAAGGCTTGGCCCAATACCCCACTACTCGTCGTATTTGGTTCAGTATTGCGACTGCATACGACTTCGAGAGTCATGATGATATTACCGCCTTTATAAAAAAAAAATTGCTTCCCACTTTGGTCTATTGGCAATAATACTTCTGTGGACCTCTCGTAATTTGTTCCATGTAGCTTGGCAATGCAATTTTGAACCATGGCCAAAAGTGTAAAGTTAAAATTGTCTTAAAAAAAATCTGAAAAGAAGGGCAACATTTTAAATTACCCATCTATATAAATTTCTCAATTTCAACTCATTATTCAAAATATTGGAAATATGATCAATTATAATGACTTACTTACTTGAATGTCATGCATTCATTTATTTGCTTAGTTGTGCAAGATGAGGAGTGATCATTGATGACTATGAGGCACTAGCCATCGAGATGTGACTCTTACTCTCAAGTCACTTGGGGCTACAATCTAAATTGTCGCAATGTGTCACCAACTACTACTAGAACAAAAAATAACAACTTTAATCTACTACTAGGCCCGAAACGAGCTCAAAACTTTGTGCCTACTACCTATGTGAACCACACTATGAATGTCCACTCTTTTTTTGTGAAAATGAAATTCAAAAGGGGTTTGATAAGTCCTCCTCTACAAGACTTCATTTATTGCATGAATATCATGAATTGAACACAACTATAAAAAACACTCAATGTCAAGCAAATACAAATAATGGCATGTAGCTAGGATCACAAACTCTGCAGAAGTCAATTTATGCATTGCTATAGAGAGGTGTCATTGGGAACATGATATGGAGAAACAATGGTGATTAATGAAATTAAAAATACAAATGTTGGCTCAAGAATAATCTTCAATTTGATGGGTAGAATGATCGCAATGTAATCTCCCTTCGTCCTTCCAAACATTTGTGGTTTCTCACAATATTTGTCCTCATTGCTACCAAAATACATATAAAAATTACTTTCCTTTACATCCTCTTCTCTTTAAATCCTCATGTCATAGTCATAACTAAGGATTATTATACATGCACATCCTCACCTTATAATATGAATTGGATCAAGGTTCAAAGGCAACCATAAAATATTAAATGTGTTAAGACACAAAGAGTAGGAGACAACCATAAGTAAGTATTATATTAAATTTACCATATAAGTCTTTAATTAACACTATCAACTGAGATTTGATACAATTGATACAATTGATTGTTGTGATATTATTATCACTCCTTACCGATGTGATTGGAAGCCATTCTTTGAAGGTGGAGTCCATAATTTTAGGTCTTCTTCCTCATAATCATACCTTTTCGTAAGACAATAAGGAGGGTAGTGTGGTGCATCACCATGGAAAATAGCTTCTACATAGAGGTTATACACATTACTTTTTTTCATTAAATAAATTAAATTCCTACCATCTATTCAGTGTGTTATCTCTAGAGTTTTTCACCTGTTTATTTTTAAATTTTTTATGGTTGGTTTTTATTGTTTTAATTTTGCTTGGTTTTATATTTTATGATTGATCGACTGCCATTAGGGTTCCTTTTATTTCCTAAAATCATCAAAAGATTCATTCATAAACTATGAGCCCAGGAATGTGCAAATAAGTATATTCTTACAACTCGCAGCGTTTTACTTCTGGCAACAAGGTTTCATGTTCAGGGCTGTATAGGGTGAAGGCCTCTTAAATCTGCATTACTAACCGAGGCTTGAAGAGGCTCAGGGGGTTTTCAATTGTCAAAGGGAAGCAATGAAGAAGAACATAGAGAAAGAACAGATATTACTGTGGGAAGGCAATCTCATTATTTGGAGGTTAGTGATGATGATGAAAGCACACTTGAGGTTGTATCTTCCACAGCAATAGTCGACCCAAATGAATCTGTGCATAGCTTGGCTTCTGTAGATTCACCTCGATCTTTCAAAGCATGAATTCCTCTCAGTTTTCAGAACATAATTCTTATGACAGAGTTAGTTTAACTTCTCAAGAGGAGAAGGATCGATCCGTGCTTCCCATTGGCTTGATGCTGCTAAGCAAAGATGTGGTGCAGAAGAAGTTGAAGATGTAAAAGCTCTTATCAAAGTCTGTATTTTTTATTCCTGCTTCCATGTTTTTCAGCATGTATGGTCAGAAGGCCTCTAGAAGGAGGTAAATGCTAGTTTTCTTCAGCAAGGTATCAATAGAATTTCAGCAAACCTGAAGAGTCGTGTAAAGAAAGGAAGCATGACACAAGAAAAATTTGAGAAGACTATGTCTCTGATCACGGGAGTTGTAGATTATGCCGAATTCAGGAATGTCAATATGGTGATAGAGGCCGTAATAGAGAAAATTTCCTTGAAGCAAGAAATATTTATTAACTTGGAGAATATTTGTCCCCCACACTGCATCTTGGCTAGTAATACATCTACGATTGATCTCAATCTCATTGGTGAAAAAAACACATGTTCAAGACCGTATAATAGGGGCACATTTTTTCAGTCCAGCGCACGTGATGCCACTCCTTGAAATTATTCGAACAGAGAAAACCTCACCTCAGATTATTGTTGACCTTATAAATGTTGGAAAGATTATAAAGAAAGTCCCTGTTGTGGTGGGGAATTGCACTGGCTTTGCTGTCAATCGAATGTTCTTTCCATACACTCAATCATCCTAGTTGTTGGCAAATCGTGGTGTAGATATTTACAGAATAGACAAAGTTATGACAAGTTTTGGATTGCCAATGGGTCCATTCAGATTGCAAGATCTTGTTGGATATGAAGTATCTATTGAGGTTGGCAAGCAATTTGTTACAGCCTTTCTAGAGAGGACTTTCAAGTCGCCACTAACCCAACTTATGGTAGAAGAGCTTGAAAAGGTTTTTACATGGGGCTACAAAATGGTAAGTCCAAGACGAGTGCTGTTTCAAAGGAATACGAAAAAATGTGGAAACATGCCTTTGAAGTTTCACCTCAAGGAGCGGCTACATGTAGTTAAAACAGCAGCAGGCGTGACTCACAGCACAGTACTTTCTGATGATGGCTCTTTATTCTACTGGGTTTCATCTGATCCAAATCTTCATTGCTAGCAGCTTTACTCCATGACTAGCAGCGATGTGGTCTCTGTTTCAGCCGGCAAATATTGGACTGCCATTGCTACTTTAAGAGGTGACGTTTATACATGGGATGGACAGAAACACAAAGGAGATGCTCCTATTCTCCATCATATATATAGGATTAAGCATGCCACTTCAGTGTCTGTTGGTGAAACTTACTTTCTGGCTGTTTCTACCAATTATATTCCCAAATACGCCCCTAAATGTTTTGAAGAAATTCAGGCAACAACAAAAGAATACTACGAGGAAGATGATGAGATTGAAGACGATGATGCAGAAGACATTTATGGACAACCCGTGCATGACAATTCATGTTGTTGGTTGGTTGCTGATCAAGGTATTATGGCAGCTGGAGCAATAGATGCAATTCGTGGTTTCAGATCATCAGTGGAGGAGCTTTTGCAAATATACATTCATTCTGACAGTGGAATTCGAAAGCAGCTTTTAGCAGGTTCAGATTGGAACAATTGCGTGGAGGAGACTTACGTGTTGTTTAATGGAAGTAGCTCTTGATAATATGAAGGGTTTGAAATTCTATTTTGTTATGTACAAACTCTCATGCACAGAGAAATGAAAGTGCTCACAGTCCGATGTTCAGTACCAAATACATGTGCTTACGAGATCCTACAGGTGGATAAGTATAAAGTGTTGGATGTCAGTGGATAAAAAACGTTGTAAATAAGAATTACAAGTGAATAGGTGGCGATTGACAGATCAATAACAAATCCATATTCTTAGGCATTGAGCACCAACGAATGAGGAATCAACTGGCAGTTAACAGAGTCCTTCTAGATTTGTAGCGATTTGGGCAGAAGATCGATTGGTGGCAGAGATCCCAGATTTCAAGGCAGATAATTAACAGTCAACAAATCGATCTTATCCTATCTATACCATCATGTATTTATGCATTCCATGAACAGGTAATCAAATATTTTGTGGTGGCAGAAGCAGAGCATTCAAAAATAGAGCAAGCAAAACACCTGGCAACTATTATCCTCATATTTTCTATGATAGATTAAATACGTTTGAGTCAAAGATTGGATTGGGTTGTCATCCAAGAGGTAGAGTTCGATTTCTGTTATATCTTACTATTTATAAAATGTAAAAAACATATAAGGAAGAGGGGAGAGAGGATCGAGGTGAAGAGTTCTTCCTTTCAGGAAGAAGCAGGGGACTGGTTGGCTGTTTTGGGAGATATGTTGGAGCACTTGTAAATACCTCTGTATTTCATGAAATCCTTGCAACTTCAAATTATAGGTTTTAGTTTTTGAATGAATTTGATGTTGATTTGTTGCTGTAGTCTATGAACTGTCTCTTTGATAAATATTTTGTGTACTTGGTCACTCACAATCCAATGCATGATTCTTGTTGTAAGCTGACAGTTATCTTTCTTTTACATAAACAGTAATAGTTTCATTTCATATTCAGGATCATAAAACCTCGATGTTGGACTTTGTCATTGCTTTTATGTTATACAGAATTGTTTCATTTCCCTGTAGCTCTAATTCATACCAACCACTGCTTAAATACTCTGATTATCTTATACATACCTGTATTTACCCATCTGTTATATACCAGATTTGTTCATTGTAAATTGTGTGTGAATGTTTTGATTTCAATAGTCCTAAACTATATCAAACTGTATAAACAAGTGACACTAGCCTAGTGTCTGTAAGTATCTTTTTGCCCTGGTTTAATACCAGCTTCTATCTTTATTTTTGATTTCACTAGATTTGAACATTTTTCAAACTAAGATTTCCTTAAGCTTGGATCCCGTAGTCTAGGTCCAACTTTAGGGATAACATCTTCTGGCACCGTTGCCGGGGACGGACAAAGGAAAGGATATCTTCCCCGAGAAAGAACGACAAAGATTGGATCCAGCTCTTGACGGTGGACATGAGCAGGGTATTTGTTGGACTACAGATTTATTCACCGGGCGACTCCATTGGTTTCAAAATGCAAGATTCAGTTACTGAGCGAGTTACTTCCTGTAACAAGACTACCGGGGTTGAGGTAGATCATGTTTTTCTTCAAGATTTTCGAGAATGGATGAGTATGTCTTCTGTTGATGAATTAAACAAAGAGTTGTCTTCTTTTTTAGATTCTGATAATATTTCAAGTGAAGAAGATAAAATTGATTTTTTGAAGAAGATTTTAAAAGCATTTGAGTTAGAGTATGAAAGTTGGTTGTTAGAAAAGACTTCTCAAGATGACAGTATTACTGCTGTTGTTCCAAGCATTTTTAGGTGCGTGATTTGGAATGAAGAATTAAATTTGCATATCTTAGAAAGTAGAAAGTGGTTTTCAAATGATTGTGAAGAAGATGGTTTTATGGAGATAGTGAGGTCAGATTTTATCCAGAGGAAGCTTGCTTACCTTCAAGAAGAAATAGGGATATTTGATCAAAATACGGTTTTAAATTATTATGATCCCATGGCTGCCTATCTCGAGGTTTTTATCAAATCAAGGTTTCAGTATACATTATATGAAAAGTCTGAAAATCAAAATCGCAGACATATGATGATTGTTGTTCCTGTCTTCATTTTGCTCATACACAGATCAAGATTTTCATTATGTATTCAGATACTTGTATGGCTTCACTGGAAGCATGATTTTACCTGATCAAAAGAAAGTAGTTTTGATTAGTGTAGGAGCTGTGAATAAATAAGCTTGATTGTTCAAGCATTTCTTTAAAGTTTGTACAGTATGATCAGATTGTTGTGAGAATATTATTTTAGTCTGCAGAGTAGTTTAAATATTCAGTTAGTGGTTTGTTTAGTAGCAGAGATTTGTGATGAAGACTCCAGCCCAATGGAAATAAGGCACTTGGTCTACTTGTTCTTGGCAGCTCACAGGGAGCATGCCATCCCCGGGCGGAGCCAGATGTTATCTCTAGAGTTTTTCACCTGTTTATTTTTAAATTTTTTATGGTTGTTTTTTATTGTTTTAATTTTGCTTGGTTTTATATTTTATGATTGATCGACTGCCATTAGGGTTCCTTTTATTTCCTAAAATCATCAAAAGATTCATTCATAAACTATGAGCCCAGGTATGTGCAAATAAGTATATTCTTACAACTGGCAGTGTTTTACTTCTGGCAACAGAGTTTCATGTTCAGGACTGTATAGGGTGAAGGCCTCTTAAATCTGCATTACTAACCGAGGCTTGAAGAGGCTCAGGGGGTTTTCAATTGTCAAAGGGAAGCAATGAAGAAGAACATAGAGAAAGAACAGATATTACTGTGGGAAGGCAATCTCATTCTTTGGAGGTTAGTGATGATGATGAAAGCACACTTGAGGTTGTATCTTCCACAGCAATAGTCGACCCAAATGAATCTGTGCAGAGCTTGGCTTCTGTAGATTCACCTCGATCTTTCAAAGCATGAATTCCTCTCAGTTTTCAGAACATAATTCTTATGACAGAGTTAGTTTAACTTCTCAAGAGGAGAAGGATCGATCCGTGCTTCCCATTGGCTTGATGATGCTAAGCAAAGATGTGGTGCAGAAGAAGTTGAAGATGTAAAATCTCTTATCAAAGTCTGTATTTTTTATTCCTGCTTCCATGTTTTTCAGCATGTATGGTCAGAAGGCCTCTAGAAGGAGGTAAATGCTAGTTTTCTTCAGCAAGGTATCAATAGAATTTCAGCAAACCTGAAGAGTCATGTAAAGAAAGGAAGCATGACACAAGAAAAATTTGAGAAGACTATGTCTCTGATCACGGGAGTTGTAGATTATGCCGAATTCAGGAATGTCAATATGGTGATAGAGGCCGTAATAGAGAAAATTTCCTTGAAGCAAGAAATATTTATTAACTTGGAGAAGATTTGTCCCCCACACTGCATCTTGGCTAGTAATACATCTACGATTGATCTCAATCTCATTGGTGCAAAAAACACATGTTCAAGACCGTATAATAGGGGCACATTTTTTCAGTCCAGCGCACGTGATGCCACTCCTTGAAATTATTTGAACAGAGAAAACCTCACCTCAGATTATTGTTGACCTTATAAATGTTGGAAAGATTATAAAGAAAGTCCTTGTTGTGGTGGGGAATTGCACTGGCTTTGCTGTCAATCGAATGTTCTTTCCATACACTCAATCATCCCAGTTGTTGGAAAATCGTGGTGTAGATATTTACAGAATAGACAAAGTTATGACAAGTTTTGGATTGCCAATGGGTCCATTTAGATTGCAAGATCTTGTTGGATATGAAGTATCTATTGAGGTTGGCAAGCAATTTGTTACAGCCTTTCCAGAGAGGACTTTCAAGTCGCCACTAACCCAACTTATGGTAGAAGAGCTTGAAAAGGTTTTTACATGGGGCTACAAAATGGTAAGTCTAAGACGAGTGTTGTTTCAAAGGAATACAAAAAAATGTGGAAACATGCCTTTGAAGTTTCACCTCATGGAGCGGCTACATGTAGTTAAAATAGCAGCAGGCGTGACTCACAGCACAGTACTTTCTGATGATGGCTCTTTATTCTACTGGGTTTCATCTGATCCAAATCTTCATTGCCAGCAGCTTTACTCCATGACTAGCAGCGATGTGGTCTCTGTTTCAGCCGGCAAATATTGGACTTCCATTGCTACTTTAAGAGGTGACGTTTATACATGGGATGGACAGAAACACAAAGGAGATCCTCCTATTATCCATCGTATACATGGGATTAAGCATGCCACTTCAGTGTTTGTTGGTGAAACTTACTTTCTGGCCGTTTCTACCAATTATATTCCCAAATACGCCCCCAAACGTTTTGAAGAAATTCAGGCAACAACAAAAGAATACTGCGAGGAAGATGATGAGATTGAAGACGATGATGCAGAAGACATTTATGGACAACCCATGCATGACAATTCATGTCGTTGGTTGGTTGCTGATCAAGGTATTATGGCAGCTGGAGCAAGAAATGCAATTCGTGGTTTCAGATCATCAGTGGAGGAGCTTTTGCAAATATACATTCATTCTGACAGTGGAATTCGAAAGCATCTTTTAGCAGGTTCAGATTGGAACAATTGTGTGGAGGAGACTTACGTGTTGTTTAATGGAAGTAGCTCTTGATAATATGAAGGGTTTGAAATTCTATTTTGTTATGTACAAACTCTCATGCACAGAGAAATGAAAGTGCTCACAGTCCGATGCTCAGTACCAAATACATGTGCTTACGGGATCCTACAGGTGGATAAGTATAAAGTGTTGGATGTCAGTGGATAAAAAACGTTGTAAATAAGAATTACAAGTGAATAGGTGGTGATTGATAGATCAATAACAAATCCATATTCTTAGTCATTGAGCACCAACGAATGAGGAATCAACTGGCAGTTAACAGAGTCCTTCCAGATTTGTAGCGATTTGGGCAGAAGATCGATTGGTGGCAGAGATCCCAGATTTCAAGGCAGATAATTAACAGTCAACAACTCGATCTTATCCTATCTAGACCATCATGTATTTATGCATTCCATGAACAGGTAATCAAATATTTTGTGGTGGCAGAAGCAGAGCATTCAAAAATAGAGCAAGCAAAACACCTGGCAACTATTATCCTCATATTTTCTATGACATATTAAATACGTTTGAGTCAAAGATTGGATTGGGTTGTCAGCCAAGAGGCATAGTTCGATTTCTGTTATATCTTACTATTTATAAAATGTAAAAAACATATAAGGAAGAGGGGAGAGAGGATCGAGGTGGAGAGTTCTTCCTTTTAGGAAGAAGCAGGGGACTGGTTGGCTGTTTTGGGAGATATGTTGGAGCACTTGTAAATACCTCTGTATTTCATGAAATCCTTGCAACTTCAAATTACAGGTTTTAGTTTTTGAATGAATTTGATGTTGATTTGCTGCTGTACTCTATGAACTGTCTCTTTGATAAATATTTTGTGTACTTGGTCACTCACATTCCAATGCATGATTCTTGTTGTAAGCTGACAGTTATCTTTCCTTTACATAAACAGTAATAGTTTCATTTCATATTCAGGATCATAAAACCTTGATGTTGGACTTTGTCATTGCTTTTATGTTATACAGAATTGTTTCATTTCCCTGTAGCTCTAATTCATACCAACCACTGCTTAAATACTCTGATTATCTTATACATACCTGTATTTACCCATCTGTTATATACCAGATTTGTTCATTGTAAATTATGTGTGAATGTTTTGATTTCAATAGTCCTAAACTGTATCAAACTGTATAAACAAGTGACACTAGCCTAGTGTCTGTAAGTATCTTTTTGCCCTGGTTTAATACCAGCTTCTATCTTTATTTTTGATTTCACTAGATTTGAACATTTTTCAAACTAATATTTCCTTAAGCTTGGATCCCGTAGTCTAGGTCCAACTTTAGGGATAACACAGTGAATAGTGGACTGGTATAAAACACAACAAATTTTAGAGCCCGGAGCCCTTAATTACTCACACCTAGAACTTTCTCAAATCTATCCATTAATAAACTTGTTTTGGTATTTTGGTTCAATTTAAAAGGCTGAGTGTTGATACTTAGACATGCAATGAGTTGCAAGGATTCAGTTGACGTAGGCCTCATTCCATCGGCCCTCCATCCCATACATGTATGCTTTCACGATAAGTGTTGAACAAAAAAAATTGATGCCCCAACCTTGGTTATGCTAGCTTTTCTAACTTGCTTGGTATCTAGGAATTTTTTTTTAATGTTTTTTGAGCTGTGAATTATTTTTTCTCAGGTTCCCAATCCTTATCATTCTTACATATCTCAAGCTTGGATTGCATGTGGATGCCCCGATAATGAAGTGTCTAAGTAGTTTTTTTTGTATAATGACGTGTGCTCAAACTTGAAAAAATGCAATAGAATAATTGTTATGTTACGAAACAATAAAATTAATGATACACATATGACAACTTAATGTGTTCAAAATATGTTTCATTGAAAATATATCATTTTTTCATGTAAATATTAAGGGGTGCTCAATTGTTTAAAATTGTAAAAATTTGAAAGAACAATATTTGTTTTTTTGCAATTTTTTGGGTAAAAGGGTTTAGCTAATTTATACTTGTGAATTGAAGTACAATTCTTTGTATTTCCCTTCTTCTCCAAAGGGCTCAGATTCACATCTATTCAACCTCGATTTCTCATCTCATCATTTTATAATAGTAAACTTAATATTTACTAATTTTTTGAAAATTTTACAACGAATCGTTAAATGTTTTACTCAGGTGTGATCTACCAAGACTCAGTGGTTTCTTGTTGACTCCAACCCACTACTAACCCTATATCAGGAGTCTTTTGCACTTCATTCATAAGTAGATTATAATCCTTCCTAAATAAAATGGGTTCCTTTATAGGAAGTTTACAATAATAGAAAAACCTGAAATATTCTATTCTACATGCACGAGTCATTTTCCTATTCACATGAGTTACCTAACCCGCCCATAGATAGATAAATAGATAAAACGAAAAAATGAGCTGGTAAAGATTCCCCTTTGACTAGTGTGGAGGTTGTACGAGTTAAAAAAAAAAAATTCAACATGACCACGTAGCGAGCATCGGTGAAGAAGATCCCTAGACCACGTGACAAGGTCCTCACATATTGATATTAGTGCACAAACTCAATAATTCTCTAGTAGAGATGGAAGGCTTATGGAAAGCTTCTCTCTTTATAAGGGACATGGATGAATGTTTTATTGGATAAAACAAAATAGTTGCATGATTCTATGCTTATGAATATGTCTCTTGAAATGTTTCTAACCATGTAGGTGATGTATTTTTCTTGTAGGAAATATTGTGTACAAGAAAAGACAACTGAGACTTGTTCCGAAGAACAAGTGATGACAATTGAGTTAAAATATTTAATCCAATAAATATACATGAATATTTGAAGATCCCAAGGTTTGAGACACCGTGGCGAAAGAAATAGCTTCAGAAGTATATAAGAGTCGTGGTATGACGTCAAGAGAGTGGTATATCCACCTCAAGAGATAAAGACCACCTTCGACACGAGAGACAATTCAAGATGAATACAAGTATGATGGGACTTCCAACTAAAGTAGGAGGCCTTAGATACACTCTCGTTATGTGGTAGGGTTGAGTGACAACATTGATGTAGACTCGTTGATCTATGAAGAAGTATTCAAGGAGAAATGGAAGAAGCTATGATCAAAGAGTACGAGTTGATCATGGGCATTGATGTCTAGGACGTAGTTCTAAGACCTGAAGGGATTTCCATAGTGTCTTCCATGTGGATCTACAAGATCAAGTATATAACGTTGAGGGATACAAAGCAAGGTTCATGGTTTCTATCAGAAAGAGGGAGTAGACTATGGCATGACATACTCCATTGACCAAGACACACTTCTACACTAAAGTAGAAGTGTATATCGAGGAGAGAACCACAAGTACAAAAAAAAATTGTATGAAGGAACCAATGGATAAGCACAAAAAGTTATAAGAGGAGCTTGAATATCTCCTAGAGTCATTAAGATCTTAAGCTTTGGTACAAGGTTGAAGATGGAAGCCTATAGAGGATGACAAGATCACAAATGGGTGCAAGAGGAACTTTTCAACAAAGTTCAAGATAGAGGATCTTTGTATACAGTGACATGAGATGGATACGTAGAATATTGGCAGTAGATAATGCTACTTGTCACGCCAGTGCATAATGTTTTGATACATAGAGTACAAAATGCAGAGAGAGGATGATGCTCCACTTTGGAGGGAGTGACTTAGAATATCTCTGAGTTCGACATGGTATGACAGGATACACAAGTTTTGATGGACTAAGGGGTTACCAAGAGTAAAGTGGGTTCCAACCTTTAAGGTTGAATGCATAAGACGAGGATATCTGGATGACATAACAAGATGAAGTCATTGTAGACACAAAGAGGAAGTGTTGAATATAGAAAGAACACTTCAAGATATTGTTTTAGTTTGGGATTAGCTGTGATCAAGTTGGAGCACTATCGAGACAATCTTGGTGTAGTCCGAAAGGACCTCCGTGGAAATAGGTAGTGATGATAAGGGAATGAGATGTTAATAATATTCTAGTATAGAAAAGGCTAGTGTGCCTACATATGTTAATTAGACACGACATTCATTTTTGGATGATAGTATCCTCTTTTGAGGATGGTATTGCAGACAAGAACACTCTCTCTTGTTGAGAGTAGTCCTAGCCCTTACCGGCTTAGGATGGTCCTACAAACGATCGTACTCTTCTGGAGAGTGATCCTACATTCAGTTGTGGGATGGTCTTTGAGAAAAGAATACTCTCTCTTGTTGAGATTGGTCATAGGCCTTATTGACTAAGGATGGTCTTGCAGACGACAGTACTCTGTTCTGGAGAGTGATCCTACATTCACATGTAGGATGGTCTCATGGGCAAGAACGCTCTCTTGAGAGTGGTACTAGCCTTGACATGATGAGGATGATATACAATGATAATACTCTGATATTTTTAGTGGTCATGCATTCAGTTGTAGACGAAATCTATATTCAGTAGTAGACAACGGTATCCTCTCATAGGATGGTCCTGTAAATAATAACAATATATTGAGAGTGATCCTAGCACTCACAGGCTAAGGATGATCTACGATGATAGTACTCTCTTATGGAGAGTGGTCTTTCCTTTACTTACAGATGAGTTTGTGAATTCAGTACCAAAGATGATGAGGCCCAATATGACACCAGATATGATGCTTCGTATGATGCTGATGACTGAGATGATACCAGAGATGATGATGCTCGAGATGATACCACAGATGGTGATGCTTGATATGATTCCAGAGATGGTGATCGAGACAACATCAGATGATCAATATGTTCACAATGATGATGGTAGATGGATGATGATGTTTATGTAATTGTGAAAAATTCTCATGACATATGGATTCACCATTCAGTTGTATAGATGTTTTGTTGAAGAATACCATCTTTGTTAAGAGGGAGTGTTAAAGAAATGTAATTGTGAAAGATATTATATTTTATTATTATTATTGTTATTATCCCTTACGTAGATGTTGTTCCCCCGATTAGGGATGTCATTAATGTATTTGGTCATGTAAAGTCTTGAGGTAAAACCTTCATCATAAGTTGGGTCACTGGTACCCACAAAAGTATTATTAAAATGTATTTTTTGGTATCCCAAGGGAAATTGAACCTGGAAGAAAGAGGAAGTTGTCCCAGTTGGTTTATAGCTGCTCCCTCATTTGGACAAGTAGAAAACTCAAGCAGTTACACAAGAGAGAGAAAGAGAAGTCCATCTAGTAGAGAGGAGGCATACATGGATTATTCTGAAGGTCTTATAAGTCGCATTCTTTGGGTTTTACAATGTACTTGGTTGAAGTCTATAAAAATGAAGTATTGTTGGGTTTTATTCCCCATGGGGGTTTTTGTAATGTCCCCAAAAATTGAAAAAAAAATTTATAGGCTAGTGAAAACTACCCCAAAGGGGATCATTATTACTCGTGTGGAATACACATGCACTAATTGTACTGTTTTCTATTAGTAAGTTGGCCTTACGTTCTGTCCTTTACTTTCAACATTTATTATTAGTACAATTTACTTATGATGTTATAAGTCTCTTCATTACATTATTCTCTTGTTTGACAATATTGTCGATGTGTTAATGATTTGGATAGAACCTCGTTTACTTCAACGCATTGTTTACTTTGTTATTTATTAAGTTCTGACTTAACTTTGTTTGTGGGAACAAAGTGGGCGGAGTGGCATGACTCATTCTCCCATGACGGTCTAAGAGGTAAAGTATTACTTGACATGCAGGCTTACTTAGTTCAATCGAACTAAGCACCTTTTTTATTTACTTGCATGTTTAACTCATGTAAAGAGTCCTAGCCAAGAGTTTGATCATTTCAAGCTTACATTGTGCTTATTGTTTATTATTAAGCTTCCTTGCTGCTTCGGATTATAGCAAGGTAAGTCTTATTATGTTAATTAATTAACCTAGATAATTAACTATATGATACCTTGAAATATATACATTTATGATTCGTGTCTATTTCATTTTACTATTTATTAACATATTTTCCTATCTTCATTTTACAAGTTATAATCTTGACCTAACACCAGGCCTTTGACATTTATATTTTTAATTATTAACATGGCATATTTTATATGCCATGTTCACAAAGAACTAAGCTTAAGGTAAGCGCAAGTATTAGGGCTTCAAGCCTATGGTGTAAATATTAACTATAAGGTTTATGCCTTATAGCATTACACCTTGGACTAGTGCACGCTATGGACCATGCACTAACATACCCTTGCTATAATACCTACGTTGTAAAGTTACAAGGTGATATGAAAAGGGGTGGCGAACATTGTAGGGGTCATATATTACACAGAACTTGTAATATATAATACGTAACAAGGATTTTGGGTGGAGCGTATTTATCATATGGTTGAACTATAGATTAGAGCGATTTAAGCTTTGAAAAAGAGGTCACGTTAATACAATGAGACTGAACTATGAAGAATGGGTTTTTGGGCTTCACAATGGAACCAGCTGGAGTGATTAATGCCATTAATGCACTTGGGTTTCATGATATCCAGAAGCTTAAGGATTTGGCACACGAAGGTTTTGTCAAAATGTTGGTCATTTGGGGTTTGTGTAATTGGCTCTGCACAGGGAGAAAACATGGCTATGACCTTAGTTCATAATGTAAGATTTGTTCTTGTTCTTATGTTTGCACAATGTCTTGGTGTAAGGTTCGTCACATTGCCATACTTCTCAACCATTCGTATTTGATTTTGGTTGTGAGTGAAAGGGTACCGAAAGAGGGGTGGTTTCATACTTCTCTATTGGCTCAAGAGTGTTTGCAATGTGGCCACGATAATCCTGTGAGCAAGTTTATTCTTTCTAGCTCTTGGGCCTTTTGGGCATACTGCGTTTGGATTTGTTTCTTGGTTGGGATTTTATGCTTTGGGTTTCGAATTCACCTTCGAGCTTTGACTAGGGTTTTATTATGTGGTTAAGGAATTAAGTCATGAATTAATTCATAAGCCATTTGGCTCTGTGTAATTAAGTTTGGTTTGTAAAAATTACTTGGGCAATTAGCAGTGAATAGAAAAAGACTTGGGTCTCTATCACACTCTGTTCTTTGTTTATGTAAATCGTTTGTTAGTTTGGCCCTTTTTGCCATGGGCTCCACCATTGCTTGCAATGGTGCCATAGCCCATTGGCACGCTTATGTAACTTGGTTTATGGTCTTTAAATGACGACGGTGTAGTAAAATCGATACCCACCGTGTAAATGGATATAAACTATTTGTAATCGATTTCTAGGTTATTATTTTATGCTGTGTATAGAACGAATGTACTGCGTTCTTCTGTTTGGTATGGTAAAATAACATGGGGCATTCACTGGCTTGAAGGTTCTATGTATAAAAATGATGTTTAGTTTTTATTTTGTAAATTCATTGATAGCGTGGGTGTAGGCCATGCCGTGAATGTCATGATCGTTTCCCACAGTGTTGCTATAGCTTGTTGTCGGGTTTAATTCTTGTTATTAGTTCTTATGCAATGTGGACTGTAAAAGCCGTGGGTTGGGAACCCACAATGGTCAAGGTTTCCTGTAGGGTTGAAAAAATGTTAATGGATTGTGTATTTAAATTGTTATTGCTTGAGGCCATGCTGTAGCTAGGGTCTTTACAACCTCACTCTTAGCGTTTGCGTTGTTATTTAAATGGAATTTGGTGCAGTTTAAAATGCAGCCCGGATATATTAGATGTATAGCATGGACTATGTAAAGATGGTTATGCGATTTGCTTAATGTTTGTGTATAAAATACTTATGGTTCGTTATTAATGTTTTTCCCTTGGGTTTGGACATCCATAAAATTCGATGTCATGACCTCTGTTGGCAAAATGGGTTTTAGTTATTAATTGTTTAATGTGATGCAACAGTTGCGTGTAGATTTATATGGGACCTTTAAACACTTTATGTTTTATAAAAGGATGACTGTAATAATACGATTCTGGATTGTAACATTTCGGTTATGTAAATGGAAGCGATTATTGACTAAGGGATTTGGACTGTGGAATTTATATAATAAGATAGAGGTTTGATATTGGACCACATGGATGGTCACGATACCTTCTCTATTTGGTTAATTATAATTATGTTTATTTAATGGAATGTTATGATATTTAATTTGTACTTGTTGAGACACACCTTGAATGTCTTTAATGAGTTGTTATCTTAGATTTAGTTTTTGTCTATACTTAATTGGTTTAGTTTAGAATATTTAAATTCTATACTTTAGTTTATAAATAAAATAAATAGTAAATTAATTATCAAACTATTTGAATATTGTTATATATATATATATATATATTTAACCTCTAGTTCTAAATGAATTTTGAATTTAAAACAACCCTCTGCTGACAAATGAAATATGTCAGCAGAGTAATGCAACCTGTAGAACAATAACAATACCTAGATATAGTACACATAAACTAAGCATGGAAATAATATAGAAATCAACTCAAAAGTACAAACCGTGGTAATGTATAGCATATAATAAAATTTACAGCCTAAACATAGTATTAAAAAAAATACAATCCCTAGGAGATTCTAACGAGAGAATCGAGAACATAGGGTTAGGAAATGCATTGAAATAATTTACATAGCAAATCCAGTAATTAATTTAGAGAAATAGAATAGGCAGGCTAGGGATTTATTCCTCATATTGAAGCTTTGTTAATGGCTGAACCTGCACACTCAAATAACAACCATTAACAATGCAATGCTGATCTGACCTCTATTTGATGACAAAATCACTTCGGGACTACCACGTTCCTCCCAACCATGTCCTAAAACTGTTCTTGGTTCTAATTCGGATCCCCTCGATCTAGACTCCAACATGCAAGTAACTTAGAGCTCCTAAGGTAGGGTTTTCGATCTCGTAATAATTTCTAAATCAATCCTCTTTCCCTTGTAGGAAAAGTTCTCCAAGAAAACACTTGAGAGCAAAAATAGGCAGAATAATAATTCTCCTAGATAAAAATCAGAACCCCCCAAGACTTTGCTTGGCTTGAGTCTTTATAGACATACTTTTCAGTCAAAGGGGTAGTTAAATCAAGAAATCGTTGATTTCTTGATTTAACCCTTTTTAATTTACTGGGGTAATTTTCAATCCTTAACCTAGGAACTTTTAACTAGTTCTTAGTTAGTCTTTCATAGATATTTCGCTATTTATTAATCCTTTAATAATAAATAATAATTGGTGGAGCTTCTCTTCTTTCTTTATTCAATTATATAATTAATCATAATTAATTCTTTATACATATTACGTATAAAATACATAGTATTAAAATACTTGTTAACATTTGTCTTTGGGCATCATGTATTATGATCCCTGGACTTAACAACACTTCTTCATGAAGGTCAAGTAGATAGATGGTTCATATCTACTAGGTTAGGCAACTTTAAACATCCTTGTATGTTGGATTTCCCTCATATAACGTGGTAGCTTTTCAGTACTTGATGAGAATATAAAAATTCAAAATTTCATTTAATCACTTATAAATAAGTATGATGAGATCAATATTTTTCTCGAGTCATTTTCACTTGGAAGTTATTAAATTCCTTTCAGTAACCCCTAGCGCTTACCTGAGCCCATACTCAATGCTTATAACATGGAGTTACAAACATATTGCAATTCCAGAGCTCTCACTCAACACTACATGCTAGGATGTACTTGTATGATACACCTCAGGATACAATGGCCAAGGATCCGATGCTCTAGAGATTATGCTCAACATCAACATGCAATGCTCTAGAGCTTATGCCTAACATTTCCAATTATATCTTCATGTGTTCCAGAGATTTATGCTCAATGCAAATGTAAGTACTCATGTGCTCCAGAGCCTCTCGCTCAACAAAAAACATCTAATCGATCATGTGATTCAGGGTCCATGCCCAACACAAAACATTTCATCAATCATGTGCTTCAGAGTCTATGTGTAACACAACCAACATATATATACATATATATCATCAACAATTGGCTTACGCCCAATAGACAAAACAAATCATCATGTTCATATGCAGTGGGGTCTTTGATAATATATAAAATAAAACATCAATATAATCATCATGATCAATAGGCTCATGGCTATAATTGGTAGGTAAAAAATTCAGGATATTACATCCCTCCACACTTAGTACAACATCGTCCCTGGTGTTCTAGGGACTCTAAATGATATCATGAAACAAGGAGGGGTAATCCTTTCTCATGGTGGCCTCATTCTCCCAAGTAGCCTCATGTACCTCTAAGTGCTTCCACTTCCCTTTCAATTGGACTACAGTGTGCATCCAAAGCTTCACTTCTCTCTTTTCCAAGATATGCAAAGGCTCAGGGGGAAATTCCCCCTCAGGTTCCACCTATAATAATGACTAATCAATGGCATGCTTAGTGTCATAAAAATATTTCTTTAGTAAAGATGCATGGAAAAAATTATGAACTCTTACGTGCGCAAGTAATGCTAGTTCATAAGCTAGTGGTCCTTTCTTGGCTAGAGTTTCAAAGGGTCCACAAAATGTAGGTGCTAACTTAACACACCTACCAAATCTCAACGAGCTCCATTTTTCTTTCACTTTCAAGTAGACATGCTCACCTACTTGATAGTATTTATCCTTTCTCTTCTTATCTCCATGACTTTTCTGACGGTCTTGTGCCTCTTTAAGGTTTACCTGGACCTTGGTAACTAACTTCTCCAAGTCCAATAACAGGTCAGGCTCTAACATGAGCCAATCGAGTGGACTATCCCAAGTAACTGGGGTCCTACAGTTCCATCCATAGATTACCTCGAAAGCACTCATATTGGCGGAAGCCTGATACCCGTTCTTATATGCAAATTCTGCAAGGTGTAGATAGTCCTCCCACTTGGTGGGGTTGCTCATGACATACATTCATAGCATGTATTCAACAATTTGGTTTACTCTTTCAATCTGCCCATCCATATACGAGTGATAAATAGTGCTAAAGTACAGTTGTGTCTCTAATCCAGAGAATAAAGATCTCGAAAAGTTTCCTGTAAACTTAACATCTCGATCTGTGATAACTGGTTTGGGTATCCCATGCAATATAAATATCTCTTTTAGGAAGATATTGGCAATGTTCACGGCCTTGTAGGTTGATTTCAGGGTGATGAAGTGTGCTACCTTTAACAGCTTGTCAATGACTACCAAGATGGAATCATTTTGCTTCTTTCTTTCGGGTAAGCCAGTAATAAAATCCATACTGATAACCTCCCACTTACATTTTGGAATGGGCAATGGCTGTAGAAATCCTGAAGGATACTGGTGCTCAGCTTTAACTAGCTTGCATTCCTGACATTTTGCAATAAACATTGCAATGTCGTCCTTTAACTTAGGCCAGAATAAGTGTCTCTTGATGATAGATATCATATTTTGATATCCCAGGTGCCCCGAGTAGGGTTCCCTATGAAATTCTATGAGGATGCTGGACCGAATGTCCCCTCCATATGGAACATACAATCTATCCTTGGACCATAGTAGTCCCACGTCATCTACCTTGTATTCCTTATGTTGTTGAAACAACCAGTCCTCTTGGATCTTCTTGAGGATTTACACATAGAATGGGTGAACCTTGTTGGCCGTTGTAATCTTCTCATGCAAATCTACATCAGTTTGACTCAGGGTCACCTCATATATCATATTAGTTCGTCAACTCAAAGCATCAGCAACTTTGTTCTCTTTTCCCCCAATATGCTTTATTTCAATGTGATACTCACCCATGATCAGTACCTGATGGTACTCGAATTCCAGGTCAATCTTCGAAAAGATTTTGGCTCCTCCAACCTGGTCGAACAAATCACTGATCCTAGGGAGCAGGTAACGATTCTTTATAGTCATTTTTTTCAATTAATGGTAATCAATGCACATCCGCATCGTATTGTCCTTTTTCTTTATGAATAAAATCGGTGCTCCCCAAGGGGAAACAATGGGTTGGATATACCCTTTCTTTATTAACTCCTGCAACTACAATTTGAGTTGCACCAATTCTGGTGCACTCATGCGGTAAGGGTCTTTGGAGGTCGGAACTGATCCTAGGGTCAGTTCGATGGCAAATTCTAGGTCTCATGGGAGGTAATCCAGGGATTTCCTTGGGAAACAAATCCTTGAATTATTCAAGAATGGGGAAGCATTCTATGCGTTGTTTTCTATCAGACTCTACATCTCGGATGTTCACTACAAACAACTTGCAGCCCTTCCTAACACACTTTTTCGCTTGTAAAGCAGAGATTTGTCTTACAGAAAATTTCTTTGGGATGCCTTGAACCTTCACTTGGCTATCAGTACACAAGATAGAATTGTGTAGACAATCAAGCATGACATGGTATTGTTCCAACCAGTCCATGCTGATAAGAATATCGTACGATCCTAAAGGTAGGATGTTCAGGTTTGCCTTATTAATGAAACCATTCATATTTACTTCACATTCTTATTTCCAAAACCTTTTGTTTCGTACCAGTGGCTAACTGTACCATCCAAGGTTTAACATGATTTACTTTTCCTAACTTGCATAAATCAACAATCCTAGGTGCAACATAGCTTCGGCAAGCATCGAGATCAATAAGAATTGAAATAGAGGTGTTCAAGATCTTACCTTCAATCTCGACCATTGTAGCTTGATGGTCCTCCTGTCAGCCATCTAATGCAACATAGATTCGTGGGGTTCCCACTATATCCTCAACAATATGTTCTTCTTGTAGGTTATGCAAGACTCCATTGTTTTTATTCTTACAATCTTGGGAATAATGCGTCTAGTTGCACTTCCAACACTTGATAGCTAAAGGGGTAGCATTGGCTCCACTCGCCACTTGATTATTACCATTAGTAGCTGGTACATAAGGATTCATACCAGTTTTGTTGAAGTTCATGTTCACTTGAAAGTTGTTATTTTTCTTTCTATAAGGCTACAATTATCAGAAAAGTTTCTAGACTTTTCTTTGTTTCGGTTCTGGTTTTCTTGCCATAATTGCCCATGCTCATAGCAGAGTTGGGCCTTGTATAGTGAAATATCTAGAGTCTTTGGCATGTCGAATTCAATCATGTCCTGAAAATTGGGAGGTTGACATCCTAGGAAGTGCTAGATCTTCACCTTCTCTTCTTTGATATACGGTACATAATGCAGCAGATCTAGAAATCTATTTATAAATGCGTCCATAGTCATGGACCCCTTGCACGGTTCATGGAACTCTTTTACCTTGCAATCAAAGAACCTTTTTGACATGTATTTTTCTTCAAAAACCTTTCGGAAGTTTTTTGAGCTTTTTTATCATAGCTCATCTTTCTTGGTGTGCTTTAAATATTGCCACCATCTTGCTTCCTTACCATTGAGGTTGTAGATGGAAAGTGTAGCTTGCATCACACTTGAATAATTATGAATATGGAAATACTTACTCATTACCAGCAACCATTCTTCATCCTTTTCTCCCATATTTACTTCACCTTCATAGGTCAGGGCTCTTATTTTTCGAAACTCCGTCTGAATATTGTCATCATTTATTTTCCTCATTCTCCATGGATAAAGTGAGTCATCACCAGCAGGACTATGATGATCTCCTTTAGTTGCTTCAGGTGTACATTATTTTTCTGCTTCTCTTGGGATGCTATCCCACTCATGGTATGATTTTATTTTGGATCTGTTGGTCGAATCAGTAGGTTTACCTTGCAGGCTCCCTCCCGTCTTGTTACACAATAATGTTTCATTTATAGCTTGTTGTTCCTTTCTTTCATTTAGACTGTCTTCTCTGAAAATTTTCAGTTTAGCTTGAAGAATCTGCAAATTTTTTAGCACATCAGAGTTTAGCTTGACCACCAAGTTCATTTCTGGAGTGGGGGTGGTCATTTCTTCCTGCCGGTTGTTTTCTTCCTCAGTATTCATAAATTGAACAACCCTGTAAAAATTTTCCTACAACACAATTTCTTAATAGCAGCAAAAATTTTTGTTAGTAACAAAAATTACTTATCATACTTTACTTTCTCTCCCTGAATGCTTGGTGCACCAATAAGTCTCTCAGTATTGGCACTGGGATCTGATACCACTTCTAATGTCCCCAAAAATTGAAAAAAAAAATTATAGGCTAGTGAAAACCACACCAAAGGGGATCATTATTACTTGTGCAGAAAACACATGTACTACTTGTATTGCTATCTATTAGTAAGTTGGCCTTATGTTCTGTCCTTTACTTTTAGTCATTTATTATTAGTACATTTTACTTATTATGTTATAAGTCTCTTCATTAAATTAATCTCTTGTTTGACAATATTGTCGATGTATTAATGATTTGCATAGAACCTCGTTTACTTCAGCGCATTGTTTACTTTGTTATTTATTAAGTTCTGACTTAACTTTGTTTGTGGGAACAAAGTGGGAGGAGTGGTGAGACTCATTCTCCCATGACGGTCTCAGAGGTAAAGTATTACTTGACACGCAGTCTTACTTAAGGCACCTTTTTTATTTACTTGCAGGTTTACCTCATGTAAAAAGGCTTAGCTGAGACTTTGATCATTTCGAGCTTACGTTGTGCTTACTGTTTATTATTAAGATTCCTTGCTCCTTCGGATTATAGCAAGGTAAGTCCTATTCTGTTAATTAATTAACCTATATAATTAACTATACGATACCTGAAAATCTATACATTTATGATTTATGTCTATTTCATTTTACTATTTATTAACATATCTTCCTATCTTCATTTTGTAGGTTATAACCTTGTCTTAACACCAGACCTTTGACATCTATATCTTTAATTATTAACATGGTATATTTTATATGCCATGTTCACTAAGAACTATGCTTAGGGTAAGCACAAATATTAGGGCTTCAAGTCTATGGTGTAAATATTAACTATAAGGTTTATGCCTTATAGCATTACACCTTGGACTAGCGCAAGCTATGGACTATGCACTAACATACCCTTGCTATAATACCTATGCTATAAAGTTACAAGGTGATAAAAAGGGGTGGCGAACATTGTAGGGGAATTTTTTTATAGAAAACATATGGTTTAACCATCGATTCGAGGGATTTAAGCTTCGAAAAAGAGGTCACGTTAATACAATGAGACTGAACTGTGGAAAGTAGCTTTTTGGGCTTGATAATGGAACCAGCTGGAGTCATTAATGCCATTAATGCAATTGGCTTTCGTGACAACTAGAAGCTTAGGGATTTGGCACATGAAGCCTTTGCCAAAATGCTTGTCATTTGAAGTTTGTGTAATTGGCTCTGCGTAGGGAGAAAACATGGCAGTGACCTTCATTCGCAAGGTAAGATTCATTTTGGTTCTTATGTCTGCACAATGTCTTGGTGTAAGGTTCATCACGTTGCCATACTTCTCAACCATTCGTATTTGATTTTAGTTGTAGGTGACAGGGTAGTGAAAGATGGGTGCCTCCATAGTTCGCTGTTGGCTCCAAAGTGTTTGAAATGTGGCCACAATAAGCCTATGAGCAAGTTTATTCTAGCTACCTCTCGACCGTTTTGGGCAGACTGCATTTGGATTTGTTGCTTGGTTGGGATTTTATGTTGTGGGTTTCGAATTCGCCTTAGGGATTAATAATACAGACTTGGGTTTTATTATGTGGTTAAGGTGTTAAGCCATGGAGTAATTCATAATCCATTCGACTCTGTGTAATTATTTTTGGGTTATAAAAATTACTCGGGCTGTTAGCAGTGAATAGAAAAAGACTTGGGCCTCTCGCAGACTCTGTTCTTCATTTATGTAAATCATTTGTAAGTTTGGGCCTTTTTGGCATGGGTTGCACCATTGCTTGCAATGGTTCCATAGCCCATTGGCACACCTGTGTAACTTGGTTTTCGGTCTTTAAATGATGATGGTGTTGCAAAATATATGCCCACTATGTAAATGGATATAAACTATTTGTAATCGATTTCCAGGTTATTATTTTATGCTATCTATAGAACGAATGTATTGTGTTCTTCTCTTTGGTATGGTAAAATAACATGGGGCATTCGCTGGCTTCAAGGTTATGTGTATAAAGATGATGTTTATTTTTTATTTTGTAAATTGATTGACATTGTGGGTATCGGCCATGCTGTGAATGAAATGATCATTTCCTACAATTTTGCGATAGCGTGTTGTAGGGTTTAATTATTGTTATTAGTTCTTATGTGATGTAGACTATAAAAGTAATGGGTTGGGAACCCACGATGGCCAAGGTTTCCTGTAGGGTTGAAAAAATGTTAATGGACTCTGTATTTAAATTGTTATTGGCTAAGGGCGTGCTGTAGCTAGGGTCTTTACGACCTCACTCTTAGCGTATGCGTTGTTATTTATATGGAATTCGGTGCAGTTTAAAATGCATCGCACATATATTAGATGTATAGCATGGACTGTGTAAAGATGGTTATTCGATTTTCTTACTGTTTGTGTATAAAATTCTTATGGTTTGTTATTAATGTTTTTGCCTTGAGTCTAGAAATCCATAGAATTCGATGTCACGACCTCTGTTGGAAAAATGGGTTTTAGTTATTAATTGTTTACTGTGATGCGACGGTTGTGCGTATATTTATATGGGACCTTTAAAGACTTTATTTTTTATAAAAGGATGACTGTAATAATAGGATTGTGGATTATAACATTTGAGTTATGTAAATGGAAGCAATTATTGACTAAGCGATTTGGAGTGTGGAATTGATATAATAAGACATAGGTTTGATATTGGACCACATGTATGGTCACGATGCCTTCTCTATTTGGTTAACTATGATTATGTCTATTTAATGGAATGTTATGATATTTAATTTGTACTTGTTGAGACAGACCTTGAATGCCTTTAATGAGTTATTATCTTAGATTTAGTTTTTGTCTATACTTAGTTGGTTTAGTTTAGAATATTTAAATTCTGTACTTTAGTTTATAAATAAAATAAATAGTAAATTAATTATCAAACTATTTGAATACTGTTATATATGTATTTATATATATATTTAACCTGTACTTCTGAATGAATTTTGAATTTAAAACAACCCTCTGCTAATAAATAAAATATGTCAGCAGAGTAATGCAACTTGTAGAACAATAATATGCTAACTTGTAACAGAACCTAGATATAGTATACATAAACTAAGCATGGAAATAATACCAAAATCAACTCAAAAGTACAAACCATGGTAATCTACAAAATATAATAAAATTTACACCCTAAACATAGTATTAAAGAAAATACAAACCCTAGTAGATTCTAACGAGAGAATCCAAGACATAGGGTTAGGAAATGCATTGAAACCATTTACCTAGAAAATCCAGTAATTAATTTAGAGAAATAGAATAGAAACGCTAGGGATTCATACCTGAACTTGAAACTTTGTCAATGGCTGAACCTGCACACTCAAATAACCAACATTAACAATGCAATGCAGATCTGACCTCTGTTTGATGACCAAATCACTTGGGGACTACCACGTTCTTCCCAACCATGACCCGAGACTGTTCCTAGTTTTAATCCAGATCCCCCCGAGCTGGAATCCTACATGCAAGTAGCTTAGAGCTCCTAAAGCAGGGTTTCCTAACTTGTTATCAGTTTTGAATCAATCCTCTTTCCCTTGTAGGAAACGTTCTCCAAGAAAACACTTGAGAGGAAAATCAAGAAGAATAATAATTCTCCTAGATAAAAATCAGAACTCCCCAATTTGTTGCTTGGCCTGAGTCTTTATAGACATACTTTTCAGTCAAAGGGGCAGTTAAATCAAGAAATCCTTGATTTCTTGATTTAACCCTTTTTAATTTAGTGGGGTAATTTTCAATCCTTAACCTAGGAACTTTTAACTAGTTCCTAGTTAGTATTTCATAGATATTTCACTATTTATTAATCCTTTAATAATAAATAATAATTGGTGGATCTTCTTTTCTTTCTTTATTCAATTATATAATTTATCATAGTTAATTATTTATACATACTATGTATAAAATACATAGTATTAAAATACTTGTTACCATTTGTCTTTCGGCATCATGTATTATGATCCCTAGACTTAATAATGCTTGTTCATGAAGGTCAAGTAGATAGATGGTTTAGGTCTACTAGGCTAGGCAATTGTAAACATCCTTGCATGTTGGATTTCCCTCATATAACTTGGTAGCTCTTTAGTACTTGATGAGAATACAGAAATTCAAAATTTCATTTAATCACTTATAAATAAGTATGATGCGATCAATATTTTTCTCGAGTCGTTTTCACTTGGAAGTTATTAAATTCTTTTCAGTAACCAGAGCCCATACTCAAACATAGTGCAATTCCAGAGCTCTTGCTCAACACTAAATGCTAGGTTGTACTTGTACGATACACCTAGGGAAACAATGGGAAAGGATTAGATGCTCCAGAGCTTATGCTCAACATCAACATGGAATGCTCAAGAGATTATGCCCAAAATTTCCAATTATATTTTCATGTGTTCCAGAGTTTTATGCTCAACACAAAACATCTCATCGATCATGTGCTTCAGGGTCCATGCCCAACACAAAACATTTCATCAATCATGTGCTTCAGGGTCCATGCCCAACACAACCAACATATATATCATCAACAATTGGCTTACGCCCAATATACAAAACAAATCATCATGTTAATATGCAGTGGGGTCTTTGACCCTATATAAAGTAAATATCAATATAATCATAATGATCAATAGGCTCATGCCTATAAATGGTAGGTCCAAAATTCAGGATATTACAGTTTCCTACGATAAATATGTATTCTTTTGTGTGGTTGTGCTTGTCTTTCTTTTAGTGATCCTTTTTTATATGGTTATGAAGTTATGATACTAAATGTTATTAGATATTGTCTAACCATTGAAAATTTAACATTCATTAGAGGAAATTTCAACTCAAAATGGGCTTTTTAACTCTAATTCAAATTCCATGTCATCATGTGTTAGCCAATGAAATTGCTTTAAATTTGAAATACCATATAGGTCTTAAACATTTTTTTAATATAAATTTGGGCATAGGTTTCATAAAAAAAATTACTTTTTGTCTTTGTATTTTCGACATATCTCCCCGTGTTTTTACTAAAATTTCGATTGGGAGAGCTTGTTGGATGCAAAATCAAATTCTGCATCCAAAGAGTATCGAGTCGGCATACTTTTGATAGACCCCACTGCCCCAAAAACAATAAATACTTGAAAAACCTGATGATGATGTCATCATCACATTTTTTAGGTATTTCTTGTTTTTGGGGTAGCGGGGTCCATCAAAAGTATGTTGAATGGGTACTATTTGGATGCAGAATTTAATTTTGCATCCAACAAGCTCTCTCGATCAAATTTTGAGTAACAACACGGGGAGATATGTCGAAAATACAAACAAAAAAGTAGTTTTTTTCTTTTCTTTCTCCAAAATTAATAAATATTATTTTATTCTTTTAACAATTTATTTATTAATTGTTTTTAGGAGGCCCATTTTGAGTTGAAATTTACTGTAATGAAGTGGATTACTCCTCAACTTAAGTGGCATCTAAAAAAATGCTCTAATAAATCTAGTGTTAGCAAAATATCTAGTTACCCTATTCAATTTCTAATTCTACAACAAGCCCCTTAAATATATTCCCACAAAAATATTCACCATCCAATTGTCCATTTTTCCTCCCATCCATCTTCCACTTTAACAAAATGAACCAATTGGTTCTTGATTTTTTCTAAAACCTTCTTCTTCAATAGAATTCAGGGAATACCTCGGATTAAAACATTTTTTTTTTGCAAATGATGAGGTTCCGAGTATTAAAGTTTATTTCCCAATTATTTAAGACTAAACCTGGTGAGCCCCTATATCAATTATTTCCTGCTATAATATATGCATCTTCTTTACCTTGCTAGAATTTTAAATGTCGACAAGTAGCCTGAAAGGGTATGCCAATTAATTTCCAACAAAGATTGAAGGGTGAGAGGAAAAAAGTGTTTCCTATAAATCTTCCCAACAACACTTTCTTCATTCTTTCCTCGACATCCTCTATTCATCATCCATGGGTGACTGCCATTCTAATTTTGACTTGGTTTAAATGCATTTCTTCTTCCCTCCCAAAACATGGTTATTAAAATACTTTGGACCAAGGTTTAGAGAATCCTGATTGGTTTCATGGAGGCCAAAGGCTCTAGAATATGATGGCCCTTATTTGTTTGAAATCCCAAATGATGAGGATCCTGCGAATTCTAACAACACTAACTAGGTTTAGGAAGGTGAGTGACATGAGTATTTTTTTCATTTGAAGCTCATTTGACCCTGCATAAAACCTGTACAAATCAAATTAAAATATCCTAACTAGAGGCTTGTCTCAGTGAGGGTTACTCAACCTCAATTGGTAGATTTGAGGCTCAAAGTACGATAGTGTCATGAGATGAAATATGCTCTTAAATATTAAGGTGTGAAATCATGAATCTCGGTGTATATTTTTTTTAGGGGGTGGTATGACAAAAGCAGTGTTGTTTTTGCAAGTTTGTCAACTTCGAGCAAAGAAAAATTATATTTTTGTTTAGAATTTCATTTTGTAGTAAAAACAAAACTTGTAGAGAATTGTGTTATATTTCTATTGGGTTTATTTGTTAGATTTTTTTAATTGGCATTTGATATGTCATTTTTGCAAATGTTTGATAGTATATTCTTAATTAATGAAATTATGATAAATAGTCATGTTTTTAGACTACATCTTCTTCATTATTCAACTATTCTTTATTAAAAAAAATACTGTATGATGATCTAGACAAATTGTACTAATCATTCTTGCTATAATTTTTTATCTAGCAACCACATACAATAATTATTAGAATTTTCTAAAGTGGACCAATCTAAAAAACTAGCATAAAACTGACATGTTTATTTTGACACAACATCTTCCCTAATTTCCAATTCAAGACAAAAAAACTGGAAGTACCATTTTGAAGACAACACATGAAGTTTTTATACCATGATTTTTTCAATTTTTTTCATCATTTCTTTAAGAAGTTATTCAATTTTCATTTCACTGAATTCTATTAAATTTTGAAGCAATCAAGAAACCTTCTAGGAAAAATAATAAATAAAATTAGTGGATCACACCAATTTCAACAAAATTCGCATCTCTAGAAAGTACATTAAATTATGCAACTAATGGTATTACTTGTGAAGATAAATTCTAAGTATTTCATATGATCTGATCTCTCTGAAATTGGAAAAAGACTAAAAAATGGGATGGAATACCATTTTTGAATATTTACAAGTTTTTGTACGAACAAATCATTTGGCTGAAAAAGTATAATAGTTCGGTCGAATGCTAGTTTTAATGGATGGAGAAGAGTTTGGACGAACTAATAGTTCGGTCAAAAACATTTGTTTATTTTTTTCGTCGACCGAAAAAACTTGACGCACCTTTTTGAAAAAACATTTAGATTCATATTTATAAGAATCATGTTTACACGTATTTTCACATTTTTAAAAAGATCACCATTTTACACAGTTACAGACGAGGGGTGATTTTTCGGGTAAGTGTTCTTAAAAATCGTCTTCTAAGATGGAGGCTTTTTTTCTTTGATAGTAAAGATTCTTTTGAAAAATTTGTTTTGTTAAAATGTTCTTAGAAACTATTTTTTGAGATGGAGGCTCATTTTCCTTGATAGTAAAGATTCTTTTAGAAAATTTGATGTGGTAAAATGTTCTTAGAAATTATCTTCTAGATGGAGCCTATTTTTCTTTGATAATGAATAATTTTTTGGGAAATTATTTATAGTAAGGTGTTCTTCGAAATTACCTTCTAAGGTGGAGATTTTTTTTTCTTTAGTGATGATGTTTTTGGGAAATATTTTATGGTACAATTTTTCTTAAAGAATCTTCACCAATGTATTCTATGGTGATTTTTTTAAATTATTTTGAGCAATATATTATGGACAAGTCTTTTAAGGTGAGTGTTTTTCTTTCATGATTAAGATTCTCTCCATGAAATTTTATTCTAAGGTGAACGTATACATTGAATAATAATGGGAAACAAAAAAGAGCGAAAGAGGAAATTTGATCGCACTTGAGATGATGCCTTACATAATGAAAAGCAAAGACTCAAATATCATGTAAAAAAACACAAAAGAGTACAAATATTGAGGACATCGCTAATTATGATTTAATTAGAGTTTTGGATCAAAATGTTGATGATAAGAATGTTCAAAATCAAACTCAAGAAGAAATTCAATGAGGTATATACAAATATTGTAAATTTGTTTAAAACAAAGTAATTGTTTTTTGTAAATGATTGTATTTTTTAAAATAATTTCTGAATGGAGATACATATTTATATCCTAATGTTGATCAAGATGTTGAAGACATTGATGAATCAGAAAATGATTCAAATATCCAATCCAGCAGAGGTATGTACACACGCACACACACATTGGTTATTAAAAGATTTTAAACCATGTAATATTTTTTATAATTATGAGTCATATTTTTATGTTTCAAGTTAAGTGTATTTTAAATATGCTAAATTAAAATTGAAATTAAAATATATATAGGTGGATTCATCATTGAAGATGACATGTTATAGGATGTTGATAGAGAAAAATTTGGAAACACAAAACCTTACCATATTGTACGATATTGTGTTGAAAACATACATGAACAATTTCTGGAAAAAGAATCAGTGGCAACACAAGCTCAAATTTTGAGGTGTTTGTTAGTCTCCAATAAGTTGAGTGAAGTTTGGTCATTATTGGGTAATCAAAAGAAGACAAAAGATTCAAAGGTGAAACAAAATTTGTTAAAAAATATAGCCGATGCAATAAAAACTATTGGAAAATACATAAAGAAAGATATTAGTGTTGTATGCAGAATAATACAAACAACGATTATTTCATCTAGTACTAGACAAAAATGTTTGACAACACATATCACAAAATTTATTGGGACTTCGTTGAAAACATTATACAAATATAACAAATTTCGGTAACAAATAGATGCAAAGGATGAGCTTGCTTGTTGGGAAATTATTTGTATACAACCCTATAAATATAGGGTCAATGAAAGTGTTAAAGATATGATGCATGAATATTGGGTGGAAAATTATCGTGTTTCAACAAATGCAAGGGATATGATACGACGAACAATATCTTGAAATCATTATAAAATCAATCCAAACCATATAATGGAGATGACTCAAATACAATTGTTGATTAAATTCAAGATGAAAACAAAGAAGTGAATTTATCAATCAACACATTTGTACAATAGAATCTATGGTATGTTATACCTATCACTATTCGTGACACATGTTTTTGTCATTATAATGTTGAGTTTGAATTATATTGTGACACATTCCTTCTGTTTGGTAAAAAAAATTTGGCTGAATTCACCTCCTTCCACAATGCATGTTTTTATATATGAAATTATATGTGAAAGAGATACTCATGAGATATTTTACAACAAAATATGTGTCGGTGGAAAAAATGTGATCATTGTGGAAATATAGCTTTATTCCACCATAAATATCCTATTGATATTAATGACAAGTCATTGTCAAATATAATAGTTGATTGAAAGAGATATGAATATGTCACTTATTCCCACAATTCTACAAGTTCTACAAACACTATTTCAAAAAGGATAGATTTACAAGAAGATAAAATGAATATTACAGAGTTTTTGAAGAAGTTTGAAAAATAAATTTATAAATACATCAAACATTCACATAGATCATGATGGAAAGATATAAAATTCAAACAATCACGTGATGTTTTTCCACTAGGGACTATTTTTTCTGTGGATTATTTGGTAGAGAATTGTACATTTGAAGCACAAAAGAATACAGAGTGAATATTATCATTCTTACCAAGTTTCTATATGTTTCCATGTTCTATATAAACATGCTCAACACAATGTTTATGATATAGAAAGAATGAATCACAATTGACATATGATGAAGGAATATCATTTCTATATCACGGATGACCAGACACATGAACTTTGTTTTTAAAACATAATTATTCAACTTGGAATGACTTTAATATGTACACCTAGTAACATTTTACTCACATGTCCATGTAAGTTCTTTTTGTTGGGCAGGTTTTTTTGGCATATTGTAATTCAAGATGTAGACATATCAATCCCATATGATGTTAGAAACATTAATGGAACTCGATATTTACACTCAATCAAAACAAAAACCTTCCAAAATTTGTTTTCATTCAATAGTAGGAAGCTAACATGCTTTTGTCCTTTTGATTGGAGGACACATAATCAATAGGAATTTGTGAAAACATCAATTAAAATTATGTTAAACATTCAAAACAAAACGAAATTAATCAAAAAGGAAAAATGCCACTAACAAGCTTTGAGGAGTTGGAATCACAGGACATTGCAATATCAACTCATGGTAATAGAATTTCCGATCTTGTTAGAGAAGGTAACTTTATGTACACTTTAATAAATTTTTCATTTTGTATTTTAATCATTTTTTACTTGAATATCAAATATATATATTTGTGTTTGTGTGTGTGTGTGTGAAATTTGTTTCGGATTTAATAAAGATGAATATGACAAATTCAATGTTCTTATTTATGCGGACGAGATGTATTTGTTGTGGTTGCACCCATAGACAACAATGAAAATGTGAGATATTATTTGATGCGATGCACAGAGAGAAAGATGAAATCATTGGAGGAATATGATGACACAAGTTTTATATATGAAAGAGGGTCAATTCTATTAAAAGGTTATTTTTTTCAAGAAACACATCAAACTGAAAGTGACACCACACTTTAAAGGCTATCAACCTGATACCATATGCTACCAATATAGTGATTTGGTATGCACAACTCGCATAAAGTTGGTAAAAGTTAAATCAAATAAAAAATTTAAAGCTAGAAGATGGAAGATGCCAAAACTTGATCATGAAAGATTAATTGAAGATGACATTCCTTTATGATCTTATTTCTAATTTGAAACATGTTGAACATGATATACGTTTTATAATCACTATATTGTGACAACTCAAATAGAGTGATTATTGATAAGTTAGCTAGATTGTTTTTATGATATTTTAAGCACACTCCTTACAAATGTATTGTCAAAAATAATAATGTTATGCACTTGAGTACGTGTTATGAAATTCTCAAATTATGAGATTTGTGTCTCTTTGAAACTTAAATATGATATATTGTTAAATTAGATTGTTGAGCTTAAGTACATTTCAAATTGATAATTTTTACTTAAATTATGATATAAAGTTATTACATTGTTGAGCTTATGTACATCAAATTGAGGAAACTTATATGATATTGTTCTTAAATTGTTGAGCTTATGTACATAAAATTGATGAAACTCATATTATATTGTTATTTTATTGTTGAGCTTGTGTATATAAAATTGATGAAACTTATATGATATATTGTTATTAGATTGTTGAACATATGTACACCAAATTGATTGATGAATTGTATTGAGTGGTGGTAACTTTTTAAGAGTATGATGCGTATCAAGTAAATAGTCATAATTCTTACTTTTGTTCAATTAAATTTTCTAAGATAACAAATAATACTTGTGTACATTATTCTTATTGTGTTTTACATGGGTTTTCATTCTTTTTATTGTTATATACAATATTGTTTTATAAACGGAATTTAAACAAGTGGCATTGTACCATAAAAAAGTCAATATTCAAATTGAAGCACTATATGAATTACATTATATACTCTAGGATTATTAACCAAATATAATCATGATATCAATGATAAATAATAATATGAAAATGATAAAATAGTTTAAACAAGTGGTAGATTACCATTAAAAGTCAATATATTCAAATTAAAGAACTATACAAATTGCATTATATACACTAAGATTTTTAACCAAATATAATCATGATATCAATGATAAATCATAATATGAAAATGATAAATCATTGATGGCCGTATCGTCCTACAAAAATTTATATAGTAATACACCTAGAGAGTTTATCTTATAAGCAAATGATTTTTCAATGTATTCATAAAGAAAAGACAAGATTTTTGGCACATGATACGTCAAACTAGTTATTCTAAATTATAAAATTTGTATAAAGTGCATTTATTGAATATTCTACAAATAACATATATTATTCTACCTAAATGATTGAAAACATTCCCAACTAACAAATCCAATCAAATCCACATTTATATACATAAATTCTAAAACATTAATTAAATCAATACATCATGACCAAAAATAATATCCTTAGAAAAACCATTTAAACAATCTAAAACATTAATTAAATATGTACTTCATGACCAAAAATAATATCTTTAGGAAAATCATTTAAACACAAGTGCAACATATTGTTTATAAACATCAACTAATTCTAAATACATTAATCTATTTATTGCATGACCAAATTAAATTGAACTTAAACATTTAATTAAATTAGATTTGAAGTTGATCCACAAACTATATATATATATGTGTGTGTGTGTGTGTGTGTGTGTGTGTGTGTGCAAGTTTAAAATATATAAGTTAAAATGATAAGTTTAAAGTTCTAATGCAATTTCATTAACAAGTTCACAAGTATAAAACCATATAACTATGTAATATCCATTGTATGTACATCATTATCCACATTCTCCTCGCAATTGACCTATAACACATGCACCATTTAATTAAGCTTCATTATATAAATTTTATAATGTAAATAAACTTTAATACAATTGGAATTTAAAATAATAAATATGAATAAATATACCTATGTGAGCCCAACACCCAAAGAGGTCACCACATCCAAAGCCATGGAAGGATGTACAATCCTTTTTTTTTAACAGAAGCTGAGAAATTTTGAATTTATTATAAAGGATGTAGCCCAGTGAGCCATACAAAGGGGAATTCAAAAAAAGAAGGCTCACGACCTCTAACAGTGCTGTCATCCTTCTTATGAATACTTTGAGAGGGGTTTCCCAATTGTTTCTAGGGATTTTTCTAGAAAACGATTGCTTGCATGAGTAAACTCTCACGAAGTGTGAGCATAGAAAGATATAGAAAAAAAACATTAATTAGACGGGGAGGTAAGATTCCCCTTAATGAAAGGGTCAATTCGCTTCTAAGAGTCCGAGCAAATATTTGAGGCTACTTCCTTTTCTCTATGTTCTTTGTTTGTCTTTCTCCCTCTAGTGAGGGGAGGAGAAGAGACTGAGAAGTCTTCAGAATTAGAGGTTCCCTCTAACCCATAGGAAGGGACTAAGGATCCCAATCATGCATGGGATGAAGTATCGTAATCCAAAGATTTAGGGTCCTTCTTAGAACCTGAAGAAGCAGGATTTGGAGAAGCTTGTTCAGGAATTGTATCCAAGGGACCAGGAGGACCTTGGGGTTCTCCTTGCATTGAAACATCCACAGCTTTAGATTCTTGTGCTTCAACTTCCTTGAGAACTTCAAAGCTTTTTTTGTTTTCGAGCGTTGCAGATTCTGCAGGAGGAGAAAGATCTTGAGGTAAGTCCTTATGCTGAGAATCTAGAGGCTCCTTTCCCTGGGGAGGACATGGTTGAGTAGTGAGCTTCTGGAACTCTGCCTCTTTTGGAGCAGAGGGATTTGCTAGTTTCTTTGATTCTCTGAGCTTGGGGAAGCTCTTGGTGAAGTGGCTGTATACATGACAAAATTTGCATTTGAATGGAATTTGTTCATAGTCCAGTTCTTGGATGTGACACCAATATGCTAAAGTGAGTTTTAGGGCCTCAAGAATCCTTTTTTCTAGATTGACCTCTATGCAGATGTGAGCACATCTGAACTGGCCCCCTTTTGGTTCTACAGTATCAAGATAGCTTCCTAGCTTATTACTAATGTCCACTAGAGTGCTTTTCCCCCAAAGATGAAGTGGGAGGTTAGGTAGTCTTACCCAGACTGGAGGAGCAGTAGTATCTGGTTCTAGGTTAAACCCCAGGTTCCATGGGGATAAGAAAAACCCTCTCGAGCCCATGAAGAAGGGATAGGATTGAAAGAATAAATCTCTTTCATCTTTACTCAGAAACAGGAAAACAAAAAAACTCCTTCCAGTTGTGAAGAGAGACACCTGTCCTTACTGTTGAATTTTCATATGCTAAGCTAGATCATTAGTATTTCATTTTGATTTCATAACAAAAGAATATAAATAGGATCACTAAAAGATAGATAAGCACAACCATACAAAATCAACACAAATATTTATCCTGGGAAAACCCTAAAGGGAAAAACCTAGTAAAATCTTCCTCAATATAGATGCCCCAAAAATATAAAAGATAAAACCAACAAGGAGATCAAAGTGTGATCCTCCTCCTTCTCTAGCTACTTCTCTCTTCTCCACTAATGCATTACACAAGTGAGGACGTGTGCTCCAAATGAGGAGTGCTACACCTCTATTTATATTCATCCATTCACTTAAATTAACTCATCCATCATGTAGGCTCGAGTTACACATCTAGGCTAGAGTAACCACACTCAGGTGCTAATGACCAACCTTTACAATTAGAGGGGACTACCTCATGAATCTTATTATCTCTTCCGATTAGAAGCATCGGGGTACAAACTAATACAAGCGGTTCTCCCGGTAGGACCATTGGGGACCACAAAAAAATAAATATAGAATATTCTTTGAAGTTACAATATTTCAACACTCCCCCTTAATGAGAAGGGTATTCTATAACAACATCAACAACAACAATAGTAGGATAGATATAGAGGACATCATCAACATCATCAGGGTAACACATCTATAAATAATTGGAAGCTTTTCAACATTATATAGTATTCATCTTCAATCTTCAATGATATCAACTCTTTAATCAACATCAGCATCTTTAGCACTTTGACCTTTCGATCAGCAACAACATCTTCAGCACTTTGACCTTTCGATCAGCAACATCTTCAGCACTTTGACCTTTTGATCAGCAACAACATATTTAGCACTTTGACCTTTCGATCAGCAACAACATCTTCAGCATTTTGACCTTTTGATCAACAACATCTTCAACACTTTGACCTTTTGATTAGAAACATCTTCAACATACTCTGATATTTCGATCAGAAACATCATCATCAAAACATCATCATAATCAAACTCTGATCTTTCGATCAGGAACATCATCATCATCACACTTTGATCTTTCGATCAGAAACATCATCATCATCACATTATCAACAACCAAAGTCACCAAATTGACTACGGGATAATCAGTCCCTATCACTTTAGGACTAAGTCCAAGGATGATGCAATCCTACCACGTTCTCAAGTACTGAAGTCACCAGATCCATTCTGAACCAAATTTCATGGATGATACAATCCTACCATCTCGATGACTGAAGTCATCGGATCCATTTTGAACCAAGGTTGATGGATGATACAATCCTACCACGTTCTCGAGTACCAAAGTTACCAGATCCATTATGAACTGAAGTTCATGGATGATACAATCCTACCATCTCGATGACCGAAGTCACTGGATCCATTCTGAACCGAAGTTCACAGATGATACAATCCTACCATATCGATGACCGAAGTCACTGGATCCATTCTGAACCGAAGTTCACGAATGATGCAATTCTACCACCATCTCGATGACCAAAGTCACTGGATCCATTCTGAACCGAAGTTCACGGATGATACAATCCTACCATCTTGATGACCGAAGTCACTGGATCCATTCTGAACCGAAGTTCATTGATGATATAATCCTACCACCATCTCGATGACCGAAGTCACAGGATCCATTCTGAACCGAAGTTCACGGATGATACAATCCTACCACATTCTCAATGACCGAAGTCACCGGATCTATTATGGACATATGTCCCAGGATGATACAATCCCTCTTCATTCTTGAGGACCAAGGTCCCCGAATCACTTTAGGGTAAGTGCCCACGGATGATACAATCCCACTACATCCTCGAGGACCGAAGTCCCCGAATCACTTAAGGGAAAGTGCCCAGGGATGATACAGTCCCACTGCAACATCACTACTCCCCGTTTTGGGGAAGGTCTTTCTGAACCACACCAATCTTGTCTCAAAACTGTTCAAAATTTACTCGAAACAGAGGCTTTGTCAGCACATCATCATCTAAACCATCATCATCTACATATTAAGTATGTGAATACTGAAAGCATCATCATCTCTATATTTAGTATAGAAATACAGAATCACCATGATCTGCACCTACAGTATGTAAATACTGAAACATCATCTATATCTTCAGTATGGGAATACTGAAACATCATCATCTACATCTTATGTTGTATCTAGAAATACTTGATTTCTATGTGCTTTGATCTATCGTGGAACACAAGGTTCTCTGTCATCACAACTCTTGTTATCACTTAGAATCATTGTAGTATCCATCTTCAGGTCAAAGAGACTTGATAATAGCTTCTGAAGCCATATGGCTTCACAACTAGTAGAGCAAGTTGTTATGTATTCTGCTTCGGCTGTGCTTAGAGCAACATTGAACTATTTTCTGCTAAACCATGAAATCATAGCAGATCCCAAACTATAACATCCACCTGATGTGCTTTTTCTATCTGAGATACTTCAAGCCCAATTTGCATTTGTATAGCCATACAATCTATACTCATGGCTACCATCATAGTATAGACCAATATCTATAGTCCCTTTCAGATATCTCATCACATGTTTTGCAGCTACCAAGTGAACCCGTCTAGGTTGAACTAGATATTGACTTAAGGTGTTCACAGAAAAACAAATGTCTGGACTGGTATTTGTTAAGTACATCAATGACCCAATGATCTGTCTGCGATGAGTCACATCCACTAACTCTGATGAGTCATCAGCTAACAACTTCACGTTGGAAACCATTGGTGTGGCCATGGCTTGTCATTCAAACATATCAAATCTTTTCAATATTTTTACTGCATACTTTCCGTATTTGAGAAATATTTCTTCTGAATTTTTCCATACTTTCTTACCTAGGAGATAATGCATTAACCCAAGGTATTTCATCTCAAATTCTTCTGCTAGTTTCTTCTTTCTTTCCATAATCTGTTTCTCATTCCCTGTCAAGAATAAGTCATCCATATATAATAGCAGGATAACAGGTTCATCTTCTACAACCTTGAGATAAAGGTTAGGATCAGCTTTACTCTTTGTAAATCCCATGCTCAACAGGAAACTATCTATTCTTCCATACCAAGCTTTGGGAGCTTGCTCCAGGCCATAGAGGGCCTTCTTCAACTTGCATGCGTGATTCCATCTGTCTTCAACTTCAAATCCTCCTGACTATTTGATGTAAAACTATTTCTCAATCATACCATTAAGGAATGCTTGTCTTTACTTCATCATGGAAGAAACTACCATGATAGTTCTGAAGGAAGCGTACCTTGCTTCTTGGAGTAAGTGTCTCTTCAGAATTAATTCCCTCTTTCTAATAGAAACCTCTAGCCACAAGTCTTTCCTTACTTCTATCAACAACATAATTTATCTTGCAAATCCATTTGGAAGATACCACATTCTTGTTTTCTGGGTTGAGTATTATATCCCAAACATCATTCTAGTATTCTTTCATCATAACATGTTCCATGAGTTCGTCTTGTCAGGTCATCAAAATATCCTAGTCTTCTGCATTCAACCTTGAAGGTTGGAACCCACTTTACTCTTGGTAAAGTCTCGATCCATCACGAAGCTATCCATCATGTTGTACCATGTCAAACTTAGATATCTTCTGTAGTCACTCCTCGTGAAGTGGAGTATCATCTTCCCTCTTCATTCTGTAGAGGTGGTTCTATTCTTGATATATACTAGTCAATAGAGTATGTCATGTCATAGTCTATTCTTTCTGAGGCAAATCATGAACCTTGTTTTGTACACTTGTTCTTGTAGATCCATATGGAAGATACTACGTACTTCCCTTTATGCCTCGAAATCATATCGTATACATCATTCCCCATGATCAACTGTTATTCTTTCATCATAGCTTCTTTCATAGCATCTTTTCTTCATCTTGAGTTATCTCTCGTACCCATGGTGGTCTTCATCCTTCGAGGTAGATCTACCACTCTCTGAAGCTCTTTCTTCCGTCCTGGTGTATCTGACCCAGGGAACTTCAGATTCATGTTTATTGAAGTGAATCTTAAATTGTCATCACTTGTTCTTCGGAACAAGTCTCGTGCTTCTTTTCTTATAGGAGATTGTACAGGACCTTTCCTAGAATTCAAATGCACCAGTTGCATGGTTAGAACTATTTCATAAAACATATGCATAACGACAAATTCTTATGCATCATGGAACTGTTTAGCCAATACAACATTCATCCATATCTCACAGAAACTTTCTAGATGCCTTCCATATCTACCATGACATCATTGAGATTGTGCACTAATCCAACAGCAAAGAGGTTTCATTCTAGATAAGTAGCAATGGAGAGTCGTATAGCACCATGAGCTACTTACCCATCACATGCATATTAGTAGTATACAATCATTAATGCAAACAATCTATCATGCATAACACATGAACTGAATATAATCAAATGTATAACAAAACAATATCATGAAATGACAATTGAATACTTATCTTTTATTTATTTCGTGGGTAGACTCCATCTTGACCATTCTCCTTTATCATCTTCTTCATTCATGAAATCATCATTTCTTATCCAAATGATAAGATGAATAAGAGGTTCTTCAAGAATTGAGTTCTTCATATTCCTTATCGCTTGAGGGATCTTCTTTGAATGGTGAGAGATTGATCTTGAATTGCTCCCATATTCTTCTTCTCTTGTTATGAGGCGAGCTAAAAGTAATCACTTCCTTCTCGCATACATTCTTTGCATGAATGAATCCCATGATCTTGGGAGGCCATTTAAGGTGTCTATCACCACTTCTGCATTCTTCACTTCTTCTTTTACCTCTTCAATTTGTTTCTTAAGGTCATCTTCTGATGTATGTTCTTTCCTTCAAATAGCTTGGTCAAGGAATCAAACATCTCTTTTGGTGTCTGTAGTGAAGACACTTGTGGTACAAGTTGATTCGTGACTGAATCAACAGTGATCTTCTTGGCATTGACCAGGTTCTTCTGGTGTAAGGCTTTGAGCCCCATCTCCCTCTAGAACTGGAATCTCTCTACTCATGTAGGTGTCCAATTCATTTTCTTCAGAGAGATCAAATACTTCCATGCTTGGAAGTTGTCATCTTCACCAAGCTTATCATCAAGCTGATGTGATACATCACTTTGAAATGAGAACCTCAAATGCAAATAGCAAAAGATTGGATTCACTGATTTGAGGTGTCTATCCTACTTTTAGGGCTAGCTGATCTAGGGTTTGTCAGAGAAATCCTAATTTTCAAAACTTTAAATGTTTCAGATATGATTGGATAGAAAGATAGATCTCTTCAAATGGATCTGTTCGATGTACTCCTTTTATGAAAACAGTAGAGGGAGGCTCCCGGAACAGAAAGCCCTAGTTTTCTAATTTCTTTTGCATAAATTCATGTCACTATTTCTGTGATATCTCCAAAATTACTGCTCCTATGTGTCTGAAATTTCATACGGAGGTAACCTCACATATCCCTGTTCCAAAACCAGAAGTTTCATTAGAATTGGTTTCACCAATTGGGATTTATGATCCTTTTCCCAAGGTGACCTGTTATAGGACTATTCAGAACATCAAAGTTGTATGGCCTGCCACGTGTCCCTCTTTCATCTTTTGTTTCTAAACTTTGGACCACAAAAAGTAGAGTCCGTGCTCTTTATATAATATATTCAAGAATTCCATTTGGACCTCTGTAGCCCAAGCTATAGTAATTCTCCAAAGGTGTCTTTTTTAGGGATGAATTCTGGAAGAGGCTGGAACCCTAACTTGGAGGGATCATATCTCCCAGAATATAGCGAATCTGAGGCTGAATTTGGAAACAGTGTACATTAGGAAAAACCCTAAAGGGAAAAACCCAGCAAAATATTCCTCAATTTAGATTCCCCAAAAAGATAAAAGGTAAAACCAACAAGGAGATCAAAGCCTGATCCTCCTCCTTCTCTAGCTACTTCTCTCTTCTCAACTAATGCACTACACAAGTGAGTATGTGTGCTCCAAATGAGAAGCGCTACACCTCTATTTATATTCATCTGTTCACTTAAATTAAATCATCGACATGTGGGCTCGAGTTAAATCATGTAGGCTCGAGTTACACATGTAGGCTCAAGTAACCACACCGGGGTGCTAATGACCCACCTTTACAATTAGAGGGGACTACCTCATGAATCTTATTAGTTCTTCTTATTAGAAGCATTAGGATACAAATTAATACAAGTGGTTCTCCCGGTAGGACCATCGGGGACCACAAAAAAATACACATAGAATATTCTTCGAAGTTACAATATTTCAACACTTACAGAATAGGGATCCAATCTTCTACAATTGAGAGCTCCACCGCCTTAGGGTTGGGCTACAATCCTATAAACTTTCCTATGAGATATTTCTGTGAGAGGATGAGCGTTTTCTGGCATGGATCCGTAGGAGAGAGTTTGAGAGAAGGGACCTTGTCCATCTTTTTCGTGAATTTGGAGTCTGTATGAGAAGCTACCTCATGAACGACAGCTTGAACTAGGGCCTCGAAGGCATTGAGGTGGTCAAGAGAGCCCATGGCATGGGAACCTATGAGAGCGAAAGAGAAAAACTTGGCAATGCAAAAACCAAGAGCTGTAGCCAAAAAAAACCACATCGTAGTGGATTTCTTCAGCACTGAAGGTGCACTGAGATCCGAACACCTTCAAACTCACGGTTGCATAGCAAGGGAGGGGACGACTAGGGAAACCATACCCGCGTTTCGGAGAGAGCCGCTTTGTCATTTTTTTTGCATGGACGAAGGATGTACAATCCTTTTACCAACATAAAATTTCAATTTCATTACTTAAAATTTTCATACATATGTAAAAAATAAATTAAAGTTTAAGATGGCAATCATTAAACTTAAACCTTTGAAACATGTAATTTAAACAACATAAAATAAATCTAAACAAAATGTCATTATTTTTTAATCATTACTAAAACATTTGAAAGGTGCAATTTATATTAATATCTTGGGAGACACTAAAATGTCTCCCAAAATTGATGATGAGAGGGGCCCACCACCCATGGTCCTAGGAGAAGGGATTGGAATCTATCGAAATTTCAATCTTAGAAAAATTTGTCATGAAAATAATGTGAACATATAAATTTATAGATATTTATAGAAATGTACATCTTTTAGTGGCCATAGGTTAACACTAGAGTCAACCATAAAACCATGTTCATCGAGCATTTGGGTGACGTGTAATTCAATTGAGTTCATTTTAAATACCTATTATATATATATATATATATATATATATATATATATATAAACTAGCAAAACATGATTTAACGATTATGAGGTAAAAATAAAAGTTCTCACATACCTCCCCCTCCCTTCTCCCCTGTATTCTCACCGAATAGACACCAAGATTCATTATTTCACTAGAAAAGATTAATTCCCCATTTGAAAAAGACATCTTCCTATATTGGGAAGATAACATGGAACCCCAATTCATCATCTTTATAGTCAACAACATGAGGTTCTATGATATCATTGAACCATGATAATAAACCTTTGAAGAAACCGGACTTACCAACAAAATAACCTTTGGCTAACATCCTATTTCTTAGTTGTCATGTAAACGGATGGTGGTAGACCCGCTAGGTACATCCCATCAAACTAAAAGCTTTTACATATCATATCAATTTTAAATTTTATAAATTATAAAATAGATTATAGAAGTCATCTATTGAAATTATGGATTTATAGATATTTTTTATTCTTTTACATATTTTTTAAGTTTAATAATTTAGATATAGTTATATTGTTTTGTTTCTTTACTTTCAAATTTTCATAATGATTTATAAAATATTAAAACAACTTACCTTTTATTTTATGAAATATAAACTTTTTTTTATTAAAAATATGTATATATGTGAAAAGGAAAAAAATAGAAAATATATATATGTTTCTGAAAAAAAAAAAAAAATTATACATAATTATATTACCCAAATTAAATTTAAAAAAAAATTTAAATTGTTTTTATAAGAGAGTGAAGTCAAAATAGAGTGTTAAAGCTCGAACAATAACCAGCTACAAACCATTTAATGCAATGAAGCAATAGCAAGCATAAGCTATAGTTAGCCGTGTTAGAAAAGTCAGATAAGTCTTAGGCTTTATTTCCTTAAAAATATAATAAATTAAAATGTAAATAAAAGCGCATTACTTTTTGTTCATCATGGATAATTTATAGTCAAAATATGTTACGAAACTTTACTATATGATCGAAGATGCCCTAAATGTTAAATGTTTTCTTAAAAGTGTTTTATGAAGTTTTGATAAATTAATTAAATTCCGTTATTTTTATTTAACACAGTGAAGTAAAATATATTTATTTAAGGTATGTTAAGTGTTAAATTAATAGAAATGATAAATTGTGAATATGAAAATATATATTTTTTAATATTTTTAAGAGTGTATTAAAATAGTTTTTTGAAATATGAATTAAATATAAATTAACTAATTAATATAATATTTTTTTTAGGTTTCATTCACATATTTTTTAAAGTAATGTAATGTAGCTCTACCATATTGTAGTTCTGGAACCATATCAAAAATACTTGTAGTGACACCCCAAGTACCATTGCCACTCCTTTTGACCTCTTGAGGTAGTGGCAAGCAACTAAAAAGACTTATCAATTTTAAAGTTCACATACAACAAAACCAAAGGTCACATACAACACAACCTTCTCACTTTATTGTTTCTAGTATAATGAAACAAAATATACATGGAATATGACTTTGCTCATGGCTACGCTATGTACATAACTATCAATGAATAATTATTTTAATTATTAAATAGGACTAGTTTTATGTTTGAATTATTATATTGTAAATTGATAATTATAATTATTTCATAATTGATTTAATGTTTGGTTTATGTTTAATAGTTAACTATGTAACACCCCGGTTTTGACCCCGTTGCATTAAATGTACATGATGTATATATTGTAAATGATCATGGCGCAGAGCTAAAGGCCAAGGCCCCACCATTGATCGATTATGCTATGTTTTGTATTTAAATTTGTCACCGATGGTATATCGGGGCATGCGGCATACATATTGAATTGTCATGAGGTAAATATGTATCTTTAATTAAATAAACCGACCAGCTACGATCACGGCAACTAAATTGAGAAGGGGAATGATTGTCACAAGGATAAGGGTGGGGGAAATTGTCAAACCTTCATCCATGAGGGAAAAACCCATGTGTCACCACCTTGTCTTACCCAACCACCTCCTTTAAGAATTGCTGGTGGTGGTTGAGGCAGTTATTGTTTTGGGAGTGGGTGTGGTAGGACTGTCAGTCCTTGCCTACACGCACACTCCACCAGCAAAGAAACACTCACGCGCTCTCTCCAGTACGCGTTACCTCCATTGTTGGTTCGTGCCTCACGATGGTCTGTTAACCTCCATGACGTTGTTGTTACTCATGCACTTCCAATTTCGTGTCCTCTCTCGTGGGCAGATACTTATCTCACTGACTGATTTCGGGTTGCGGTGGTCTTCCTTCCCTGTGATTGTTGCAGTCTTCTCTGTGATTGAGGTCTGGTGCAAGCTTTCATCCACGCACAGATTGAGAGTATGTATTTTTCCTCCCCAGTGCGGCCAGTGTAAGTTGTTTCCACGTCTTTAGGTGTCCAGGGTGGACTGCTGATTTCCCCATGTTGTGATTGTGTCTGTTGTTACGTTTAGAACTGTTGTAATCTGCTTAGGAGTATTTTTCCCCTATGATTGTGTTTGTTGTTACGCTGTGGGCGATGCTGTAGATTGTTGGGAGTCGTTTTGGCCACGAGAGGGCCAAGAACGACTCAGAAATCGTTCCCCCTGTTCAGCTGTAATTCTGATTGATTGCATACATGCAGTGGTTGTTCTTCGGACTGTGTAAGGAGAAGGGATGGAGGCTTGGTTTGCTTGATAAACTTGGTGGCTGGAAACCACACAGATAGAGCTAGAGGGTTGGATTTCTTCTCCACAACCCCTGAATAGCACTGGAAGGGAATGCAGGGCCTGAGGGACTGTGTAGCACAGAAGGGATTGATTCATTTTGTTTGGTGTGTGTGGGTGTCTTAAAAGTCAAGCTAGTTCTGGTGTAGGTGTTCCTGGCTCTGCAATGAGCTCACCAGCTTAGCATTTAGCATTTCCCAACTCCTGGATGGCGTAATAAACCCAACTATGTTGGCTTGGCTGTGTTTGTGTATCCTTGGATATGTGTAAGCCTGCTTGTTCCCTTATTCCTTGGAGAATCATGCCCAACTCGGGGGTGGCAGCGCTGCTGAGAGATTGAGGAGCATGCTGGCCTATGGTTGGGTGGAACGTTGCAGCGATGTAGCTAGTTGTGGATCAATTTCTTCATAAGATAAGTGATCTTGTCCATTTTTACTTCTGCAACCCCATGTTTGTTGTTAATGATATGATGAACATGTTAAATGAATGCTTGTGTGAATGCATGTTGATTCCACTGTGCATGATAAATAACTATAGTTGTGTATGATAAACAAGGGCATTTGTGCATGTTTTACTTCAATGCATTTCATTTCAGTATTCTGTTTCAGAAATTTTATGCATGTACATGTTCATGGGGCTCTTAGCCCGGATGGTTAATGCCATGGTCACCTCCTCCTCGATGGTCGGAGGCATGGGGACGTGACAGTTAGTGGTACCAGAGCTCATGTTGCAGCATGTGCCTGCATGAGCCATGAAGGGTGCAGTGACAGAGGTAGTATTCCTTTCTTCCCAGCAGAAATCAGACTGGAAAATTAAAAAAAAAATGGTCTAAGTGTTGATCAGTCGAAAGAGCTAGCGGGAAAGACTTTCGATGTAGCAGAAGGGCTAGCGGGAAACACTTCCGACGTAGCGAAAGTGCTAGGTGGAAGCCTTCCCGACGAAGAGCCATTGGAAGGAAATCAGGAAATTTTTTTAAGTGATTTGAGGTCCGTCGGCAGTAAATAGCTGTTCGTGCGCCCGCCATTGCGGAAGTCTAGAGCATTAGACTTCTGATGTGGAAAGACTGCCGACACCATGAAGGGAAGTTTAAATTTTTTTTCTAAGTAAACAGCAGCCATCGGAAGAAGCTAGTGTTTGGTGTGCCGCCATTACAGAAACCAAAGGCACTAGACTTCCGATGTGGAAAGACCGTCGACGCCGGAATTTTAAATTTTTTCTAAGTAAACAGCGGCCATCGGAAGAAGTTAGTGCTTGGTGTGCCGCCATTGCGGAAGCCAAAGTCATGACTAGACTTTCGATGTGGAAAGACCGCCGACGCCGCAAGGAAGTTAAAAATTTTCTAAGTAATGAAAACAGCAGCCTATCGGAAGAGGATAGTTGTTCGATCGCCCACCATTGTGTAATCCAAAAGCACTAGTCTTCCGATGTAAAAAGTCTGCCGATACCGATCAGGTTAAGTATAAAGACGTCGGATAAAGTTAGAGCTTTCGACAGCCGATGAGCTACATCGGATGAAGTTAGTGGATGGGACGACTGTCGTTGCGGCTGTCGAAAGGACTAACCTTCTGAAGGGTTAGAAGATCTGATTGCTGACGTTAGTGCTTAGTGGATTTGACTGTCGATGTACATCAGAAGAAGCTAGTTGATTCAACCGCCGATACAGAGGAGGAATTAGTGATTTGGGCTGCCGAAACGTCAGATCAATAGTTGAAATGGGAGCCAATTCTACACAAAGAAAATTTGAGTTTTTCGTGGGATTTCTTAAGAGATTTTGACTTTTTTTCAGTGGTTTTCAGTGAATTTTCAGGTCTGAAAAATGAGAAAGTAGCAGCGAAGATAGACATTCTTTGATGAAGAAAATGTAGTGTTTGGGAAAACTTGTAATTTCATAATTTTCCAAGAGAAGGTAAGTAATGCTGGTTTACATCAATGTTATGCATCTAACACGTGTGTTGCTAACACATTTGCAGAATCATAGAAACCTTCAAGGGTAGTATTCCAGGTAGTGGAGTTTGACAAGTAAGTGGTCGTTCAGTTATGAGAACCCATGATGGGTATGATGCTTGGGATCCTTATGAGCAAGCAAAATATGCCATGCAAGAAAATGTCCGTAATAGAAATGATGACATTGACTCTAATGGAAGGAGATTCCAAGAGGCACCGTCAGATGTTACAGCCACCATGAGAAGCTTGATCAAAGCCCAGGAAGAGCAGCATGAGTTGAATGCTGCTATATTGCAGAGTTTGACAGACTTACATAGGAAGATAGACACTGGAAAAGGTACAGCAAGACCAGAAGGCAGTAAGAGTAGTACTAGGAGAAGGAGAAGGACTTCTAGTGGATCATCTAATTTTGAAGAATCCAGCTAGAATTCAAGCTCCTATTCTCTTAGAAGGAAAAGAAAGAGACACCATAGGGATCTCTCTCAGGATGAATTTAAGAAAGCAAAACCTCCTACATTTGATGGTGAGGTAAAGACTAGACAAAAGGCTGAAGCTTGGCTTCTTAGGATAAAGAAGTACTTTCAAGTGCATGATTATTCAGGAAACATGAAGGCAAGAGTTGCCATATTCAATCTGAATGGAAGAGCATCCATTTGGTGGGAACATTTCAAGCAAGTAAAGAGGATCAGTGAAAGGAGACTTAAGTGGAAACAGTTTAAGAAGTATTTCAAGCAGAAATACCTCACTGATAGGTATTATGATGACAATATTAAGGAGGTCCATGAGTTGAGATTGGGACAGCAGACCATGGAAGAGTATGCAAATAAGTTTTTGGAGATGTTGAGGTATGTCCGGTACATCAAAGATGAAAAAGTGAAGTTCCAACATTTTTTGAGTGGATTACCTCAGTCTTACAAAGATAGAATTGAGTTTTATGAACCTAGAACTCTTGAAGAAGCAATAAGGAAGGCTAAGTATTGTTATGAGCAAAGAAAAGGTAAGCTGGATTACCATAAGGCATGGAAGGACAAGAAGAATGAGAAGTTTGACCAAAGGAAGAAAGGTTTCAAACCTTCTAGCTTCAGGAATCAGCAGAAGAAGCCATCCCAAGCAGCGAGTGAACCGGTTGGAGTGACCGAAGAAAAGCCTAAAGATCCACAACAGAATAGAGGGCCACTCCAATGTTGGAAATGTGGAGGACCCCACATGTGCAGAAATTGTCCACTCGAGAATGAAAGTGCAAGGACAGCTTATAACGTCCAAGAAGCAGAAACAGTGGGTCAAGTAGCAAGGGCAATCCCTAGGATTTATGCAGCACAGGAGGACCGTCAAGCAGATCACTAGTCAGCTGTGGTTGAAGTAGCAGGTAAGATTATTCAGAGATATGTTTCTATTTTGATTGACCCTGGTTCTACGCATAGTTACATCACTCCTAGAATAGTGGAGATTTGTGCCTTTAAGAAAGCAAATCATAGGAAGTCTTGGTTAGTTTAGCTAGCCACTGGAACTAAGAGAAAGGTTAGTGAAGTGATAGAGAAATGTCCATTGGGTATGAATGGATTGGTCACTTCTGTAGATTTGAATATTCTACCGCTTGGTTCCTATGATGTTCTCATTAGAATGGATTGGTTAGAAGCTCACAGGGTGAATCTTGACTGCTACAAAAGACTTTCGAATGCATGAACGAAGAAGGGAACCTAGTAGTTGTGAAAGGTATTCCAAAGGTGATTTCAGTACGAAAAGTGTAAACAATGCAGTTAAAGAAGTTCTGTAGGAAGGGTTTCCAGTTGTATGCAGCTCATATTTTGGAGACATCAGGAGATGAAGATCCAAGGTTTGAGGACTATCAGGTGTTACATGAATTCAGGGATGTATTTCCTGATGAGATTCTAGGGCTTCCTCCAAAGAGGGACATTGATTTCACTATTGAACTTATGCCAGGAGCAGCACCAGTGTCCAAGGAACCCTACAGGATGAGCACACTGGAGATGATAGAGTTGAAGATGGAACTGCAAGAGTTGTTGGAAAAGAAGTATATCCGACCGAGTGTGTCTCCGTGGGGAGCATCGGTTCTGTTTGTAAAGAAGAAAGATGGTACACTCAGGTTATGTATCGATTACAGACAATTGAACAAGGTCACTATGAATAATAAATATCCTTTGCCTAGGATTGATGACCTCTTTGATCAAATGAGAGGAGCAAAGGTATTTTCTAAGATTGACTTGAGGTCTGGTTACCATCAGGTGAGAATCAAGGATGAAGACATTCATAAGACCGCCTTCAGGACAAGGTACGAGCATTATGAGTTTGTAGTGGTACCATTTGGTCTCACAAATGCACCAGCTACATTTATGTGCCTTATGAATAGTGTCTTCAACAAGTATTTGGACAAGTTTGTTCTTGTTTTCCTTGATGACATTCTTGTTTATTGTAAGAATGAGAAAGAGAATGAAGAGCATTTGAGATTGACATTGAATTTGCTCAGGGAGCATCAGTTGTATGCAAAGCTAAGCAAGTGTGACTTCTATAGAGATAGAATTCAATATTTGGGTCACATTATCTCAGAGGAGGGTATATCTATGGACCCTAAAAAGATTGAAGCCATTATGAATTGGCCTACTCCAAGAAATGTGACAGATGTAAGATATTTTATGGGACTTGCAGGATACTATAGGAGATTCATTGAGGGATTTCCCAAGCTTAACATGCCATCACTTCTTTGCAAAAGAAGGGGATGAAGTTCAAATGGACATCGAGGTGTGAAGAAAGCTTCCAGAAGTTGAAGAATCTTGTCACCAATGCACCAGTATTGAAGGTTGCAGATCGAGAGAAATATTTTATGGTGTGTACTGATGCATGCAGACAAGGGCTTGGAGGAGTCCTTATGCAAGACAACCACGTGATATGTTATGAGTCAAGAAAGCTTAAGGAGCATGAGAATAACTATGCCACTCATGATCTAGAGCTCGCAGCCATAGTACATGCTCTCAAGATGTGCAGACATTACTTGATGGGTAGAAGATTTGAGCTCAGAAAAGATCATTGTGGGTTGAAGTATTTGTTTGATCAGCCTACTCTGAATGCTAGGCAAGCAAGATGGCTGGAGTTTTTATGTGAGTTTGATTTTGAAATCAAGCACATTAAAGGAAAATAGAACAAGGTAGCTGATGCACTCAGTAGGAAGATGCAAGAAATGCATGTGGCATCTCTTAGTATTTGCCAATTAGATTTGAGGCAGCAGATTGTTAGTCATGTTGCTGGAGATGAATTGTATGAGGCGGTAAAAGACAAATTGCAGTAGCAAAGTATTGAGAAGAGTTATGAGGGATATAAAGTGGAAGAAGATGGACTTCTCACTTATAAAGGTAGAATTTATATTTCGGATGTAGCAGATTTGAGGAGAGTTGTTATGAATGAAATCTATCAAGCTCCGTATTCTGGTCACCCAAGATATCAGAAGACAATTGCTACAGCTAGAAAGCAGTACTTTTGGCCAGGAATGAAAAAGGATATGGATGAGTACATTTCAAGGTGTATGAAATGTCAACAGGTAAAGGTTGAGCATCAACACCCTGCAGGTTTGTTGCAGCCTTTGTTGGTTCTAGAATGGAAATGGGAAGTTATTTCCATGGATTTTATTACAGGATTGCCAATGAATTGGAGGCAACATGATTCTATCATGGTTGTGGTAGACAAGTTGACTAAGGTAGCACATTTTATACCGGTTAATTCTACGCATCAGAAGAATGACATTACAAAGATCTTCATGAAGGAGATATTCAAATTGCATGGATTGCCGAAGGCAATAGTCTCTGACAGAGATGTCAAGTTCACTTACAACTTTTGGAAGGGGTTGTTTGCAAATTTGGGTACAAAGCTAAACTTCAGCACTGTGTACCATCCTCAGACAGAGAGAGTTAATCAGGTGCTTGAGGATATGCTTTGCATGTACGTAATGGACAAACCAATCAAGTGGGAAGATTACTTGCACTTGGTAAAGTTCGCTTATAACAATGGACAGCAGGCATCCTTGGGGATGAGTCCGTATGAAGCTTTGTATGGAAGAAGGTGTAGGACACCAGTGACTTGGGATAATCCAGTGAACAGAGTTGTTCTTGGACTGGAATTGCTCAAGGAAATGGAGCAAGAGGTTGTAAAGATTAGGCAGAATCTAAAAGCAGCACAAGACAGGCAGAAAAGCTATGTAGATAAGCATAGGGTGAACAGGGAGTTCAGTGTTGGGGATCATGTTTACCTCAGAGTGAGGGAAAGGAAGAGTTCCTTGAAGCTTGGAAGTTGTGCCAAGTTGTCACCAAGATATTGTGGACCGTTTGAAGTGATTGAAAGAATAGGGCTAGTTGCATATAGACTTGCATTGCCTGCTAGCACTAGAGCTCATAATGTTTTTCATGTTTTTTTGCTTAAGATGTATGTACATGATCCTAACCATGTGATAAATTGGGATGTGATTCAGGTGGAACCCGAGGGAGAGTTATAAATCGAGCCAATGCGCATCCTCGACAGGAAGGTCACAATGCTCCGGAACCAGGCCATAGGGCAGGTAAAGGTGCAATGGGAGCACTACGGAGCTGAAGAGGCTACATGGGAGATGGAGGATGCCATGCGATTGGCACATCCATTTTTGTTCAACTCTGTGGAACACTGAGGCGATACCAGTGTAGCATTTTGTTCAATTTTGTAAAGCACTGAGGACAATGCTATTGAAGGGGGAGGGGAATGTAACACCCCAGTTTTGACACCGTTGCATTAAATGTACATGATGTATATATTGTAAATGATCATGGCACGAAGCTAAAGGTCAAGGCCCCACCATTGATCGGTTATGCTATGTTTTGTATTTAAATTTATCACCAATGGTATATCAGGGCATGCAGCATACATATTGAATTGTCATCATGTAAATATGCATCTTTAATTAAATAACCCGACCAGCTATGATCGCGGCAACTAAATTAAGAAGGGGCATGATTGTGACAAGGATAAGGGTGGGGGAAATTGTCAGACCTTCATCCATGAGGGAAAAACCCATGTTTCACCACCTTGTCTTACCCAACCACCTCCTTTAAGAATTGCTGGTGGTGGTTGAGGCAGTTATTGTTTTGGGAGTGGGTGTAGCAGGACTGTCAGTCCTTGCCTACACGCACACTCCACAAGCAAGGAAACACTCACGCGCTCTCTCCACTATGCATTACCTCCATTGTTGGTTCGTACCTCACGATGGTCTGTTCACCTCCACGACGTTGCTATTACTCATGAACTTCCAATTTCACGTCCTCTCTCGTGGGAAGACACCTATCTCGCAGACTGATTTCAGGTTGCGGTGGTCTTCCTTCCCTGTGATTGTTGTGGTCTTCTCTGTCATTGAGGTCTGGTGCAAGATTTCATCCACGCACAGACTGAGAGTATGTATTTTTCCTCCCCATTGTGTCCAATGTAATTCTTTTCCACATCTTTAGTTGTCTAGGGCGGACTGCCGATTTCCCCATGTTGTGAATGTGTTTGCTGTTACATTTAGAACTGTTGTAATCTGCTTGGGAGTATTTTTCCCCTGTGATTGTGTTTGTTGTTATGCTGTGGGGGCCGTTTTAGATTGTTGGGATTTTTTTTGGCCACTAGAGGGCCAAGAATGACTTAGAAATCGTTCCCCCTATTCAACTGTAATTCTGATTGATTGCATACATGCAATGGTTGGTCTTCGGACTGTGTAAGGAGAAGGGATGGGAGCTTGGTTTTCTTGATAAACCTGGTGGCTGGAAACCACACAGACAGAGCTAGAGGGTTGTATTTCTTCTCCACAACCCTTGAATAGCAATGGAAGGGAATGCAGGGCCTGAGGGACTGTGTAGCAGAGAAGGGACCGATTCCTTATGTTGGGTGTGTGTGGGTGTCTTAGAATTCAGGCTAGTTCTGGTGTAGGTGTTCCTGGCTCTGCAATGAGCTCACCAGCTTAGCATTTAGTATTTCCCAACTCCTGGATGGCCTGATAAAGCCAACGGTGTTGGCTTGGCTGTGTTTGTGTATCCTTGGCTATGTGTAAGCCTGCTTGTTCCCTTATTCCTTGGAGAATCGTGCCCAACTTGGGGGTGGCAGCACTGATGAGAGATTGAGGAGCACGCTGGCCTCCAACTTGGGGGTGGCAGCACTGCTGAGAGATTGAGGAGCACGCTGGCCTCCAACTTGGGGGTGGCAGCGCTACTTAGAGATTGAGGAGCACGCTGGCCTATGGTTGGGTGGAACGTTGCAACGACGTAGCTTGTTGCGGATCGAGTTCTTCATAAGATAAGTGATCTTGTCCATTTTTACTTTTGCAACCCCATGTTTGCTGTTAATGATATGAAGAACATGTTAAATGAATGCTTGTGTGAATGCATGTTGATTCTGCTGTGCATGATAAATAACTATAGCTGTGTATGATAAACAAGGGCATTTGTGCATGTTTTACTTCAATGCATTTCCTTTCAGCATTCTGTTTCAGCAATTTTATACATGTACATGTTCATGGGGCTCTTAGCCCGGATGGTTAATGCCATGGTCGCGTCCTCTTCGCTGGTCGCACAGGGACTTCACTTAGTGAACATATCACATAGCACGTGCGATCATGGGATATTAAAGAATACCCTTAATTTCCAGAGATATTTACCCAAACTCTTTTTGTTGAAACCCCCTCCCAATACTTAAAAACTCCTCCCCACCCCTTTTTATACCTCAATCCTTATAAACCACCCTACCCACCCCCACCTTAAACCCCTCATCCCCCCAATACCTGCAATATATTGGTTCAATTTTTAATAATTTTAAAACCCACAATATGAACTAACGTGATAGGATATTGGTCAACAAGTGAAGCCCCCATGGCTGGTCGGAGGTATGGGGACGTGACAAACTATCTTTACAAAACTCAATGGTTAGCTACATTTATATATGTTTCATCTACTACATTTTAATTATAGTTGTGTTAGTATAAAAAGGATTCTTAATTTTAGTCAAGTTTATTATATTAATACAACAAGAAAATCCATTTTAGAATTTTTAAGCAAATAAATTCACATGAGTCATTTATTAGGGTTTTCACCACAAACCCAAGTTCACAACTAATTATTTTGTAAATAGCTCAAGTCAATTATCCATTATTAATATTATTTAAATAAATAAATATAATTGACAAATAAATAAATAAACAACCATTTTTAATTTATTACTATTGTAAAGTAGTAATAAAAATGATTTGGATTGAAATTTGATTACTTAATTGAGAATATTTTTATATTATGAAATTTCTCCATGGAAATTTGTATCATTATTTTGTATTTAGCACAAGCCATTTGTCTCAATTAGTGGAGGTGGTTAATGGAGAAGATATCTACATAGGGCCCTAAAAGAAGCTTTTAGGAACCTATATCCACGAAGCCACAACAAAGGTCACCATACATCCTCATAATAATATCCTTAACCTCTATCTATGCCATTCACACTATTATAAGGTTTAAATCACCAAAGATATGTTGAGTGACCGTCAACATTTGTTTGTTTGGAAATGTGATAAATAGAGATTTCATATTCTATGTGCACTAATAAGCATAAGGTTTAATTTTATCTTAGGTTTACATTTTATCCTTTGTCAAATCGTTTTTTAATTGACATATTAAATTTTATGCTCACATGGTTTGAAATCTACCATAATAACTGGCCATTTCCAGTCTATAATGTGTATAATATGATCTGAGAAACAAAATTGGATTATTATGTACACCAAACAAAATGTACATCAAACAAAAGCACTCTATATAAAACAATAATGACATTTTTCATAAATATAAATACATATCTGGTTCATAAATCAACAATTTATGATCTTATCTCAAGCTTTAATTCTCTTATATTATCTTTTTTGTATACCAATGCAACTAACACCTCACACAACCATATTTCACAAGGATAAGAGAGAAATTGTAGTTAAAGAGAAAGATAGAGATGGTTGGCCAATATGAAAAATATATTGACTCCACACAAATTTCCTTAAATTTAGTGTTTCATACATTACAAATTATAGGTTCAGATTGGTATTTGTTTTTATCCATGGTTGAAATATTGTTGTAAAGTTAAAATTTATAAAAACTAGTGGAAAATGAGAGATTAGTGACGAGGATACCAAAAATTTTGGTTACCACATTTTTTTTCAAGGGATAAATGACCAAAATTGTTAAATTTAAGTGAGATAACTAAAAACAACCAAGATAAATGACCAAATTTGGTCACGGGATATCTAGCCTAAAATGATCACATAACAATTGGTCATTTATTTGGTCATTTTTAGTTGTCACTCTAGGACTGAAAAAAATTACAAATTTCACAATGAATTTGTACATTTTACTAAATTCTAACACTGTAGATGGATTCTGTGAATCTATCTATAGTGTTAGAATTTACTAAATTCTAACATATATATAATATATATTTACACGTCCCTATATTAACAAAATTGAATTAATGCAACCCAACTATATGTAAATTTGGACATGGCCTTGGCATATAAAGAAACCCACTAAACCTTTAAACGCACTAAACCTTGGCATATTATGTTAATTATAAGGCTAGTTTGCATGATCTTGGCATATAATTATAGTTTTTATAGGCTAATTTGGACACGACCTTGGCACATTGGCATATAATTATAGTTTTTATAGGATAATTTGGACACGACCTTGGCACCTTGGCATATAATTACGCCAGAGGAGTTCTTAATGGAGACATCGTCTCAGAATATTCCTCGTCTCCCTATCAAATAGCATTTTGACACTTGTCTTGTCATCTTAGCGAATGGTGAGTGGACATGTGTTTTGTTATCGGTTTCGATGAATGATAAAATTTGAAGGGTGGGTCTTAATTTCAATTGCAAGGGAATTTACTCTTAGAGGCCTTAAAAGATGAATGGAAATAAAAATAATTTTACTTCAATTTACAAGTATAAATTAACTAAGCCCTTTCACAAAAAAATGCAAAAAAAAAAAATTTCTCTTCCAATGTTTTACAATTTTAAACGTTTGAGCATTCCTTAATAACTACATGAAAAAATGGTATATTTAAAAAAAAAAAAAATTTGAACACATTAATTTGTCATATATGTAACATTAATTTTACAACTCAATAACATAACAACTATTCTATTGTATTGTATTTTTTCTAGTTGGAGCACACTTCATTATACAGAAAAACTAATTAGAATATGCGATAACCATATTGGGGCATCAGCGCGATCTTATAGATAGTGCATGATGTCCTAACTAGATATAGTCTTGAAGAAAAACTAAAACCATGAGAGAATTACTTAGTGTTAACTATGTACAAAAGGAATCCACTAAGCAAAACGGGGCTATAATAAACCTGCAACCAAAAAACATATATATATAT
>LPNX010093262.1:179781-196777 GCA_001517045.1 Pseudotsuga menziesii
AAAATAATACACAACTCTGAAAACATTAAGAAAAATCCTACATACCAAGCAAGTTAGCAACGCTATCATAACCGGGGTCATGGCATCAAACTTTTTTGTTCAACACTTGTCATGATAGCATACACACATTGGAAGGAGGGGCAATGGAATCTACCCTAAGTCAACTGAATCCTTGAAACTCACTGCATGTCTAAGTATCGACAATCTTCCTTTTAAATTGAACCAAAACACCAAAATACGTTAATTAATTTCTATATTTGAGAAAGCTCTAGGTGTGAGTAATTAAGGGCTCGTGGCTCTAAAATTTGTTATGTTTTGTACTCGTCCACAATTCAATGAATAGGAAGTCACAGGTAGGAAATTTAAGTAATTTAATGAAAACAATTAATGTGTATAACTCTATGTCAAAACCATTTTCCATGCCGATGCGGGCCACTACCCTCATTATTGTCTTACCAAAAGGCATGATAATGAGGAAGATGTCCTAACATTATGGACTTCATCTTCAAAGAATGCCTTGAAATCACATTGGTAAGGAGTGACAAGAAGATCACAACAATCCAACGTTTAAAATCTCCGTTGAAAGTGTCAATTCAAGACTTATATAGTAAATTTATTATAAGACTTATAGTTGTTTCTTACTCTTTGCTTCTTCATATATTTGATATTTTATGGTTGTCTCTACTCCTTGACCCAATTGATATTATAGGGTGAGGATGTGCATGCATAATAATCCTTAGTTATGACTATGGGAGAAGGATTTAAAGAGAAGAGGATGTAAAGACAAGTAACTTTTATATGTATTTTGCTGGCGAGCATCGAGGACAAATGTTGTGAGAACCCATAAATGTTTCGAAGGATGGAGGGACATTACATCATGATCATGGAACCCATCAAATTAAAGACTATTCTTGAGCCAAAAATTGTTTTTATTTTTATTTTATTCATAACTATTATGCAGATGCTTTGGTCCAAATGTTTTTTCTAACTCATTGTTTCTCCATATCGTGTGCCTAGTGGCACATCTCTATAGCAATGCATAAATCGACCTTTGCATAGTTTGTGATCCTAGCTACATGCCATTATTTGTTTTTGCATGACATTGAGTGCTATTTATAGTTGTTGCGAGTCTGTGATATCCATACAGTAAATGAAGTCTTGTAGAGGAGGACTCATCAAACCTACCTTTCGAATTTCATTTTGATGAAAAACGAGTGGAAATTGGTAGCAAGGTTCACATAAGTAGTAGGCACAAAGTTTAGAGCTTGTGTCGGGCCTAATAGTAGATTAGTAGTTGTTCTTTGTTGTTATAGCATAGTCATTGATAGTTTGTCACACTTTAGATTGCAGCCCCAAGTGACTCGGGACTCAGAGGCACATCTTTGTGGCTAGTGCCTCATAGTTATCACTAATCACTAGTCATCTTGTACAAATAAGGCGTGAGTGCATGATACGAGTGAGTGATTATAATTTATCATATTTCCAATATTTTGAATGACTAGTTGAACTTTATAGCATAGGAATTTCAAGATCTTGAAAATCTTGAGAAATTTATATGGATGGGTGATTTCAAATGTTTCCCTTCTTTTGAAATGATGATATAAATTTTTTCGTTCCATTATTCTTTATTGGAAGGGTAAAATTTAGGTTTTAATATTTTTAAGGGAAATTTTAACTCTACACTTCTAGGAAGGGCTAGAATCCTTCGAAATGGAAGAGTTGGGAAGGGTTCAATTTTGAACGTTGGTTTTGATTCCCACCTCCGTCGTGTGAGTCCTCTGTCCTTCTGCAACTTGCTTGAGGGTCCATACGTATGTGCTGCTCCTTCTTTTGTTCGTGGTGCGCCTCTACATGACTAGAGGGTTCGAATTCGACTTCAACAAAGGTTGAAGCTTGTCATCGTTCTTCCAATAGTCGACGAGTAGATGGGTCATCCATGGGATTTCGACAACCTGCTTATTTTCCCATTTCGTCCATCATGGGTACTTCTAGAGGTGAGGCAACCAATGGAAATAATGTCATTTTTAAGGTTTGCTTGAAGAGAAATCTAAAAAATCCACATGCATCTGTAGGGACTCAAAATACAACCAACTCAAATGGGAGTCCCTAATAGGGGCAATCCAAGGAATGATGCAGATGTCAATCTTAACAATGATGCAGATGTCAATCCTAACAGGAAGAGGAAAGTGCAGTGAACTGATGCTCATTGAAAGGAACTTGTCAAAATTAGGGAATTTGGACTGAGGTAAATAATCTACATCCTCACCCTAAAATTAAAAGAAAGGGTTTTAAAATCGCTCTTTATTTTCCAAAGTTATTTGGCTATTTTTAAAATTGCATACTTTTTATTTTGCTGTGAATCTCATAGATAAAAAGTGGGTTGTGATCATTGTTCTATGTACGTTCTCTCTGTATTCCTTTTACCTAAATTCCCATTTGTACCGATTCTTGAAATTGGGCTTTGTTACAGTTTGATCCACATGGTGAGTTCTATTTTCCGTTCAACTTTTGACATCCCCGATAATAGGAGTTTTGAAGATTTGTGACAACTTGATTTATAGATTTATAATTTCGGTGTTTGAACTCCATTCATAAAAAAAATAAAGACGTGCTGCGATGTTTAGTTTCTTAGATCTTTTTTATTTTATCATAAAATGATAAATCAATTTGACGATGTGCCCGTTATTGTGAACAGGGAATTTTGTAAGCTGCCATTCATCCTTAAAAACATAAATCACAGTCGTGTTCCCTCCTTTTAGTTAGGGTGCTCTTCAACTAATGCTAATCATAGAGCTTTATGCTTTTTTTTTTATGTTAATTGAACCGTTTTCTGGATTTGCTTCTATGATTTTGCTTTGAGATTGATGGAATCTCCACCACTACTTTTAATGGTATTCAATATCTGGAGACATTTGGATATTCTAGCTGATTGTGGAGCCGATAATAAGATTTGTATCCTAGATATTCAAGAGTCAAATCTTGTACACTTACCATTGAATCTGATGACTTTACTGGTGTGAATGTAGTAGAGTGGTGCCCGTCTCAGGATATTTTTCTTGTCTCCAAGAAAAGACCCTGGAATACTTCTTTATGATATTAGAAATTCTGGAAGACCCCTTTACAAGCTTGAGGGTCATGTGGATCCCATGCGTAGGAAATTTTCTCAAATTTACAATGCTGCATTTGTCGGAAATGGGATGATAGTTGCTACACTATGGGAGGGCTCAAGGAAGATCTCATGCTCAAAATTAGTGTAGTTTTTTATGATTTTATTCCAAGTGAGTTCAAGAGATTTTTTTGAGTCCAGGTCAACTCTTACCCTCGAGCCTCTCACCATCATGCACAAAATCTAAAGTTTGATATGCTTACAGACTTGTGATATGTCTTCTTTTGAGGTTAAATATTCTTATCCCTTCTCTTAAGCATTGTGCTATTTTTCGGGCTATATCGGGCTATATCACACAATCATCTATTGGTTGTGGTCCATGTGTGGTAATTACTGCAAAGGATATTTAGGAGATGGTTAACATATTAGAGTACCATTCAACTCTTACTAGCAAAGGATAATGTTGCAACCTATTTAGGGGTGATGATTGCATTGTAATGCCATTATGAATCACTACTAATATATTGTTAGCATCTCATTCATTATTGTTATTGGATTTCTTCAAATTTTGAGTAACAAGGAAGTGCCTACTAAAAAGGTTTGTGATCATTCCACTTGGTTTTATTTTTATACAATTGCTAGATGTATGATCCTGAATACGACAAACATTGATGCATCTCAAAATTAGTGCATCTCAAAAGGTTATACAAACAGTCAGAGGCATAGTTTAGTTATACAGCACATGAAAATGAAGCAATTTTACGCAGATAAATAATGCTCATCTAGATTGAAATTGTTGCATATTTCCTGTTGGCTAATTTCATAGTTTCTATAAATTATTATATTTTTTGTGCTGTCTCATTTCTAATGATTGAAGAGTCATTATTCATGAAACCACACTATATAGTTTTAGATGTTAGAACAGTTCAGTTCTTTATTTTTTAGTGATCTTTATGTTTCTTTGCAGGCTCTGTATAACCTATTAAGCGACAAATAATCTTGGTACACTGTAAAGATGGCTAGGACACTAACACAATTAACAATTCTCCCACGCAGCATAATTAACACAAAATATGGTCAAATTAAGGGATCCAATAGATCAAGAAGATCTTTAAACATGATTGGCAATATACCTGCCCATTCTTTTTCCATGCAGTCATTTTCTAGTTTATGATGAGTGAAATCCATTGAAAATATTGCATGTCGTCAAAAAGACTTACATGCGGCAGTAGTAGCTGCAGTATATCTTCCAGGGACAAAGGGGAATGACATACGAGGGGTGGTTGTGGATATGTTTGAGCGTTTTACTGAAAAACTTGTTAAAGTAATTATGCTTGCTCAGGAGGAAGCAAGACGCCTTGGACACAACTTTGTAGGTACAGAGCAGATACTGTTAGGAGTAATTGGTGAAGGAACATGCATTGCAGCCAAAGTGTTGAAGTGTATAGGAATTAATCTCAATGAGGTTCGAATTGAGGTTGAGAAAGTTATTGGTAGAGGTAGCGGATTTGTTGCTATAGAACTTCCATTCACTCCTAGAGCAAAGTGTGTATTGGAGATGTCATTGGAGGAAGCCAGACAACTTAGTTGGTTTTCTACTTTATAAGATATCAAATTATATAGAGGGAAGGGTGTTATTGAAATACCTATAACTTCAGGGTTGGATTTTTGAACACTAAATTGACCTTTTTCGAGTCAAATAGTCATTCTAGACTGTAAAATGATTTTGATTCTTGAGAGTAAAGTGCACATGTAACACTCAGTTCACATTTATGATTTCTAGAAGCATAATTATATAAACAATCTTTGATTATTGAGAGTGTAGGCCACAGTGACATAGAATTTGAGCATTTTCTTTTGGGATTACTGTGGGAGGGTGAAGTAGTTGCAGCTCATGTGCTTGAAAATATTGGAGGAGACATGAGTAACATTGTCACTCAAGTAATTAAATATACCATTATAGAATCCGAGTTTTTTTGTTTGGTTGTCTCTTGTAAGATGCTAAAGTCAGAATTAACAGGTTGCTCACGTGGTGTGAGAAAATAGAGATGATTACAGAGTTTTGGTAGGTCCTGCAAGCGGCAACAACAAGACACCAACACTTAAAGATTATGGGATGAATTTGAATAAGTTGGTAGAGGAGGTAATATGTTATATGATAATTTGAAATCTTAATGAGTTAGATTTTGTATGCGATATTAAGCATGGAGCAATGCCTGTTTTTTTTAGGGAAAAATTGATCCACTGGTTGCAAGGGATCCACAAATAGAACAGGTTACCTAAATTTTGGGATGTCGCACAAAGAATAGTACATGTATTATTGGTGAGTGAGGTGTGGGAAATCCAACTATTGCTAAGGGTCTTGCCCAATGAATTGCATGTGGGGATGTTCCAGAGACAATTGAGGGTAAAAAAGTATGTATTTGGCCTTTTTTTTCATATATATATTTTCACTTTTTTGTGTAATTATATTTCTGATTGTATACAACAATAGTGGCAGAGAGTGTTGCAGATATATATGGTTGTTTTACATTTGAAGCAAGGGTTAAAGAAACAATCTCATTTTATTGTGAATTTCTTTTGTAGAAATTTCCTTACTAATCATCCCTATGGGAGTTCTAGGGTCACTGAAAAAATTATTTTGTTCTATGTAGGTGATTACCTTCGATATGGGCCTACTTGTTGTTGGGACCGAGTACTGTGGAAAATTTGAGGAAAGATTAAAGAAGTTAATGGAGGGAGTTAAACATGGTGATGAGTTAATACTTTTCATAGACGAATTACATACCTTAATTGGATTAGGAGAAACATAAGTTGAGATTGATGCTTCCAACATTTTCAAACCAGCCCTTGGATGTGGAGAACTACAGGTATAAATTTAGCATTCTAGTTACACGATATTTGATGTGATTACTTTTGCAAGTGTGCATGCTTCAACAACTCGGAAGTTAGATCTTATTCATTTTTTTATCATCTTTTGCTCCTACTCTAATCGGAGGATGTATTATGCTGTTTCAATAGTGCATCGGGGCCACCACGCTTGGTGAATACAGAAAACACATTAAGAAGGATCCAACTCTTGAAAGGAGATTTCAGTGAGTCCATGTGCCAGAGGCCACTGTGGATGAAACCATAAAATTTTTAAAGGTTTACGAGAATGGTGTGAGATTCATCACAAGCTGCGCTATACTGATGAGGCTTTGGTTGTTTCTTCTCAATTGTCCCATCAATACATAAAGTATATATACGAATTCTCTTCTCCACTACTGGAATTTATTGTCACAATTAGAGATTGTTACGACGAAGTTAACAATTCTTGTGTGCAATGATAATTTCCTTCCTGACAAGGCCATTGATTTGATTGATGAGGACGATTCTCATGTGTGATTGAGGCATGCACAAGTTGATTGACATGTGCAAATATTTTGAAAATAATTGAATAATATCCATTTTTCTGTAATTCAAAAGTTTAAGCCACATGCTTCCTCTTATTGATTTTTTATTCTGTCTTATTGTCAGCTTCCCAAGGAGGCTAGAGAACCTGAAAAGGAACATAGACAAATAACAAAAAGAAAATAATGAATTTGTTCAGATTTAGGACTTTGAAAAGTTATGGTTTTTATTTGTATCAGTTTTTTTTTCCAGAAAAAAATCAAAACTTCTATTCAAAGATAGAATGAAAATTACATTCTTTAGGTATTGGAGCACTCCTTGATTCAGAAAAAAGACCAAGGTCTCTAGTATAGTGCTTAGTATAAGTGGGGTTTTACTTTGTGGCATATTTTAAATGTTGACATCAAAATGTAAATTTCATGGTGGTCATGTTATGTCTTGGATAGGATGGAGAGCTACGTGACGGAGAGATGGAGTTGAAGGCACAAATTATTGCTGTAACAGAGAAGGGTAAAGAAAAATCAAAATTTGAGAGTGATGCAAGTGATGAGGGTCCAATAATGATAGAGGGAAACATTGAGAATATTGTATCTACATGGATAGGAATTCCTGTTGAAAAGGTGTCAACAGATGATTCTGATAGAATTTTGAAGATGGAGGAAAATATTCACCACCGTATCATAGGGAAAAATGAAGATGGAATAGCTATCGGTCGAGCTATCCGTCGAGAAAGAGTTGGTTTGAGGAATCCCAACAGGCCAATTTCCATCTTTATTTTCTAAGCTCCAACATGTGTGGGAAAGTCGGAGCTTGCCAAGGCACTGGTAGCTTAATAGTTTTGCTCAGAGGAGGCGATGATATGGTTAGATATGAATGAATTTATGGAGAGGCATACTATGTCAAAATTGATTGGTTCACCCCTGGGATATTTTGGTTATAGTGAAGGAGGACACCTGAATAAAGTTGTGATAAGGAGACCCTATGCATTGGTCCTTTTTGATGAGATTGAAAAGGCTCACCCTGATGTATTCAATATGATGCTCCAAATTTTAGAAGATGGAAGATTAACTAATAGTAAGGGTAGAACTGTAGATTTCAAGAACACTCTTTTGATCGTGACATCTAATGTAGGATGCAATGTAATTGAGAAAGGAGGGGCTCAAATTGATTTTGATCTTTATTATGGGGTAAAGGACAGCGGCTACAAAAGGATTAAAATTCTTGTGAATGAAGAAATGAAACAATATTTTCAGCTTGAGTTCTTGAATCGTTTGGATGAAATCATTGTGTTCAGGCAACTCACTAAGACAGAGGTGAAAGAAATATCTGGTATTATGTTGAAAGAGGTTTTTGAACGTCTTAAACAAAAGGACATTGATCTTCAAGTAACAGAGAGGTTCAAAGATCGGGTTGTTGATGAAGTTTATATCACAAGCTATGGTGCAATACTTTTGCGTAGGGAAATTATGAGGTTGTTAGAAGATAGCATGGCTAAAAAAATGCTTGCTGGTGAAATTAAGGATGGTGATTCGGCAACATGACTGTCTTAGTGAGCCTTAATTTCACCAACGTGACTGTCTTCTTTCCCCATTTCAGCCCCCGTGGGTGCTTCTAAAGGCTATGAAGCCGATGAAAAGAATGTTGTTGTGAAGGTTTGCTTGAAGAGAAATATAAAAAAGCCACATGCATTTGAAGGGACTCAGAATAACAACAACTCAAATGGGAGTCCTAATAGGGTCAATCGAGGGAATGATGCAGATGTCAATCCAAACAGGAAGAGAAAAGTGCAGTGGACTAATGCTCATGGAAAGGAACTTGCTGAAATTAGGGAATTTGAACTATGGTAAATACTCTACATCCTCTCCCTAAATTAAAAGAAAGGGTTTAAAAATCACTATTTATTTTGCAAAGTTATCTCACTATTTTAAAAATTGCATGCTTTTAATTTTACTCCAAATCTTTTAGATAATAGGTGGGTTGTGATTGTTGTTATGTGGATTTTCTCTTTGTATTCCTTTTATCTAAATTCCCATTTGTACCCATTCTTGAAATCTGGATTTGTTACAGTCTGATCCACATGGTGAATTCTATTTTCCATTCAACTTTTGACATCCCCGATAATACGAGTTTTGAAGATTTGTGACAGCTTGATTTATAACTTTATCATTTTAGGGTTTGGAATCCATTCATTAAAAAAAATAAAGACGTTCTGCGATGTTTATATTCTTAAATATTTTTTATTTTATCATAATATGATAAATCAATTTGAGGATGTAACCATTGTTGTGAACAAGGAATTTTGTAAGCTTCCATTCATCCTTAAAAACATAAATCATAGTCATTTTCCCTCCTTTTAGTTCAGGTTCTCTTCAACTAAGGCTAATGAGAGAGCTTGATGCTTTTTTTATGTTAATTGAATAGTTTTGTAGATTTTCTTCTATGATTTTTCTTTGAGATTGATGGAATCTCCACCAATACTTTTAATGGTGTCCAATATCTGCAGAAATTTGGATATTCTAGCTAATTGTGGAGCCGACAATAGGCTTTGTATCCTATATCTTCGAGAGCCAAACTCTTGTACACTTACCATTGAATTTGATCACTTTAATGGTGTGAATGTAGTAGAGTGGTGCCTGTCTCACGAATTTTTGTTTTTGTCTTCAAGCAAAGACCATGGAATACTTCTTTATGATATTAGAAATTCTGCACAGCCCCTTTACAAGCTAGAGGGTCATGTGTATCCCATGCATAGGAAATGTTCTCAAACTTAAAGGCCTGCATTTGTTGGAAATGGGATGACAGTTGCTACATGAGGGGAGGACTCAAGGAAAATTTGATGCTCAAAATTAGTGTATTTTTTTATGCTTTTATTGCAAGTCAGCTCTAAATATTTTTCCGAGTCCAAGTAAAATCTTACCCTCCAGCCTCTCACAGTCATGCACAAAATCTAAAGTTTGATATGACTACAGACTTGTGATATGTCTTCTTTTGAGTTGGAATATTCTTATCCCTTCTCTTAAGCATTGTGCTATTTTTGGGGCTATATCACACAATCATCTCTTGGTTGTGGTTCATGTGTGGTAATTATTGCAAAGGAGATTTAGGGGATGGTTAACATATTAGAGTACCACTCAACTCTTACTAGCAGAGGATAATGTTGCAACCTAATTAGGGGTGATGATTTGATTGTAATTCCATTATGAATCACTACTGATATTATGTTAGCATCTCATTCGTTATTCTTATGCAATTTCTTCAACTTTAGAGCAACTAGACAGTTCCTGCTAAAAAGGTTTGTGATCATCCCACCTGGTTTTATTTTTATACTATTGATAGGTGTATGATCTTGATTAAGGTGAAGATTGATGCATCTCAAAATTAGTGTATCCGAAAAGGTTATACATACAGTTAGAGGCATAGATTAGTTATACAACACTTCAAAACCAAATAACTTTACACTGATAAATAATGCTCATGTATATTGAAATTGTTGCATATTTCCTCTTGGTTAATTTCATGGTTTCTAGAAATTGTTATATTTTTTGTGCTGTCTCATTTCTGGTGATTGAAGATTCATTATTCATGAAACCATACTATATAGTTTTAGATGTTAGAACAGTTCAATGACTTGGATTAAATTTTATGGGATATTGTTGTTTATTTTTTTAGTGATCTTTATGTTTCTTTGCAGGATTTGTATAACTTGTCAAGTGACAATTAATATGGGTAGACTATAAAGATGGCTGGGACATTGACACAATCAACAATTCTGCCAGGAAGCATAATTAACACAAACTATAGTCAAATTAAGGGATCTAATAGATCAAGAACATCTGTAAATATTATTGGAAATTCACAAGCCCATATTTCTTTTCCCATGCATTCATTTTCTAGTTTACTACGAGTGACATCCATTGACAATAATGCATGACCTCGGAAATATTTTCATGCAGTAGTCGTAGTTGTAGTATATCTTCCAAGGACAAAGGGGAATGCAAGACACGAGTGGTTGTGGCTATGTTTGAGCATTTGAATGAAAATCCCATTATGTAATTATGCTTGCTTAGGAGGAAGAAAGACTCCTTGGAGACAACTTTGTAGGTCGAGAGAAGACACTATTAGGTCTAATTGGTGAAGGAACATGAATTGTAGCCAAAGTTTTGAAGTCTATGGGAATTAATATCAAGGAGGCTTGGATTGAGGTTGAGAAAGTTATTGGTAGAGGTACCGGATTTTTTGCTGTAGAAATTCCATTCACTCCTAGAGCAAAGCGTGTATTGGAACTGTCATTGGAGGAAGCCAGACAAATTGGTTGGTTTTCAATTTTATAAGATATCAAATTATCTATACGGAAGGGTGTTATTGAAATACCTATAACTTCAGGGTTGGATTTTTGAACACTGAATTGACCTTTTTCGAGTCAAATAGTCATTCTAGACTCTACAATGATTTTGATTCTTGAGAGTAAAGTCCATATATAATACTCAATTCACATTTATGATTTCTACAAACATAATTATATAAACAATATTTGATTATTGAGATTACAGGACATAGTTACATAGGATCTCAGCATTTTATTTTGGGATTACTGCAGGAGGGTGAACCTGTTGCAGCTCGTGTGATTGAAAATCTTGGAGTAGACACGAGTAACATTTTCACTCAACTAATTAAATATACCATTCTAGAATCCCAGTTTTTTTGTTTGGTTGTCTTTGGTAAGATGCTAGAGTACTTAATAGGTTGACATGGTGGGAGAAAATAGAGATGGTGACATAATTGTGGTAGGTCTTGGAAGCAACAACAACAAGACACCAACACTTGAAGAGTATGGGACGAATTTGACTAAGTTGGAAGAGGAGGTAATATGTTATATGATAATTTGAAATCTTAATGAGTTAGCTTTTGTATATGATATTAAGCATGGAGCAATGCCTGCTTTTTTAGGGAAAGCTTGATCCAGTGGTTGGAAGGAAGCCACAAAAAGAACTAGTTACTCAAATTTTAGGATGTCCCACAAAGAATAATCCATGTCTTATTGGTGAGCTAGGTGTGGGAAAGAAAACTATTGCTGAGGGTCTTTCCCAACGAATTGTATATGGGAATGTTCCAGAAACAATTGAAAGTAAAAAAGTATGTATTTGGCTCTTTTTCATATACATATTTTTACTTTTTTGTGTAATTAGATTTTTGCTTGTCTACAGCAACAGTGGAAGAGAGTGTTGTAGATATATGTGGTTGTTTTACATTTGAAACAAGGATTGAAGAAACAATTTCATTTTATTGTAAATTTATTTCATAGAAATTTCCTTGTCGATCACACCTATGGGAGTTCTAGGGTCACTGAAAAAACTCTTTTGTTATGTGCAGGTGATTACCTTAGATACGTGCATGCTTAATGCTAGAACCAAGTACTATGGAGCATTTGAGGAAAGATTGAAGAATTTAATGGAGGAAGTTAAACATAGTGATGAGTTAATACTTTTCATAGATGAAGTACATACCTTAATTGGAGCAGGAGTAGCAGAATGTGATATTGATGCTTCCAACATTTTAAAACCATCTCTTGAACATGGAGAACTATAGGTATAAATTTATCATTCTAGTGACACGATATTTGATGTGATTAATTTTGCAAGAGTGCGTGCTTCAACAACTTGGAAGTTATAGCTTATTCATTGTTTTATCACCTTATGCTCATATTCTAATTGGAGGATGTATTATGTTGTTTTAGTAGTGCATTGAGACCACCATGCTTGATAAATACATAAAACACATTGAGAAGGATCCAGCTCTTTAAAGGAGATTTCATCCTGTCCAGGTCCTAGAGCCCATTGTGGATGAAACCATAGAATTTGAAAGTTTTTCCAGAACGGTATGAGGTTAATCACAAACTACACTATACTGATGAGGATTTGGTTGATGTTTCTCAATTGTCCCATCAGTACATAAGGTATATATTCCAATTCTCTTCTCCAGTGCTGGAAATTGTCACAATTAGAGATTGTTACGACGAAGTTAACAATTCTTTTGTGCTGGATCATTTCCTTCCTCACAAGGTGATTAATCTATTTGATGAGTCCAGTTCTTGTGTGTGATTGAGGCATGCATAGGTTGATTGACATGTGAATATATTTTGAAAATAATTGAATAATATCCATTTTTCTGTAATTTAAAATTTTAAGCCACAAGCTTGCTCTTATTGATTTTTTATTCTATCTTATTATCAGCTTCCCAAGGAGGCTAGAGACCTTGAAAATGAACATAGACAAATTAACAAAAGAAAAGAATGAAGTTGTTTGGAGTCAGGACTTTGAAAAGGTATGGTTTTGATTTGTATTCGTTATTTTTTCCATAAAAATGATTGAAACTTTTATTCAAATATAGAATGAAAATTACATTCTTTAGGTGCTAGAGAAGTGATTGATTCAAAAAATAGATCAAGGTATCTAGTATAGTGCTTAGTATCAGTGGCTATTTTATTTTCCATCATATTTTAAATGTTGACATTAAAATGTATATTTCATGGTGGGGATGTTATGTGTTGGATAGGATGGAAAGCTACATGACCGAGAGGTGGAGTTGAAGGCACAAATTGTTGTTGTAATAGAGAAGGGTAAAGAAAAATCAAAAGTTGAGAGTGATGCAGGTGATGAGGGTCCAATAGTGACAGAGGAAAACATTGAGCATATTGTATCTACATGGACAAGAATTCCTATTGAAAAGGTGTCAAAAGATGATTCTGACAGAATTTTGAAAATGGAGGAAACTCTTCACCACCGTATCATAGGGCAAGATGAAGTTGTTATAGCTATCAGTCAAGCTATCCATCGAGAAAGAGTTGGTTTGAAGAATCCCAACAAACCAATTTCCATCTTTACTTTTTGAGGTCCAACAGGTGTGAGCAAGTCAAAACTTGCCAAGGTAGTAGCATCCTATTATTTTGGTTCAGAGGAGGCGATGATATGGTTAGATATGAGTGAATTTATGGAGAGGCATACTGTGTCAAAATTGATTGGTTCACCCCCAAGATATTTTGGTTACAGTGAAGGAGGTCAATTGATTGAAGCCCTGAGAAGGAGACCCTATATAGTTGTTCCTTTTGATGAGATTGAAAAGATCATATTGATGTATTCAATATGATGCTCCAAATTCTATAAGATGGATGATTAACTGATAGTAAGGGTAGAACTGTAGATTTCAAGAACACTCTTTTTTTTTATGACATCTAATGTAGGAAGCAACTTAATTGAGAAAGGAGGGGCTCGAATTGTGTTTGATCTTGATTATGGGGAAAAGCACAACAACTAAACAAGGATTAAAGGCCTTCTGAATGAAGAAATGAAACAATATTTCTATCTTGAGTTCTTGAATTGTTTGGATGAAATCATTGTGTTCAAGTAGCTCACTAAGACATAGGTGAAAGAAATATTTGATATTATTCTAAAAGAGGTTTTTGAGCACCTTAAACATAAGGAAATTAATCTTCAAGTAACATAGAGGTCCATAGATCAGGTTGTTGATGAAGGGTATAGCCCAATCTATCATGCAATACCTTTGTGTAGGGAAATTATAAGGTTGTTAGAAGATAGCATGGCTGAAAAAATGCTTGCTGGTGAAATCAAGGATGGTGGTTCTTATAGATTATTTCATTTTTATTTTGATCTTGTAAAGTTAAGGGCTCAAACATAACTCTGCTCTCAGTAGCCACCTTTGTTTGACATGACTTAATAGGTCCACACTAATGGAAAGATTTTTTTTTTCACCCATATCTCGTTAAGCTAGCTTGAAAATTATTACGACCATTGTTATGTTCACTCCACATGGAATTTTCTATAAGCCCTTCAATTTTGTGCCTTTTCTAGGTTTAAGGTTCCATCTTTTTCAGTGTGATTTAGAATAGGATTGAAGTGTATATGTTTTGGGGTTGCGAATTCTTCCACCACTGGTTTATTAAGTTAAAATGATAATAAAACAAACTAAAATTTCCTTTACTATTCAGATAGGTAAAACCAAGGTTTTCCTCAGAGCGGGTCAAATGCCTGAATTAAATGTTAGAAGAAATGAGGTATTGGAAAATTTGACAAAAAATATTTAGTGCAATGTTTGTTCATATTTTGCTCAGAAAGAATTTTTTTCTTTGCGCAATGCTACCATTGATCTTCAGGCCTTATGGAGAGCTATTTCATGTTCATGTATTTGTAGGTTTGTTGGTTCTAAATTTTTATGCATTTTGGGTGCACCTGTTGTTTGTTAGAATTGTTTCTTTTTGCCATGTTAAATCTTGTGAAATTACTATGTACATTTTTCAGTTATTTGTTTTCTCTTTTTAGCAAGCATCAAAATTTATTGCTTAACATGTGTTGTTTGTAGGTAAGCTTACTCAAAATATTTATAACAACATGAGGAGGGAGTATGCTGCAGTGCGGATACAGAAGCACGTGCACAAATAGAAAGCTCAGAAATCTCAGAAGCACGTGCAATGCGAATACAAAAGCACGTGTGCATATAGAAATCTCAGAAGGCGGGCCATTGAGTATGAAAAGTGTGTTGCTGAGGCTTTTTTATTGAGTATGAAGAACCTATTGCTGAGGGTTTCAAGCTACTAAGTATGGTTTTGAAGCTGCCGCATGATCTAAGTATGACTTAGCAGCCAAGTACAAGTGGGATGGTTTAGCCATTGTAATATTTTGAATGTCATCGATGTACTAGATGATTTTCATGTAAAGTTATATGGAGATAGTTTTTGAGGAAACTCATATTTATTGTAACACTTGAAATTTCATATAATATAATTTGTGTAGTTTAAAAATTATATGGTTGTACTTTATATTATTTATAAGCGTTGTAATTAACTAATTAATGTGACATTGCATAATTAACATGTGTATTAAATGATGATAAATAATGTATGATTTTTTTTTAATTTAAACATAATATCATATTAAAAATTTATATTGATTAATAATGAACAATATTAAAACAAATAAAATATAATAACCACATAAAACGACTAAAAATGACTAAGTTAGTGACCAATAAATGAGATTAATGAACAAATTCGCATGTAAAATGACCAAAAAATAGTTTTGGTGGCTAATTTACGGTCTTTTATAATGTGACCAAATTTGGTCATATTTTAGTTTGTCATGTGGTCATTAATTTGGTCATAAATCTGGTCATATATTTGGTCATTGATTCAAATATATGACCAATTTAATGATCAAATATATGACCAAATTAATGACCAACTCACAAGCTATAAATGACCAATTTTGGTCAAATAATAAAAGACCATAAATTAGACACCAGCGATCGCCAAACCAAAACTGGTCATTGATATGGAGATTTTGGTCATTTTTTTGGTCACTAATCTCTCATTTTCCACTAGTGAAAAGTTTCATCAAATTTAGTTGTTTCCTACATTTAAAATTATACTTTTAGATTGCTCTTTGTTTTTATCTATGTTTTAATAATATTATTAATAAAACAAATTAATTTTTTTTGTAAGTAAAATAGACGATCCTTCTAATTCATATTAAAAGAGAGTTACTTATTCAAGCTTGTTAAAGAAACAAGGAATGAAGCCATGCCTATGGAACCACCTGAGGAGGGCCTGCAAAATGGTCCATACCAAGCATCTAGACATAACTATTGTTTCCCAACCGTTGAAGGTTGATATCACATTACAATTTAAGAAGTTGACATAAGAGGAGGATATACTTGTGGGGATCATGAAAGACAAAAGAAAAAAAAAACAATTAGAACCTCCTTGAGGATTCATCCCCATCCTCCAGGTATTTGTTGGTGCTAACATCCTTATCATTCTTATTTTCTCTGCTAAAAGGGGGATCATAGAGTTACATGATACTTTTCATGTGAATTATCCCTTTACCAGCATCAACCTTGAAGGTGCTGACCATGAGGTTCATGCACTCTTCGAAGCTTTATCTTTGGCTCATGGATTTGTCCAAGACAAATTTCAGCCTCCAATAGTTGGACATGGTCATATCATGCCCAAGTCTGAGCCTAAATTCACAAAAAATTTCATCCTCCATGGCTGCAATTTAATTGCAAATGTGAGGAGGATCCTCTTTTTGGAAGAGGGCTTCCCTGTAACATCGCTCTCCACCTCGACCCAAAACTCACAGTGTAAGTAAACATCACTATAAGTACTGACTTTAATACTCTGTCAAATTGTAGATGTAATCAATAGGGTTAAATACTGAAAGCTTCCAACAACTAAAATGACATTTGGTGATGAATCCACTAGGGGGAAGGGGCATTCATGAAAATAGAACCTAGGAACTCGATTAATGATCACTATCGGTAATCAAAATACTTGGGAGTCCTAAGGAATTAAAGGAATCGTATTATGATATACATATATCTATATCTACATATATAGATATTCCTTGAAGACAAACAAGAAATAAGAAAATATTTTAGAAGGCATAAGGCTTCTATAAATACCTCTTATGTTACCCTTTGATATAG
>LPNX010093262.1:203205-224879 GCA_001517045.1 Pseudotsuga menziesii
TATTTTGTTAGTGCATTGGGGTCATGTGAGAGCATCGTCTCGTGGAAGGTATGAATGTCCCACTAATGCTAAGCAATCAATATTTAAAGGGTTAATACAATTAAAGGTTACAGTAATCTTTAAAAAAGGGAAATGCCTTGTAATAAAGACAAAGATATATCGGTCTTGAACTAAAGGGAATACATTATAATAAGGGAAAGGATGATTAAAAGAAACACTAGATATCTTACTAGAAAAAAATAATAAAGATTAAGGGATTGAATTAGAACATAAATCCCACATGCATTAGGAGAAAATAAACGAGGACAACGTGACTACTTTAAACAAGTAAAATACAAGCTGAAGTGACACAACCTCTAGGAAATTGGTGAAACTTACAGAGGGATCACCGACGAAGACTTGGAAAGAAGACGAATCCAAATTTGGTGAGGGTGTGAGCTATTAGTTGTCACTCTGCAAAAATGGTAAATTGTTACCTTGCGTTGTAAAACTGGTAATTACCTAATTGTTTTGACCTTCTTTTCCATTGTTTTGAAGGATTTTGTTATTCAGAAAAACCAGAAGCCTTGTCTAGCCATAGCTACTGTTGTCCATGTGGTTTCAATTGTGTAAGGTATGGCTAGCGTGGAAATATTTTAGTTAGAGTAGAAGCAACTCTCTCTTTAACATTGAATTTCCGGAATATTTGACCCTAGAAACAGTAGAGTGTAAAAAAAAATACTCTCTGAATTATGTTTAAGTTTGTTGTCATGTCGAAGGAAGAGGGTACCTTGCTTGGGTTGGTACTGTATTTGTTAACCTGCAATCGTGGATTGATTGCATTTTCATTTATTTTAGTTTCCATATATGCTTGATGGAGCAAAGCCTTCTCAATGTCAACAAACTTATAGATAAGTCTACTATTGTAGTTTATTTTCCAGCAGGGGGAGGGTTCTCCCTTTACTTTGATTATGATCATAAGTTTGATTGTTTTAGGTATTTCTCTTTGAACGTTTCAAAGTTCTCGAGATGGGTTGTTATTTTCATAGGCGTGTAGGGTTCATTTATTTTTCTGGTGCATGTGGGCCTTGGGCTCTTTATTGGGATTTGTTGGCGCGGGATGATAGACAAACTTCAGTAATTGCTAGCGGGGTTTTTCCTATTCTCAAAGAGTTTGATGGGAATCCATTCCAGGAAAAGACTTTCCCTTGTTCGGAATTTTATGTGAATGGAAACTTAATGTGGGTTTTTTTATTGTGCTAATCACTGGCTGCTCATGTTTCAAGAATTTAGATTCCTTGAGTAGTTTTTCTGGTGCTTAAGTTCTTGCTATAAAAGGGTATAGGGTGGACCAGGATAAAATAATACTAGGATCTCCCCGCGCCTACTCCTTGTGTTTTTTTTACCAGAGATATAACCAATTGGAGCTTAAAGTGAGGTTGATTCAATAGAGCCCAGTTTACAATAGTTTTTATCATTAACCGAGTGGTTATGTCTACATACTACTCTGTGTGAAATCTCAAAACCAGATTTCGAACCTTTACATGTTTGCAATTGCTTGAGATCGAATGATTTATATTAGATCGCAGTTCGGTATGCATGGGCCATAGAACCAATAGAACCCTGTAAGCAAAGGGATTGATGGAATTCTACAAAATAAGTAGTTCATTTAAGATTTCTGAATCATAACCACCATCTACAATTTTCAAGTACAACAGACTTATAATGGAGTTGAAATTTTGAACCATTGCACAAATTAAGAACTACATCTAATGGATTGCGCGAGTAGTTTTATAATAGGTTATACAGATTCTCCCTTTATGCTTGTGTGACCTATGGGAGAAGTTTTCAAGGAAGTGTTGGGTGCATGATCTTTGTTGTATAAACGTCTTCTTCTCATGTGTTGGTTTAAGTGCAAGTTTTGCATTATGTTTTATAGCCGAATGGTCGAACATTTTAATTTTGAACTTGGGAAGGGTTTCTAACCTTATACCTTATCTTAGTGGGTTCGTTGCCCAAGTTTGAGGGTGACTCTAGGCAGAATAACACATGCTAGATAGATTCAGTTGGTTAGGAGGAAAGTCAAAGTTGATATTTCAGTTGGATCAGTCCTTTAATTTAGAAAATGAAGATTTAAGTGCTAGTGGTTAAAATTACTAGCTGCTTTATTAGAATGATATGTTTGAGGCAATATGTTTTCTTTTAAAATAGTTGAATATTCAAGTACGATGTTATTCATAATCATTGATGAGTTACCTGTTAAAGCTAGGTTGTGAGTGCATGGGAGTTGTCGCAGCAAGGATGGAAAATAGCCTGCATATGATGAAAGTATGGTGTACACCATACATCATATACAAACCCGAATATGCAACCCCATTTCTTTAGAGATAGATTTTATTTTTTTATGAAGTTGTAACTATCTAACTCTGTAGTTTACTTAAAATCTTCCCTGGGAGTTTCTTGACCTTTCTCCTATTACTAGTGTTTATAAGAAGTGATGAATACCATAGGATTGGTGTTATGGATTGTATTCAGCATAATTAAAGAACAGGATGCTTTAGTGTTGCTTCTTTCCAATGGCAGTTATGAGACCAATATATTGTATACATTGTTTTTGTCTAATTTGTAAATGGAAAGAATCTCCTAATTGCGTGTGTAGAGAATTGTTGAAGGTTGGACAAAAATACTTGAATCATCTTGCAGGAAAATGTAATAAACATAAACATTTATGTGTCTCGAGTATACTTTTATGTAGTCTGATCGTAAATAAGAATATGTACGTTTGTGATTATATTTGGTATTCCTTAAGAATGTTTTATGGTTAAGTAACATAAAAACAAGCTTAATCCAATTGGTATAGCTAAATCTTCTTGATATAAAAAAAACAGTTTCGCAGAATCGATTTCAGTTCATTAGGGGATGTTACAATTTGGGTGTCTTTGATGATGTTATATTTTGTACATATTGATGTATTTATCTTACATTCTCATGGTAAGGATGTTGTAGATGGTAGAAGGATTTCTTATGAATAAACTGTATCCAAAGGAATATTGTATAAGGAAAAGTTGTTTGTTAATACTTATAAGGCGATAGATAATCTAATAAGGGTTAAAAACTAGAGTTATCACTTAAAGGTTCCTTTTCCTAATCTGTTAAAATATGGATCCTAGGAGTGAAAGGAATGGCTGATTTTATTTCAGTGTGCTTTAATTTCATCACTCAATTGCTGTAAGAGTAGTGGTATCATAGACTTAAATTTTTAATTCAAGAGAAAAAATCTCATACCACTTTGGGGTACGTTACATTCCCAGTCAACCTCCTTAATTCCTTATCCTCCTGAATGTGTGCACTATAGGTCATCCGTAATGTCTCCAAAAATTGAAAAAAAACAAAAAGTATAGGCTAGTGGAAACTACCCAAAGGGGATCATTATTACTCGTGCGGAATTACATGCGCTACTTATCCTTTCGATCTCTTCAGAAATTGTCCATCGTGTCTTGTTAATATCTTACCCATTCAGTGATTATTGGTTCGTTTTACTTCTTATGCCTTAATTATGTTAGTTAAACTATTGATATATCTTAGTTATTACTGTCGGTGAATTCATGAATTGTATAGATCATTTTTTTACTCCTTATGTCTTATGTCTTAATTCAATTCATGAATTATTGAATTCATGAATTATATATATCTTATGTATTAATTCATGTGTACTTTATTTATTTAATAAACACTAACTTAACTTTGTTGATGGGAACAAAGTGGTGGAGTGGCGGGACTTGTTCTCCCATGATGTTTTGAGAGGTAAAGTATTGCTTGGTTATGCAGGCTTAATTTCATGTGCACTAATTATTCTTCGTTATGTTTTAAATTCGTTATTCTATATGTCATTAATACATTTTATGTTCTACGTATATTTCTACTATATTTATTAACATCTCTTACATTCTTTTATTGATAGGTCATTATATTAGTTTAAGAGTAGATCTTTGGATTTTTATAGTGAGAGAGGTTATCATGCAATACTTTGTATGCCATGATTCTTAACATGAATACCTTGTTACTAAGGGATAAAAAATCTTAAGCTCTAAACCTATGGTCTAAACACTTTCTAAATACCATAGGCATGGATGCTTTGACTTTGGACCAGCGGATGCTATGGACTATGTGTTATTGTAATCCTATCCTAATTCAAACTTTGTAATATGTTTAATGTATGATGGAGTTTGGGTAGCGACATATCATATGGTATAAACCATACCGTATCAGGGTTTAAGCTTTAATGTGGGAGGTGGATTATACATTGTAAGGTCACGAAGCATAAACTATGGAGAGTGGGTTGTTATGTGGGTTTAATGGTTTCCAGTTGGTGCATTCAATGCATTTGGTGAAATGGGATAGACTTCCCTTAGGATTGGCTCACGATGGTTGTGTGTTTTGTCATTTGGTGTTTATGTGTTTTAGCTCTATGAAGAGGGAAAGTGATGCACGCGACCTCCAGACTATGAGGTATGCCTGCGTTTGAGTTTATACGTCTGCACACTAGTTTCGTTTAATGTTTGCATAGTCATACTTCTCATTTCTCGTTTGGCTTGTGTTTTTGTAGGTGCCGAAGGGGAAAGAGGGGTAGTGTGGTTTCAATCTCTTGGCTCCAAGTGTTGCATTTGTGGCCACGGTAATCTAGTGAGGAAGGTTTGACTTGATACCTTTGGGCCCTCTTAGGCAGACTGTGCATAGATTGTTTCTTGGTTTTGGGGTTTATGTAGTGGGTTTCGATGTGGGGTTTTGAACTTCGCCTTCGGGCATACGATTACAGACTTGGGTTTTGAACAAATGTTGAAAAGACTTCAGCCATAGGTGAATTCGCACCTCCTATGGTTCTGTGTATAAATTTGGGCTTGTAAATTTGCTTGGGTTGTTAGCAACGAAAAGAGGAATGTTTGGTTTCAAGCATACCTAGTTTTGGTTTATGCAAATCATTTTCGTTGGGGCATTTTAGCCATGGGATACACCATTGCTTGCAATGGTGCGTTATCCCATTGGCATGCTTGTGTAAATTTGTTTATAAGATTTAATATGATTATTGTGTAGTTTACTTGTAAAGCTTTGTGTAAATGGATGCATACATTTTTTAATACTTGATTTACCATGGTTTAGACTGTGATGTGCATAGAATGATTTTGCTACATTTAATATGTGGTTAGGATTGATTTATGTGGGCATTCGCTAGCTTGAAGGTTCTATTTATTACGTCGTTATTTAGTTTATGGTGTAAATATATAGACATCGTGGGTGTAGGAAATGCTGTGAATGGCATGCACCTTCCCACAATGCTGCGATAGTATAGTGTAGGGTAAAATGGTAGAGACTGTGTATTGGATTTAAATTTTAGCCGAGGATGTGAATTATGTGAGCATTGTGCATAAGTGGGTTTCTTGGAGGCTGAGGGTTACAGACCCTCGATGGCGTTTGTTGTTTTCAATGTAATTGAACTCTGTATATTTTATATTTTTGATGGATTTATTTATGAACCACAGCCCACATACGATTTTGTACAGCGTGGCCTATGTGAGAATGGTTATAGGATTTGGTTGTTGTTTTGTGTATACATTACGTATTGTTTGTTGTTATGGATTTTCCTTGTGCCTTGACATCCATGGGAATTGATGTCACGACCTCTATTGGAAACAAGGTTGTTAATGTAATGTAATGAATGTATTTTAATGAATAAAACAAACTGGGCTTACATTCCCACAGGATTCGATTCCTGCTACTATTTGCAAGATATGGATTTATGTTATGATTTGATGTTGTTTTACTTATGATATGTTTTAATGTATAATATATATTACTTTTACTTGGCTATGGTAATTTTTGTTTAGTTATGTAATTTTATTTATGGTTATGTAGAGATGGAAAGTTAGAACCGTGGGTTCTGTTAGATGAGTTATGATCAAAGAATTTGTAAAGGACCACATGGGTGGTCACGATGCTTCCTCTGATTATTTATAATGATGTTTCATTTATGTGGAGTATTTTTAATGCAAAATTGTAATATGGATACAAACCTTGAAAGGTCTTAGATGATTTATTTAATTTTGGAAATAAATGTATAGATAGTTTTCGTAAATATTTATACCTCATAGTCTTATTTACATCTATATATAATTATCTTATAAAATAGTTCTCGTTGTAAGTAATACCCTAGGTTTATCTATATAGTATAATTATTTCTTTAAACTTACTCCTATGATTAAATCTACTACAATCTGAAACATGTGTCTACTAACAAATGTAATATGTTAGTAGAGATATAACTAATAGATGAACAATCAATAGCATGTCTGTATTTACCTAGTTTACGGTATTAATTTTTGAATAATGAATGAATACATAAACATACTTTAGAGACGAAAAACTAGCTATATACACCCTATGATAATATCTTACCGCCCTAGGGAGTATTGAAGAGAATACAAACCCTAGCAAAATCTAGGAAGATCATAAATTACATAGGGTTAGAAAATTCTTTGTAAACATTCATCTAACATACTCATTATATAATCTAGAAGATAGCATAGACACTATTGGGTTAGATTTTAAGAAAAGTAACCCTAGGAGATATGGACAGAACCAATCAATTCGAGGGTTAATAATATATATAAAATATTTTACATAAAGGAGCCAGCATTTACCCTAGAAATGAACTTTGACATACTCAGAACTCATACTTGTAATTTATCTTCCTGAAGTTCCTTTAATTGTTGAACCTACACAGTTTTTAAATAACTAGCATTATCAATTTAAGACAGATCTGACCTATGGTTTTGATGACCAAATCACTTGGGAACTACCACGTGTTCCTCCCAACCATGACCCAGTACCATTCCTAGTTCTAATCCAGATCCCCCTGAGCTAGACTCCAACATGAAAGTAGCTTAGAGCTCCTAAGGTAGGGTTTCCTAACTCGTATTCAATTCTGAATCAGTCCTCCTTTCCTTACATGAGAAAATTCTCCAGGAAAACACTTGAGAGCAAAAATATGCAAAATAGTAATTCTCCAAGATAAAAATCAGACCCCCAAGCCTTTGCTTGGCTTCATTCTTTATAGACAAACTTTGCGGTCAAAGTGAGAGTTAAATCAAGAAACCTTGGTTTCTTGATTTAACCCTTTTTAATTACTAGGGTAATTTTCCATACTTAACCTAGGAAATTTTAAGTAGTTCCTAGTTAAACTTTCATAGGTATTATACTATTTATTAATACTTTCATAATAAATAATAATTGGTGGAGCTTCTCTTCTTTCTTTATTAAATTATATAATTAATCATAATTAATTCTTCATACATACTATGTATAAAATACATAGTATTAAAATACTTGTTAACAAATGTCTTCGAGCATCATGTATCATGATCCCTAGACATAACGACACTTATTTATGAAGGTCAAGTAGATAGATGGATCAGGTCTACTAGACTAGGCAACTCTAAACATAGTTACATATTGAATTTCCCTCGTATAATGTGGTAGTTCTCCAGTACTTGATGAAAATACAGAAATTCAAAATTTCATTTAATCACTTAAAAATAAGTATGATGAGATCAATATTATTGTCGAGTCGTTTTAACTCGAAGGTGATTTTAATCTTTTCAGTAACCCCTAGCGCTTACGAGAGCCCATACTCAATGTGTATAACATGGAGTTACAAACATAGTGCAATTCTAGAGCTCTCGCTCAACACTAAATGCTAGGATGTACTTGTACGATACACCTAGGGATACAATGGACAAAGATCCGATGCTCCAGAGCTTATGCTCAACATTAACATGGAATTCTCTAGAGCTTATTCCCAACATTTCCAATTATATTTTCATGTGTTCTAGAGCTTTATGCTCAACATAAATGTAAATACTCATGTGCTCCAAAGCCTCTCGCTCAACACAAAACATCTCATCGATCATGTGCTTCAGGGTCCATGCCCAACACAAAACATTTCATCAATCATGTGCTTCAAGGTCCACGCCCAACACAACCAACATATATATACATACTTATCATCAACAATTGGCTTACACCCAATATACAAAACAATCATCATGTTCATGTGCAGTGGGGTCTTCGACCTAATATAAAATAAAACATCAATATAATCATCATGATCTATAGGCTCACACCTATAAGTGGTAGGTCCAAATTTCAGGATATTACATCATCTAAGGTGTGTTGGTGTTGAGGTTTGCACCCCCAAGTTTGAGGATTCAAGAATTGATAACCCAATTCTGAGACAATAATTGAGCTTAATGTTTTTAGGGAACAACTTAGCCTTTTTCTTATAGCTCACTCTTGGGAGGCAACAAGAAACTTTACGACTATCAGGCTTGTTTCCACGAGTCTCAATCAATCTCTAGGTTAGAATCCTGCGATCGCTCTTACGATCTGAGTGTTGCAAGGAATCTGTGAATTTAGGCATGGCCTACCTACTAGCAAGATGATGCTTCATCACACGAGAAGGGCGTGCATCACTCACCACTACATAGGAAGTATGCTCATCACGATTTACTGGATGAATCTCCTCATTTGGGGTCAATATCTCTATCATTATCGCAGAGATATGTCAAATGGATTTGCTATGGTGATTCACAACTTTGGAGCCATCTACATGCACTGCGTAGTAATTATGCCGCATAATTTAATCCTATGGGGAGGTTCGAGTGGTACCTTCCGTCTCACCACTTTCTCTGTCCTCTTGAGGCCTCCCGCACTAGTACATGTGATCAATTTTGCCACGTTAGTTTTCCACGTTAGTTTTACTTTCGTGGAAAAATCAAGGGTAAATTATGCATTTTTACAATTTATTTTAAGAAGCCCCGACTTTCGTTGCTGTATCCACGCCAGATCGTTGCTATAGAGACGGCACCGTTTTTGTTGACTTATAAAACGGTCAAGGCGTCGATATAGCGACGGCCAGTTTAAGCGCGCGGGTTATGTTAGATTTTTTTGTGAATTTTGTTCAGTGCGCGCGATAATCAGCTGAATAATGTGTGGTTTCAAGCCGAAGAGATTTTCCAGTGAATAGAACTCCAGAGGTCCAGGAACAGGTGTTTTGGATTCCCGTTTCACAGTCCTATTATGAGCTTGCACAAAAATAGAGGTATTTTCTTTGGGGGCCATGGACTACAAGGGCCATGGACAGAGTATTTCTCATTTGAAGATTTTGAATGGCGAGTACTATACCATATTTCCTTCCACAAAGCTAACAATTTTGCAGTTTCTTTGCGATGATATAATGGAGGGTTGTTGTTTCACAAAGGTCGTAAGAGCTTTCATGTCCCATGTGCCCTTTCTACTCCAGAATGCAGATGGGATGTTGTAATAATTTGAAACCTTGTCTCCTAAGTCTTCTGAAGAACATTATTCAGGTTTACAGACAGAAAAACTAAGAGGGCATTGTGCCATTTTGTTTCCCAGGTTTTTTGCAGGATAATTTTGTAATGCTCTATCCTGCTCATTCATCACGCAAGTTTCCAAATGAAAGGATATCACGTACAAGTTCAAGGCACAACAGTTCCCTATCAAGAAAGGGGCAGCAATTTGCTAATAAGGGAACGCTGCTTAGGTCATATTGTAAATCTGCTTTTAACTTGTGGGAGTATTTACTTTTTAAATCTCAATACTTTATTGGATTTCACTTATCTGTCTTTTTTACCCATTCAAAATTTTCAGAGGAGACAAAAGTCCAGGTAGACAGCAAGCTGATAAAGGTTCCCAGGCAAGTCAGGCTTGGACATGGCCGCTGGAACAGTATTGCAAATGGGTTCTGTGTGGTTCTGCATTGGATTCTGCTCAGAAGGTATTGCATGTGTTTTCCCTTTATGTGTGTGTTTTAACTTCAAATCGACTTGCCCATTGAAACTATGTGCTATATGTTCTCAGCAATTCTCATTTTTAATGCAGGAGCAACTTCATAATTTTGCAAGACTCACTGGTGCAACGATATCAAACACATGGAGTCCTGCTGTGACCCATGTGGTTGCATCTACCGATGCAGATGGTGCTTGTAGAAGAACACTGAAATTTTTGATGTCAATCTTGGAAGGAAAGTGGGTTCTTAAGATAGATTGTAAGTTTATCTGATAGTCATGGATGATGCCTTCAAATGTCCTTATATATACTTTCTTTTCTTAAATGCTTCTGGTGTATATTAGTTCTAAGAGTTCCTTCACTTTACAAAACATTCATCTTCAGCTAATGGTCATACTCATTTACAGAAAAATATGTTTTCAGGGATTGCTGCATGTATGGAAGCAGGGCATCCAGTAAATGAAGAGCCATTTGAAATAACTCATGATATCCATGGCACCTTTGAGGGACCAAAGCGTGGCCAAGCTCGAGTTGAGAAAAATGTGTGGCAATATACCAAGGAAAAACATTTTAGAGTTTCTAGTTGGTAAAATTGCTAATGTTTTGACAAATTGATCTCTTGCCAAACTGTTGATGGTAGTTCAAATTTATGTACAAAACTATTGTATAATATTCTTATATTCTCCACAATGTTAGAATTTTTCTATTACATTCTAATTTTTGCTATAATATTCACCTTCGAACAATATTTTCCCATTTCTTAGAGTAGGAAGACTCCCCAGCCTTTCTGATATTTTGCTATTACAGGCACCAAAGCTGTTTGAAGGGCTAAGCTTTTATTTCAGTGGTGACTTTGTTGCCTCTTCAAAAGGATACTTGCAAGATTTGGCTTCAGCTGCAGGAGGATTAGTCCTACACCGAAAGCCTATAATGGGCGAGCCAAAGTGCCAGAGTACTATTGTGCTTTACAATGTAGAACTTCCTGAAACCAGTAAACTCAGTGGTAAAGACAAGATAGTTCAGAACAGGTTAAATGAAGCTAGGTCTCTTGCAGATACTACAGGAGCACAGTATGCAGCTCATACTTGGTTAGTGAGAGATGTTGATAACTTGATACCATCCATATATGATAGAACCAAGAATAATCACTATCCATGAGCACATCGTCAACCAAGGCATCAAAATCATGAAAAAACATATGCTAATCTAGCATCAATACCCCGAGCCATCCAAATCTCCAACATGTAACCGTTTCCTGAATATCATTGCTGGGAATTTTGTGCAACAGGTAATGTGGGATGAGCCAGAGTTGTTACAAAGTGTCAAAAGAGTAAGCCCTTGGATGGTAGAGGTTGTTTCCAACATGCCTGCCATCCAAATGACACCCTTTATGCTTCCAAAGAAGAAGCTCTGAGTTACTCAGCCACCGGAGTTTCATCTTGAGGGCCAAAGGGGGATCATGGGACTCCAAATGGCTACTCTCACCAATAATGTGCTAGGGTAGATAAACCCTTGGCATAGTGTTTCAGAAAATGTACCTACAGGCATGATACTATTTATGGGATGAGTTTCTCAGATATACATCAGAACAACATCCAATCTAGATTGTTCTTAGATAATGTGAAGCACCAAGAACCAGTCGCTATGTCCACACGTGTATCCATAGAACTGAATATAGGAAGCGTTTCTCAGCTCGAAAGGTCTGAGGTGCACAATAGTCTATCTTGTTTGCTAACCATGGGAAATTCATCACAGAGTGAGCATAAAATCAGTAGGTGCACCACTAGCTCTACGTCTAAGAGCACACCTTTTCTGTTGTTTGGGAATCCTATACATACAGACCAATCTCCAAGATCTCAACAGCAGCAGCAGTCTGCAGTTAGCTCTGCAGATGGGCTTGGTTTTCAGTCCTTCAATGACACTAGTTCACTTGGGCTTACAAACAACAGCTCAACTGATGTAAATCAAGAAGCTGAGGATAGGGTTCAGAAGCTGATAAAAGAAAAGGCAGGTGGATCAAAAATCTCTGATAATTCTAGCATTACGCACCAAAATGGGAATAGCTTGGATGCTGCTGGAACCAATGGTGTCAAAAGTCTTCACAGGTTTAAACATGAAATTGGTATACTCAATTTGAAGAAAAATACACATGAAAAGACATAAGAGGATCCAGTTCTCCCCTGCAAAGTCTTTAGTGAGGCTGAAGAAGTAGGTCGAACCCTCGATCTAACAATGTTCAGCAGTTATGAACAACTCTATGACAGGTTACGCAAAATGTTTGGTATTGAAGATTTGGAGCTGTCAAACCGTATTCTCTATAAGGATATTGGCAATATTCTGAGGCATGTTGGAGAGGAACCTTACAGGTATTTTTATCTCTCTTCAAAATTTACATCTGATCCATTTACTAAATTAGGACTTGGACTAAGGATAATCTTATGGTATTCTGATTTACAAAATGTTTGTATGTATATCATGTCAATGCTGTTTTTTCTAAGAAAATGAGAAGCACGAGCAACTACAATGCAAGAGAAATGTTATGTAGTTAGAAGAATACTTTCCTAGTGGGTTCTCCTCTTCTTGCAATTAGGAATAATTCCTTATGTGGATTTTCAGGCAACTAAGCAAATCCTTTATTGTCTTTCTATTGAATGTAGAAACTTCATGAAGACAGTGAGGAGGCTCACAATCTTATCTGAATCTGGCAGTGACAACATGTCAAGGTAACTGTCAGTAATAGGTATGCTTAAATATTCATGCCTGATTCTTCCATTGCAAGGTTGGATCCAGTTCAAGATCATTGACACAAATTTAATGTTTTGTTAACCTGGTAGGTAATCTCCTTCAGCTGTTGAAGGCAACATAATGATCAGAAGTCCTATGTCATTGATCAAACTAGGCAAAATAGACCCTAAGACAAAGAGCTAAACTTCGTTAAATCTCTCAAGTTCTTCGGTTAAAACTTAAAATGCTCTAGATTCTTTGTACTCGTGACATATTGGTTTTGGATATATTTGTGTGTTATTACTCTTTTCCTTGAAAAGAGAAATTAAGGTTATATCAACCATTGTCATAAGTTTGATTTTGTCAATGATACTAAGGGTGTTTTGTTTGTCATAAGTATTCAATTTGTTGTGTGGGTTTAGAGAACAGAGCTCCCCTGTATGGCCAAAATGAACATTATGGCGCAGAATTCTGCTAAAACTTATGAAGTATTCAATTTCAAGCAACTTGTCTCTGCCCAATTCAGGACTCCATGGCAAAGCACCAGCTTCCTTAACATCAATATCTGATAGAGTGATCCAGCCAAGTACAAAACAATATCTTTCAAGTATAAGCTCATGCACTTGGGAAGCTTCCCTATTCTGCCACACTTCCAAAATGCGACAAACAACAGAATAGAGATCAGAGCAATTTAAACCCAGATCTTGAAGAACTTTTTGTTCTACAATACCCCAGTTATGAACCCCACTAACGTCAATCAGTTGTTGAAAGAGATCAGCCATTCCATGCTCTTCTGTGACTCCCTCATTCACATTTATAACACTTTGTTCCAGGGCTGGGACTTTATTTAGCCACTTCTCATTTATACTTCATCGATAACTTAGCTGGATTGTTTTCTAGCCAACCTTATGCTAGACAGAGTCATTCTATCTGGAAGAATGATATGATCCAACATCAGACATTTGTTGCTTGCAAACTATCTAGTAAAACTCTGATATTGGTTTAATGTCACAGCTTTCATTTTGCAAGTTTGATAGCCAGGGTTTTCTTAGAATAATCATGGACCTTGGCCCGTCTCTAAAATCACTTCAGGCTAATGCTTCATGAATCATTTTTGTATTGACCAACAGAAACAAAAAAAATATAGTACAATAGGAAAACAATTTCAAATTAGGAAATTTGGCTTTTCGTTTGACTTCTTATCTGTTTGTGCTCTGTCTCTTTCTCTGTAATTAATCTCAGATCTGAAACTAGAGCGATCATTTATCCCTCTGTTATAATGCTATAACAGATTTTTGGAATGTGTGTGCCTTTGTGTGTGTTTGTCAAGAGTTTTGATGCCGAATTTGAGTTGGGGAATATCAGGGCTCGAAAATAACACAATGCTTATTAGACATCTTTGTTTTTACTATGCTTTGGGAGGTCTAGACTAACCACCTGTGAATTTTAAAGCAGCTTATGATTTTCTTACAATCCTCAAGAGAGAGTATGTGGATTAGAAAACCAGGCTAGGCATAGTGTGAATTAGCCCTTTTTATTGGTGAGTTACCAGCATTTTTTGTGAGTTACCAGCATTGGAGCTTTTATCCTGTCATGGCCGTTGCGAGGGTTAACTTGTTTGGGCAGTCCATTGCTCTTCTTTTGTCTATGAAAAGAGTTCCAAGCAAGGGTATGGAGCTTGCATGCATTGTCGTGTTCTGGATTTGGTTTCCATTTTTGGTTTCCTGCTTGCCCACTTGGGCTGAGAGGACAGGGTTTGTTTTGTCCAGCTTTGCTGTGACCGGGATCCAGCATGTTCAGTTCTGCTTGAATCATTTCTCTGGTCATGTCTACATCGGCAAACCTTGTAGTAATAGATGGTTCCAGTCTCAGGCAAGTGGGACTGTTGAAGCAACATGTCTGGAGCAGGGTCAATGGTTCAGAAAGACTCTCCAAGTCCAGAAGATGCAATTCTATTTGTGGGGATGTGTCTGGTTCTGGGGATGGCTTCAAGACAAATCTTTACTGGTACCAGAGTTCCTTACACAGTTGCTTTGCTATTATTGGGGATTGGCCTTGGAGCTTTAGGTGCACCAAATTCTTCCTTTCTGACTTTTTCTACTTTTTCCTATTAGAATCCATGTGTGTGCTATTCAATAACAATGACATTCAATAACAATGACATCCATGTTTATATCTCACAATAGAGAATGTGGGCATAACTTTATTTTTTGTCTGGTGGAATTCAAAATGGTTTAAAAGTTCAGAATACTGTTTTCTACTTCCCAAGATTATGAATATTGATGTTTGTTGAAAATTGATGTTTGTTATAACTTATGCTCCTTCACATAATATGGGACACATAGTGGACTGGGAAAATTGGGTGCCAGCATTCGTTCCTATGAGTCACAATCTTTGTTTATTTGAAGTACAATTTAACTTTAGAACTGGATCGTTTGGAAATAAGTAAAACGTTCTACGATTTGCATAGATCTGCAGTTACTAACGATTTTTCAAGGTCGTAGAATGTGTTTAGCTTACTCGGTTTGGTTTGTGTTCTTTTTATCAGTTTTTATTTAAGTTTTTTCACTTGTATGCAAAAAGTTGTTGTTTGCAACTTTGATTCTAAATTATTCTATAACCTCCATTTTACAGGGGTTCATCTAAATCCAAATTTGATCTTATTCATTTTCTTACGTCCTCTTCTGTTTGAGAGCTCGTTTGCCATGGAAATACACCAGTTCAAGGCATGCTTTGTGAAAATGAAGGTTACAGCATGCTTATAAGAATAAATAATAATATAATTATGCTAAATGAAAATTCCAAGGACACACTTCTTACCCGTGACTAGTCAAGGCGTATAAGTACATCATCACAAGTCTCATTGTAATAATCTCATCTTATCAATTCATATCAATTAGTTATTTTCTATATATATTCTCATATATTTTGCAGAATTCTTCTGTCAATTGTAAAAACAGAATTGTTTCCTACATAGGTACACAAACCTCTATATGCATAAAGAATCCTACAATGTTACCCCAAGTTTCTGGGGTGTGGGAGCGGGGAAACGCATTAAACATATGATTTATTGAGACTTGAAACTGGGTTGGGATTAGAGAGTAAGAAAAATTTACAAGATATTGGGGCAAGACTGTTGCTATAGTTTGCAAATTTTTTGTGTTTGTGACTAGAATTAACTACAGCCTTCTAACTGCTATATACAAGCTCATCTAGAAGTTATCAACAGAGAATAAAAAGACATGAATTCCTTGTGCTCAGAAAAAAAATGTCATACCATGGTGAACTCTCTTATTGGAGTTTACCTGTTGAAGAAGATGGTTTATAAACAATATAATGATTTAAATCCAAAAGATCAGAATTGTTTTCTTTTTCCACCAAGTTTTTTGGTGTACCCCAGTGGGCCCATAAAGATGATAATAGAATTCTAGTTTAAAGGAAATTGAACTTCGTTAGCTCCCACCATCCTACATGATATGCACGGGCATGAATTTGTAACTGCAATGTAACTTTGATCTGGTCAATCCTTTCACTTTTCAAGTGTTGCAGGCCAGTGGTCATCATTTTGACCATGTTCACACAAACCTGACACCTCCACTGTACAAATTTCCATATCCATTTGCACATGAAATCATCTGACCCTCTTCCAATCTTAAATTTATGTGCTGAAATCTGACCATAGCACATAATCAGCTTTCATCTAAGTACTAGACTAGTACTAAGATGCCAATAATCACATTCAGTAAATGCATCTGTTCCTCTCAACAAAAAGTGAAAATTTACATTAATCATCCAGAAGATGCCAAAATTTACATTCAGTAAATGCATCTGTGCATCTTAAAAAAAAGTGATCATGAAATCATAGTCCCCATAACGTTACATAGCTATCCTCTTACTAAAATAAATAAGATGAACTTCAAAGTTCATGGTATTCATAGCCAATCATATATCATCTACGAAAATGAGAGGACTAGCCTCTGTACCATAACATCAAAAGAGTATTGCTGATCAACTTCTGTATAGTATTTCTCCAGATTTCCACAATGAACAGGACTGCTTTCCAAAGATGGATGAAGGCAGAGGACTTACCTGTGTTGTGAAATTCAAAGTATATGAACAGAATCTGGATTGAAATAGGAGAAAGATATTTGTACATTTATGTATGCAGATATGGAGGTCATAAGAAACACAAATTGAATTCTATTTCATTATCAGATCATAAATATGTATAGAGAGTCATTTTTTCTTGGACTCATCGAAGGTAGACAATGTCCATGGCAAGGTTTATTAGGAATGACCACCCACTGGTTTTGGGTCTTCTCCATGTCTCTTATGCTCAGACGACAACAGTTGTGAGTTGGGAATATAGTGTGAAATTATTACAATGACACTGGTAGACAACTCTCTGCACACCAATGACTAACTAAGCAAAGGCTTTTTTTCAAAAAGATAATATTGTGGCTTTTATTATCCAGAAGATTGAGAATTTTGAGCTTACTGGTTGTCCAAGATTCTAGTACATAAATCATCACTTCTTAATGCCATGCCTGCAATTTTGTTTCATGTCTCTTCACATTTCTTGTGATCTAAAAGGCCACCAGGGAAGGTTTCCTTCATAAATGATGGGATTTCTTGTGATCTATTGAGCAAATATGCTACAGCCTACAATGTGTTTGAGCTACAGATTTTTTGAAATTTGTATTTGGTTTATTTCTAAAAATGGCATCTACATATGATGCAGGGGGTTGTTGTGGCTACTGAACATGGCCACATTAGGTAAACCAAATTTACCCGAAACCCTAGCTCAAAGTGGGCTTGTTCCTCTTTTTTTCCAAAAAGTGTAGGCACCCAAAATGTTTTATATTTTGTGTGGAAACAATCTCCATACAAAATCCATTCCAAAAGAGAGTAGGCTTTTTGCAAGGTAGAACACCACCATCTATGAATCTCAAACTTATCAACTCAGATGCACATATGTCCATAAATTGTTCTAGATGTTCTTGATTTCTTCTAACTCTCATTTACTCAAAGAGCTTAGGATATACTCCATTGCTAACCTTCTCGTACATATTTTTAGCTATGTTACTGTATGTATGTTATTTAATTTTCATTATGTTGTAATATAAACTATACCTTTGCTTTCCAAATAATATGAGCTTCAGATCTAAAAATCAGAGCTTCAGATCCTCTTGGTGGTCATTCAGTACCGAATGCAGCACCACCACCTGTTATCAAAAAGAAATTTACTTTCAAAAACAAGGATGGAAGACTTGCACAAACTTCTTGGATATTTAAGCACCCTGAATATGTAGCTTTCACTTTCTCAACAATAAAACCAGTGTAGCCATGGGGTTAATGTTATCCAAGCAAATTGTGTCCACATCTTCTCCAACTGTTTCATCCACTGTAAGTTTGCAATAAATGCCTGACTCTGTCTCAAAACCTGAATGACAAGTTTTTATAATTCTGGTGTTTTTTCATCAAATATTACAAAATAAGGAAAAAAATAAAAGAAATAAATTATCCCATTCTCCCTTGCCCTGATATTAAGAACGTATAGCTTTTTGGATCCTATCCATGACCCCCGTACAGGTAGCCCATTATGGGGCTTAATGCTGTCAACCAAGCGAAGAAACTTTATGAAAGGTTCACTATTTTTTCATACCTTCTCGACTCCTTCCCAGAAATAATCTTGGTATAGTTGTTTAGCAATATCCTGCTTTCTGGAATCTTGCTAAATACTATAGCAACCCACTCATCAGATGTAAACAATCTCTTCATCACCAACTTACAATTGAGGGGGGATTGAAGAGAAATGAAACTGATAGCGAATTGTGTGATGGTTTGTTGCAAGATGCACCAGCTCTCTATATCCTATGAATTTTCTCATTAGGTTTTGATAAAGTGATTTTTTCCAATATCCTAGAGCAGCACCAAATTGACCCAATGGGCAGCACATGGAGATAATTTAAGTTGTCAGGATTATTTCTAGGAGATTATTTCTAGAATATTATGCTTGCTTGCTCTTGGATGAAAGAATAAGTCAGGTTATTTAATTACTCTTTTACCTGAACTTGTGGAATTATGTTTTCTGTTACAATGATTTTAATTGTCACTGAATTTTGGGCATTTATTTTGGCCACGTTTGACTAGAGTTTTTGAACTAACATTCCACTCGCCAGGCTTACAAATGCAAGTATTATGGATGTGATGCAGTGAATCCACCATGGCAGAAAATAGGATGCATGCACTTAGAAGGACTGAGCATGTATTACATTACTGAAGTGGTATGTACAAGGAGAAGTCCATCTCCTTTATTTAGAAATGGTTGTTCATGGCTAACTTGCCATCCCAAACCTTGAGGGGAATCTTGTGATACCTAACAAGATTCAATTGATGCATGCATCTTAGTTACATAATTGACCTTAGTGCCAAGTACTGGTGAGAAATGTTCAAAATATGGTACAATACTAATATAATGCATAACATATTATACATGTTATAACAATGATGCATACATGATGAACATGGTTAATGATACATCAAAATTCTCTTGACATGCACATTCATGCCTGATCATTGCATCTATCCTAATCATGTAGATAGATAAGATAACATTAGATAAAATTAAAGACCTGCCTAGAGCAATGACTTTCCACAGACCTGCCTGGAGCCTTTGTCGTGTGTTTAAATGAAATTTCTTGGTTCAATTGGAAATCATGAAAATCGCCTCACAAATTTCTCAAAATATACTAGGATTAAAAAAAAACTAGGCTATGCAAACTTGGTGAAAGCCTATTGCATCAGAGTCATTGCTTTGCCTAATGAAATCACTTATTTTCAAAATGTGTTGTTTATAATTAGAAAATGAACACGACAGAAACTGTTAGGCAATGCGTGCATAGTGAATTAGCCCTTGAATGCATCCAGCTATGGTTTCAGAGGCTGTGTTGTGTGTTAATAAAAATGCATCCGCTTACGGTTTAGGGTTTAGAATTGTGCTTCATCTCAGATCTGGAATTGTTATAGGAAGGTTTGAAAAATGAGGACTCAAGACTGTCTTTGTCAATATTTTCTTTTAGGGTGGTTCTACATTGCCATGTATGTAGACCATATTAATCAGGCATGCACCAGAAAGAAGTAACCACAGCCATTGAAATGCAGAACATTTTTCAGAAAAGAAGATTAGGTTTATAATAATCAATAGAGTTCTAAGATTTCTTGTCTTGGGTCTGACTAGTTTAGAAAATTTAAATGATGGATTGAATTGCATACATGCATACCATAGTCTTCGTATAGAAGCTCTAGTAGCAGAAGAAAGTGCCAACTTCAAAGTAACAATAAATTTATGTGCTTAAAATTGATTAACTGCATAAAAATCCTTTCTTAATATACAGTTCCTTATTGAGAATCACATGGGTAAAGGAGCTACTAGTTGTAAGTCGATCATATTAAAATCTCCACATGTAAGCCAAGGGGCATTTGGACTCATCCACCATCCAACCCTAGAACCGAGATGTCTCACTGCCATCATTAGTAATTTGACAATCTATACAAACATCAAGGTGTGTTTCCAGTAATATGGCATAAGTATGATGTTGAACTTTATGGCAGGCTGCTTGTTATATAATGGAAGCTTAGAACTATGGTTAGGGTTTTAAAGTTCATGATCTTTTTACGGCTTCAATAATTTTGGATGTACTTATGTTATTAGTAAGGATACTGTCGAAGAGAAAATTTTGCAAAGAGCTAGTCAAAAAAATATTGTTCAGCAGCTTGTTATGACAGGGGGTCATGCACAAGGTGATTTACTTCCTGCTGAAGATGTCGTTTCTTTGTTGCTGGATGATGCTCAACTGGAGCAGACGATAAAGGAACAAATAGAAGTCCTCTAACAGTCTAAGAGCTAGGCCTTTGAATTATGTTTTAGTAGTATTTAAGGACATAAGGTAGAGTTGAAGAAGGTTGATCTTCAGAAGGGTTTATATGTACAACCTCAGACCTGTTATCGGGTTAGACTAAAGTGTCCATCTGAGTGATTTGTACTGGATGGATAGGCTCTGGTTATGTATTGGATTGTGATATGACAAGGATCTGTTTTAGAGTGGTTTTAACTTTTATCTCCCTGTTCTAGGGTTTCCCATGCTAAATCTTGTGTCCTGACTCCTGTGACGCTGGTATTTTTGTTGGTGTTATGACTCTTTTCAGGTTATTTTTCTTTTTTAGTTGGGAGACTATACTATGCTGGTGATAATGGACATATCATGTTAATGTTAGTATTATGATAGCTTAGTCTCTGAAGTTAGATAACTTTTGCCTTGTATTAGCATTTTGGCAATTACAAGGTGCTACAACTTATGTTTGTGTTGGAAACAAGTGCTTTAAATGTATATTAGTGTAACCCCAAGAGTTAAAGGAGATGCATCTTATCCTTGCAATTTATTTATCCCATGTATTTATTTTGGAAGCATTTTCTTCATAAACTATCTTACACAACTCATGAGTAGTAATGCCCGTATTGAATTGTCATGGATGTTGATTATTGCCTAAAGTAAGCAATAGAGATATATGCACTTACCTCTCTTCTTATAAGTTTTTTTTCCTATTGGTGGCTGTTAAAAGTTAAGCTTCCTTCTCAACTAATGGATTGCCTTTCACACAATGGCACCATGGAAAGCACCAGAATTTACTGCCGCCATTCCTAATTAAAAAAGATGTAATTGTCTGATAGAACATTCTCAGTACTCACAAGAGTAACATAAATTTTCTGAATTATGGAGGATCCAAAATGGCTTCACTTCCAACAAAATATTCACTGCTCATTCTTAAATTTCCAGCTATAATTCTCTCACTTCCATCAGGAACTTTTGAGATGGCTTACTGCTTTTGAAGCTGACCTCTAAGAAAAACTTCAGGAAGCACTCCAGAAATGTCTCCAACTCAAACTAGTTAGCCAGGGTGGGAGTGGGACTTTTTTTAGAATAGGTACATGCTATTGAAGATAAAGATCACACCTTGTGGTCAAAAGCAAGTTTTTGTTTTTGTTCTTCCATATACTTTTGTGCTGCTATGGTTAGGGTTTGAATCCTTTTGTGCTGCAAGTTTAT
>LPNX010093262.1:225195-348300 GCA_001517045.1 Pseudotsuga menziesii
TTCTCGGTGAGGTTGTTCGTGCCATTTGCATCCTGTGAAAAGATTTGAAGAGGGCCATTCTGTTGAGGCTAAGCATGATTTCCAAGGAAAAGTGCTGTAGCTGTTTTTTGCTGTTTTGGACAGTTTTTGGAACCCTAAGAGACACAGTTTCCAAAGTTACAACACTGTTTTTGAGGTGAAATCTTGGCCCAGATTTCAAGAAAAATCTGTCATGTACTGTGATTTATTGCTGTACTTGACTGCTGCTATACATTTCTTATTTCTACTCCTTACTAATGAAAAATATTCTTGAATGGGTCATTTGACCAAAATTTCATGTGTCTGCAATTTTATTTCAACCTGCTGTTCATGTGATTTTTCTACTGCTAAATGACATTTTAATGCTGTATATTAACTTACAGTGTTATGAAATAGTTTCTTGGGTTGTATGGTGGTGATTTCATGCCTGTAGAAGCTTAATATCAAGTTGCATTGAAGTGTTTGACAAGATTTGTCTATGACTGTGTGTGGACACAGTCCAATTTTTGTCATTATTTTAATACCTTTTAGCGATTGGAGAGCTCTATCTCAATTCTATTGATTTGAGTGTTGTTCACTATATGCCAAATAGGGTGTGGAAAACATTTCAAACCTATTTCACTCTTGTTGTTTCTATGATGGACAAGTTTGGGTTCCATATACAGTCTCTATAGTGATCAATAAAAGAGCTTCATCCTTCTTCGACATGCAAGATCATTGTTGTCATTAGTTGCAGTGGTAAGTGATTTCTCTCAGTGCGACGAAATTACGATTGCAGCAGCAAATGTCAAATGCACTGGTTGTTTCAGATCAGCGACTTGCTAATGGATCTCTACCTACTGGAAAGATAAAGATTCCTTTAGCTTCTCATAATATGGTAAGAAATTTGACATTAGCATTAATTTATTCGTTGAATGATATGTCACACCTTGACAGCCAAGCAGTAACCATTTTTGGGATTTATAATGGAACTATCACTAACTTATACTTGTGAGTTCTCATTATTTGAATCCTACAGGAAATTATTCCAGTAGAGCCAGGAATCCGGCAAGCTAATGGTGTCATTTCAAGGCATGATTCTCTAACTGCACCACCAGCACCTGACCTCCTAGGCGATCTCCTTGGTCCACTTGCTATTGAAGCTCCTCCGGGTCCAGTTGATTCAACTCAATCTGGTTCTCTTTTGGCATTGGAAGTTCCAACTGGGGCTTCAGATCCTTTAGCACTTGTAATCCATGATGAGGAATCAACTTTAGTCCAGGTATTTATGCTTTTGATAGTGCAGATTTGTGAAGCATAGTCATAGATGCCAGTTATTCTTCCGATAGGAATTCTATCCTAAACCATCAAATTATCTGTCTTTAGTTTGGTAGAGTGCATCCCCTTGCCTTTATAAGTCCCAAGCAATGAAAAAAACTCTCCATACATGTTTTCATGAAAATGTACTACTTTATCTTATTTTGGATATAAAGATCACATTTCCATGTAGAGTGTAGTGTCAGGATGATTACTGTATTTTGAAAAGAAAGTGTTTAGTTAATTAGAAATAGGACAAGGGTGAAGAGGTTGGACATAGTTCTTTTAGAACCATATCGTATACACTTTTGTTAATTTTTAGTGTGCATACACATACATGAGAAGCATACGATAACAACGACTATGAAATATTAATTTAGTACTGGTGCAGAAATAATACATCAGACACTCTCACATACGTCATCTCAGGTTACACATGGTATTTGTAATTCCCTCAGGAAGTTAATGTCCCATGAGTGTGTGAAAATTGTAACACTGAGGCCTACAAATGTTCTATAATTTTAGTGATACTATTTAGTATTATTTCTTCTTATCCTATTTTAGTATAACTAAGGGTTTCAGCTTGAACATTTTTTAGTGATGAGATACCCCGGGCCTTCCTTTTCCCAAACTGCATATCACAAAACCATATCTGCACTATATTGTATTATTTTGAAATTCCACACTTTAACTGCACTTTTTAGATTGGCATACACACTTTTAAAACTTTTGTTGTACATTATGCTTATGCTGGAGTAACTAACTGGATTGGAAACAACTCATCATAAGGTGTAGCATCAGAACTGGAAAATGAAGATGGTCAGAAATAGTAGGATTAAACATTACCTTGCATATTTATTATTTATAGATCAGGGAGATTACTGATAAATAATACTCTTTCCAAATGCGTAGTACACAATTATATATGGATTGATTTAAAGAAACGACAAAACCATTGATAGCAAACTGTATTAAGTTCTGATACCCAGATAGGTTTGAATGTAGATAAATAATAAAAGAGATGATTCTTGTTTTGTCATAAGAATCTCATGTGTTCATTCCTTTGAAATGCAGAAACATTTCCGATCTAATTAGGTTTTAAATCAGATGACTATATATATATATTTTTAAAAACTACAGTGAGCGTCGCTATATCGACGGCTTGCAGTGGAACTTTGCGACGTCTTTCCGTCGATATAGCGACAGATTTCCATGGAACTTTGCGACATAGTTCCGTCGATATAGCGATGACTTTCCGTCGATATAGCGACGTCTGACCGTCGCAGGTATTGGGTTTGTCTTTTTCATTTTAGGAAGGGCCATCGCAATTGTGACGTATTCCCGTCACTATAGAGATGGCCTAGCCATGGAAATATACACAAAGCAAAATAGAACATCGTCACTCTTGCCACGCAATTAACGGGTCGTCGCTATTGCGACGAAAAAGTTTCCATGGGGAAAAAAACACTTAGACGTGGCAATATCCACGCTTATCCGTGGATATTGCCACGTTTTTTCCGTGGCAAAATTGATCACATGTACTAGTGCCGTCATGCCCTTGAAACCCTCCAAGTGTCATATGCACACCTGCATCTAGGGATTAATAAAACATACTATTATAAATACAAATATAACCCTTTTTATCCAAGCTGACTATGTTTTTTTGTCAAATTGGAAGTAGTTACACAAAGAGAAACTCAAAATTTATCGTTGCTTTAAATAATAGATGTGTTTTTGAACTTCTACAACCTAGCTGCAATGCAAGGGTACAAAGATGTATGACTTCATATTTTCCAACTTCTGTAACCAAGTTGCAAGGAAAGGGTATAGATAGATATAACATGATAAATCCTTATACATAGCATGTCCAACATGAAAAAGTGAACATATGAGAAAAGGAATCCATTATATGTCGAGGGTCAAGACTGAATGTGAAGATTGAAGCTATAAAATAAGACTAGTAAACAAACCTTAGGTTATTCAATCAATTTTGCAGCGCTGTCATAAAATCATGCAAGTGACCATGGTTAAATAAAATCATGCTACCTAGATAAGAGAGACACATTGTGGGTTCACACAGATGCAGTCACGGTGAAGGATGTGCAGGGTGAAGGATGTCAATACAAATCAATGATGGATTAAGAAATATTGGAGGGGAATAATGTATGGAAGAGGAAAATAATAACGCCTTAAAATGAAACAGTAACACATCACTAATGCAAAGGATTTTAAACCATGAATTAAATTTGATCTCAACCATTACAATGGAGCTAATATTTTGTCTCACAATATCCTTCAGATATGGAATGGGAAATGAAAACTGAGTAGATATCTCAGGAAACAAATATTTAAAACTTAAATGTTGTTAGAACTGGGAATGACTCATTATGCAACGGATAAACATATTCTATATCAAATAAGAAAACTAATAGTAAGATACATAAGGGGAGCAATTAATCATAGTTTAAATGATATTCTTGAATGCATGCATTTTTATATTGAAAAGAACTTACAAATGTTTCAACTCGAGCTTATAAAAATCAAAGTTCTCTCACCTTTACCGCCAACCATTTTACCACTAACCCATAATTTTGACCAAATCAAGTGAACGTGTAAAAGTAATGTGAATGCAATGAAACCAACTTCAATGAATTTACCCTACAGTTCCAACAAAGTTTCACTACTCAATAATCCAACTAGTATTGGTAAAGACAGAAAAAAAATAAACTAGACTTTCATTGATGAATCTTCCCTTGACAAGACTCGTACACATTCAATATTTTTAACTAGATAATTTTGAAATGCTTGAGAAGAATTTTGTCCCTTCATTTTAGTCAATGAACTAATATTAGGATTAAGTAACTATTTAGAACTTCTATTCAACTTGCTTTTGTTGTTTTTGCATAGAATTTTTGATCCATAATAATGGAAGTTGAATTACATCAAAACATATATGGTATTTCCATTACGAAAGTATCACTCATATTCACAAAATAGAAAAGATATAAAGAAAGTGAATTGTGAGTATGATTAAACCAATTTTAGAATAGATCAAATATGGGCATCCATAATACATGCAACTATTGCTATAGTCATAGCCATTAACAAGCTTTATGAAAAAAATCATAGGAAACTCTAATTCCTTACCAAAAAATGAAAATATTCCTTATAATTATATGTCAAACAATTGTCGACACACTAACTCCATTTACATAATTAATAGCATAATGCATTTATATGTAACTCTATAGGTTTTGAGACATGTAGTGACTTGTCACGCTAATTATAATTCCATGTATGGCTACCCTTAAACAAATGTAATGCACTAAGAACCCAACAACCTAAAACCTTGCCATTACTTCACACATGAATATGTAGTATAAAATATGTGCAACATGCTTGCTAAACACAACTATAATTTAGTGATTGAATATTAAGAAACCTTGGTATCAGAGATATATAAATTAGTTTTATAGAGCTCTAAAGCTAACATTCTTGATATTTACAATGTTGTAGTGAATATGTCTCTACAAGTAATATGAGATGTTAGGCTTATGCCAAGCTTGCAAGAGTGCTTGATAACAATCACCCTAATATTTTATTTAGCACTACCATGGGTAACGATCCACTTACCTCCACCATCGCGTAGATAAGGCTCCACCACCGCACAGAAAAAGGGACGACAAGGTTCCACAACCACGTAGGCAAAGGGCCGACAAGGATCCACCACTGCGCATGAAGAGACAAGTAGAGAGGCCATACCAGCACAACATAGGCTGTCAGAAAGGAAAACGATGAACATGGAAAACGATAAGCAGGGAGGGAACATGAGCACCAACATAGGGAAAATGACAAGCATAGAGGATGCACTAGCTCCAACAAAGCAAGAGAACAGGGAAAACGACGAAGAAATAAAGAGTTGCATTCGGTTAATACATATATATAATTTGTTTTTCCAAACAATTTTTTTGCGCGAAAAAAACATTTAGCCGAGCACGTGTTTGGATGAAAAAATATATTTGTATGACTTTATTTTCTGAGCCATCCGTTGAAAGCATGCATTATGGGTCACATCGTTAACTTTAACATTCAGTTGAGACAATAATTTAGCATAATGTTTCTAGGGCATAGCTTAACCTTGGTGACAGGATGCAACTTCATCTCCTTCTTCTTATATCTCACTCTTCGGAGGCAATAAGAAAATTTATGACCATCGTGCTTGTTTCCGTGAGTCTCAAGCAATATATAGGCTAGAATCGTGTGATCTCTCTTACGATGTGACTGTTGCAAGGCATCTCTGGATTTAGGCATGGTGCGCCTGCTAGAATCATGACCGCTTCACTAGATGGGAAGGACGTGCACCACTCACCACTATAGAGGAAGTAAACTCATCGCGATTTTCCAGACGGATTATCTGTTTTGGCATCAAGATCTACATCATTATGTTGGATGGATTTACTGTGATAATTCACAACTTTGGATCCATCTACGTGTGATGTTTAATAATTCTATGACATAATTTAAGACTAGGGGGAGGGTTGAGTGGAACCTTCTATCTGAGTCCTCCTGAGGACCCATGTCCTTCCCTTGACATCCGTCACGTGTCATATGTACACCTGCATCCAGGGATTGATAAAAAATTTAATTATAAACAAAATTCTAACCCTTTTTTTATCCAAGTTGACTATGTATCTTTGTCAAATTTCATGTAGTGACACTAAGAGCAACTAGAAATTTATTGATGCTTTAAATAATAGATGTATTTCCAACTTCTACAGCTTAGTTGCAATGCAAGGGTACAAAGAGGCATGACTTGATATTTTCCAACTTATGTAACCAAGTTGCAAGGAAAGGGTAGAGAGAGATATAACATGATAAATCCTTATAAATGACACTTCTAACATGAAAAAGTGAAGAGATGAAAAAAGGCATACATTACATGTTGAGGGTCAGGAATGAATGTGAGCCTTGAAACTATAAAATAAGACTATATTAATCACAATAGTAAACATACCTTAGGTTATTCAATCAATTTAGCAGCAAAGTCATAAAATCATGCAAGTGACCATGGTTAAATAAAATCACACTCATGCTACGCAGATAATAGAAATACATTGTGGGTTCACACAGATGTAGTGATGGTGAACGATGTGGAGGGTGAGGGATGTGCACACAAATCAATGATGGATTGAGAAATATTGGAGGGGAATAATGTATGGAAGAGGAAATAAAATAACACTTTAAAATGGAATAGTAACACATCATTGATCCAAAGGATTTTTAACCATGAATTAAATGTGATCTCAAGCATTAAAACTAAGCTAAGATTTTGTCTCACAATATCCTTTAGATCTAGAATGGGAAATGAAAAATGAACAAATATCTCAAGAAACAAATATTTAAAACTTAAATGTTGTTAGAACTAGGAATGGTTGGTTATGCAATATATAAACATATTCCATATCTAATAAGACAACTAATAGGAAGATACATAAGAGGATAAATTAATCATAGTTCAAATCATATTCTAGAATGCATGTATTCATGTATTAAAAAGAACTTAGAAATGTTTCAACTCTAATTTAGAAAAATCAAAGTGCTCGAGCAACTTTACCACCAACCATTTTACCAATAACCTAGAATTTTGACCAAATCAAGTGCACCTCGTAAAAGTAACATGAATGCAATGAAACCAAGTTTAATGACTTTACCCTACAGTTCCAATAGAGTTTGACTGCTCAATAATCCAACCAGTATTGATAAAGACAGACAAAAAAGAAACTAGACTCTGATTGATGAATCTTCCCTTGACAAGGCTAGTGCAGATTCAGTTTAATTAGATAATTTTGAAATGCTTGAGAATAATTTTGTCACTTCATTTTAATCAATGAACTAATATTAGGATTAAGTAACTATTTGAAACTATTATTCAACTTGATTTTAGTGTTTTTTCATAGAATTTATGAGCCATAATATTGGAAGTTGAATTACATCAAAACATATATCGCATTTCCATTACTGCAGTATCACTCGTATTCACAAAACATAAATGATATAAAGAAAGTGAAGTGTGAGTATGATTAAACTCAATTTTAGAATACTTCAAAATCATAGGCAACTCTAATTCCTTACCAAACAATGCAAATACGCATTTCCTTCATATTCCTTATAATTATATAACAAACAACTGTGGACATAGTAACTCCATTTACATAATTAATAACATAATGCATTTATATGTAACTCTATAGGTTTTGAGACATGTAGTGACTTGTCACACTAATTATAATTCCATGTATGGATTTCCTTCAACAAATGTAATGCACTAAGAGCACAACAACCTAAAACCTTTCCATTACTTCACGCATGAATATATAATATAAAATGTGTGCAACATGATTGTTAAACATAATTACGATTGAGTGTTTGAATATTAAGAAACCTTACTACCACGCATATATAAATTAGTTTTATAGAGCTCTAAACCTAACAGTATATTAGTTACAATGTTGTCATGAACATGTCTCTACAAGTAATATGAGATCTTAGGCTTATGCAAAGATACAAGAGTGCTCGACAACAATCACCCTAATATTTTTTTTGCACTACCATGGGTAATGATCCAATTACCTCCACCACCGCCGAGACAAGGCTCCAGCACTGTGCAGACAAAGGGACGATGAGTCTCCACAACCGCACAGACAAAGGGCAAACAAGGCTCGAGCACCACGCATGAGCAGACAAGCACAAAGGGCACAACAACACAAGCACAAACCGTTAGAGAGAGAGAAAAATGACAAGCAAAGAGGGTGCACCAACACCAATAGAGCATGAGAACCAGTAAACGATGAAACAGTAAACACTTGCGTTCTACTAATACATATATAAAATTGGTTTGCTTGAACAAAGTCTTTTTGTTCTCGGCCGAAAAAATATGTGTGGGACGATATTTTCCCGACCATCCATGCAAAGCTTGCATTACGGGGAACATCATTAAATTTCACTTTCGGTCGAAAAAATATACATGTAGGATGTTATTTTCTTGACCATCCGTGCAAAGCATGCATTACATGGAACATCCTTAAATTTCACTTTTGGTCGAACAAGTTTTTCGGCCAAAACTTAGTTGCATGTTTTCACCCGAAAACATAAATTAGTTCGACCGAAAAGTGTTGGAATAGGGATTCTGAAAGTCCATTCTTAGTGAATAGACACCGAGATTCATGATTTCAGCCGAAAAGATTATTTCCCGATTTGGAAAAGACATCTTCCTATATTGGGAAGATAACATGGAACCCCAATTTTCATCTTTATAGTTAACAAGATTAGGTTCTATAATATCAATGAACCATGATAATAAACCGTTAAAGAAACTTCACTTACCAACAAAATAACCTTTGGCTAGCATCCTATTTCTCATTTGTGAGGAAGGTAGAGCTAGTGCATACATCCCATCAAACTAAAAGCTTTTACATATCATAACAATTTTAAATTTTATAAATTATAAAATAGAATATAGAAGTCATATATTGAAATTATGGATTTATACATATGGTTTATTCTTTATATATTTTTTGAAGTTTAATAGTTTGGATATAGTTATATTGTTTTGTTTCTTTACTTTGAAATTTTCATAATGTTTTATAAAATATTAAAACAGCTCACCTTTTATTCCATAAAATAAAAACATTTTTTATTATTATTAAAAGTATGTATATATGTAAAAAAGAAAAAAATATAATATATATATATTTAAAACATTTAAAAAAAAATTATACATAATTATATTACACAAATTAAATTTTTTTAAAAAGAAATTAAATTGTTTTTATAAGAGAGTGAAGTCAAAATATAGTGCTAAAGCTCGAACAATAACCACCTACAAACCATTTAATGCAATGAAGGAATAGCAAGCATAAGCTATAGTTAGCCGTCTTAGAAAAGTCACAAGTTTTATGTCAGGCTTTATTCGTTTAAGAATATAATAAATTAAAATATAAATAAAAACGCATTAGTTTACCAGTAATCGACAACCTATAAAAATAAATTAACAATTAAAGCGTGGGCTTGAAAATATGAATACGGGTGTGAAATAGGTTACGTCGAACCACAATTCAATATATTACAAGAACACATTTTATATCGATATGGAATTTGAAATCACAATTTTCATTTAGAGAGAGATATTTTCATTTTGGTGCGTGGGATTTGCTATATTTTGGTGTGAGTTCTGGTTTATTTGAATTAGGTTATTCTTAAAAAAAATGGAAGCCGGAAATCCGAATAGAGATACAAATTCTCTCAGACAACGGGTTCTGAGTGTTCTGAGATGCGCAGAAGCAGGTATAAATAGAGGTATTATTCCTCGTACTATACAAAGCTCAACAGTGAGTACAGCTCAGATGGCTATCCCACCAATTGAAACGTGCAGTATTCAAGCTGAACACCATTTGGTCTCCACTGTGACAGTTTATGCTGACCTTATACCTGCAGTCGATACCTCTCTCCCTCAAATCTTTCAAGTCCTTCAACGCAATCGACCGTATGAACGCCCTCGGGAATTAGAGAGTTTATTGGAGAATGTTGATATACGTCAATTAGACGATCGATGGCGTGGACTAGAGAACTTTTATAGACACGTTATTCGGTGCCATGAAAGTGAAAATGAGGAGAGTCTGAGTGAAGACTATCTTACAACATTTACATTTCCAGAAAATGTCATAGTTGTTCGATCCATACGAGATTTCCGTCAACCATACGATTATTCCACCCAAACTCAAGTTATTTGGAATTCCAGATTTACATGGCGTGAGATAAAACAACATATAGAGGACAATACCTATAACTTTCATTTCAGCTCTGAAATAATCGCTATTCTCACCATTAGCTTTGGATTCCAAGATCCTCTGCAGCAAGATGAAGTACCAGTCGATGAGGAAATACCTAATAGTCTTCTTGAAGCAGTGGATGGGTTGCCAGAAGTTCAGATTTGCAATCAAAGTGAAAACGATGATGATGGAGACATCTGCCCCATTTGCCATGAAGCGTTTTCCAGCGTGGAGCCTGCAAAGCAATTGCGATGCAAACATCAATACCATTCAAAGTGCATTATCCCGTGGGTTCGCCAGAAAAATTCATGTCCAACGTGCAGATGTGAGCCTCTGTTGCTCAACTTTAACAATGTGGATTAAATAGTAAAAATTCATGTCCAACTTCAGCAGATGTGAGAATCCGCTTGATATTTATCATTTCTTCATGAGGAATAATTTATAGTCAAAATATGTTAAGAAAATGTCTAAATCACATGATTCATTTATTAGGGTTTTCACCATAAAGTTCACAACTAATTATTTTGTAAATAGTTGAAGTGAATTATTCATTATTAATATTATTTAAATAAATAAATACAGTTGACAAATAAATAAATAAACAACCATTTTAAATTTATTTTACTATTCTAAAGTAGTAATAAAATTGATTTGGATTGAAATTTGATTATTTAATTGAGAATATTTTAATATTATGAAATTTCTTCATGAAAATTTGTATTATTATTTTGTATTTAGCACAAGGCATTTGTCTCAATTCATGGAGGTGGTCAATGGAGAAGATATCTACATCGGGCCCTAAGAGAAGCTTTTAGGAACCTATATCAAAGAAGCCACAACAAAGGTCCCCATATATACTCATAATAATATTCTTAACCTCTATCTATGCCATTCACACTATTATAAGGTTTAAATCACCAAAGATATCTTTGGTGAGAGTCAACATTTGTTTGTTTCGAAATGTGATATATAGAGATTTCATATTCTATGTGCACTAATAAGCATAAGGTTTACTTTTATCATAGGTTTAAATTTTATCCTTTGTCAAATCTTTTTGTAATTGACATATTAATTTTTATGCTCACATGGTTTTACACCTACCATAATGACCGCCCATTTACAATCTATAATGTGTATAATATGATCCGAGAAAAAAAATTGGATTATTAAGTACACCAAACAAAGCGTACATCAAACAAAACCACTCTATATAAAACAATAATGACATTTCTCATAAATTTAAATACATATCTCCTTCCAAAGTCAATAGTTTATGATCTTATCTCAAGCTTTAATTCTCTTAGATTATCTTTTTTGTATACCAATGCAACTAAAAGCTCGCACAACCATATTTCACAAGGCTAAGAGAGAAATTGCACTTAAAGAGAAAGACACGAGAGGGTCGGCCAATATGAAAAATATATTGACTCCACAAGATTTCCTTAAATTTAGTTGTTTCCTACATTAAAAATTATAGGTTCAGATTGGTATTTGTATTTATCCATTGTTGAAATATTGTTGTAAAGTTAAACTTTATAAAAGTTTCATCAAATTCAGTTGTGTCCTACATTTAAAATTATACTTTTAGATTGCTCTTTGTTTTTATCTATGTTTTAATAATTTTATTAATAACACAAATTAACTTTTTTTTGTAAGTAAAATAGACAATCCTTCTATTTCATATTAAAAGAGAGTTACATATTCAATCTTGTTAAAGAAACAAGGAATGAATCCATGGCTATGGAACCACCTCAGGAAGGCGTGAAAAATGGTCCATATCGAGCATCTAGACAAAACTACTATTTCCCAACCATTGAAGGTTGATATCACATTACAATTTAAAAAGTTGACATAAGGGGAGGATATGCTTTTAAGGATCATGAAAGACAAAAGAAAGAAAAGCAATTAGAATCTCCTCGAGGATTCATCCCCATCCTCCTCACATTTGCTTGTGCTAAGATCCTTATCATTCTTATTTTCTTTGCTAAAAGGGGGCTTGTAGAGTTACATGATACTTTTCATGTGAACTAGCCCTTTACGAGCATTCTCTTTGAAGGTGCTCACCGTGAGGTTCATGCAATCTCCGAAGCTTTATCTTTCGCTCATGGATTAGGCCAAGATAAACTTCAGCCTCCAATAGTTGGACATGGTGATATCATGCGTGAGTCTGAGCCTAAATTCACAAAACATTTCATCCTCCATGGCTGCAATTGAATTGCAAATGTGAGGAGGATGCTCTTTTCGGAAGAGGGATTTTGATTCAACCTCCTTTCATCCTCGTCCTCGTGAATGTGTGCATTGTAGGTCATCTGTAATGTCCCTAAAAATTGAAAAAAAAAATTATAGGATAGTGTAAACTACCCAAAGGGGATCATTATTACTTGTACAAAATTACATGCTCTATTTGTCCTTTCGATCTCTTAAGAAATTGCCCATCATGTCTTGTTAATCTCTTACCCATTGAGTTATTATTAGTTTATTTTACTTCTTATGTCTTAATTATGTTAGTTAAACTATTGATATATCTTAGTTATTATTGTCGGTGAATTCATGAATTGTATAGATCATTGTTTTACTCCTGCACATGTGTACTTTGTTTATTTAATAAAAGCTAACTTAACTTTGTCGATGGGAACAAAGTGGTGGAGTGGCGGGACTTGTTCTCCCATGACGGTTTGAGAGGTAAAGTATTGCTTGGTTACGCAGGCTTACTTAGTTCAATCGAACTAAGGCACCTCTTTTAATTACTTACACAGTTCTTTACTTTGCGACAGGATCTGGTGTAAAGTGTGTTGACCCTCTTGATCCTAGAGGACTTGCTGCTAGTTTTTATGTTGCTTATCGTCTTGGTTTTATAAGTTGGTAAGTGTCGTTGTCGTCAATGTAGCTACTACGACTAAATTTTTTGTGCAATAAATATTCTTCGTTATGTTTTAAATTTGTTATTCTATGTGTCATTAATACATTTTACATTCTACGTATATTTCTACTATATTTACTAACATCTCTTACGTTCTTTTATTGACAGGTCATTATATTGGTTTAAGAGCAGACCTTTGGATTTTTATAGTGAGAGAGGTTATCATGGCATACTTTGTATGCCATGATTCTTAACATGAATACCTTGTTACTAAGGGATTCAAAATCTTAAGCTCTAAAACTATGGTCTAAACACTTTCTAAATACCTTAGGCATGGGTGCTTTGACTTTGGACTAACGCATCCTATGGACTATGTGTTATTGTAATCCTATCCTAATGCAAACTTTGTAATATGTTTAACGTATGATGGAGTTTGGATGGCGACATATCATATGGTATAAACCATACCATAACACGGTTTAAGATTTAATTTGGGAGGTCGATTATACATTGTAAGGTAGCGAAGCATAAACTATGGAGAGTGGGTTGTTATACACGTTTAATGGTTTCCACCTGGTGCATTCAATGCGTTTGGTGAAATGCGACAGCCTTCCCTTAGGGTTGACTCACGATGGTTGTGTGTGTTGCCATTTGGGGTCTATGTGTTTTGGATCTATGAAGAGCAAAAGCCATGGAGCTGACCTCCAGATTGTGAGGTATGCCTGCGTTTGAGGTTATATGCCTCCACACTAGTTTGGTTTCAAGTTTTCTCAGTTATACTTGTCATTTCTCATTTTTCTTGTGTTTTTGCAGGTGCCGAAGGGGAAAGAGGGCCAGCATGGCTTCAAACTCTATTTTCTCCAAGCGTTGCATTCGTGTCCACGGTAAGCCTGGGAGGATGGTTTTACTTACTACCTTTCGGGCCTCTTGGGAAGAATGCACATAGATTGTTTCTTGGTTTTGGGGTTTATGCTATGGGTTTCGATGTGGGGTTTTAAACTTCGCCTTCGGGCATACGATTACAGACTTGGGTTTTGAACAAATGTTGAAAATACTTCATCCATAGGTGAATTTGCACCTCCTCTCATCGTGTGTATAAATTTGGGTTTGTAAATTTGCTTGGGATGTTAGCAGTGAAAAGAGGAATGTTTGGTTTCTAGCATACTTGGTTTTGGTTTATGCAAATCATTTTCGTTGGGGCATTTTAGACATGGGCTGAACCATTGCTTCCAATGGTGCATTAGCCCATTGGCATGCCTGCGTAAACTTGTTTAAAAGCTCTAATATGATTATTGTATAGTTTAGTTGGAAAGCTCTGTGTAGATTGATGCATATGGTTTTTAGTACTTGATTTACCATGGTTTAACGTGTGATGTGCATAGCATGATTTCACTACGTTTAATCTATGGTTAGGATTGATTTATGTGGGAATTTTCCAGCTTGAAGATTCTATTTATTACAATGTTATTTAGTTTATAGTGTAAAGATATAGACAACGTGGGTATAGGCGCTCCTGTGAATGGCATGCGCCTTCCCACAATGTTACGATAGTATAGCATAGGGTAAAATGGTAGACTGGTTTTAAAATTTTGGACGAGGGCATGACTTATGTGAGCACTGTGCATTAGTGGGTTTCGTGGAGGCCAAGGTTTACAGAACCTCGATGGCGTTTGTTTTTTTTTAATGTAATTGAAATCTGTGTATTTTATATTTTGATGGATGTATTTATGAACCACATCCCGCTTACGATCTTGTATAGCGTGGCCTGTGTGAGAATGGTTATAGGATTTGGTTGTTGTTTTGTGTATACATTACGTATGGTTTGTTGTTATGGATTTTCCTTGGGTCTTGACATCCATGGGAATCGATGTCGCGACCTCTATTGGCAACAGGGTTTTTAATGTAATGTAATGAATGTATTTTAATGAATAAAACAAACTTAGCTTGCATGCCCACAGGATTCGATTACTGCTACTATTTGCAAAATATGGATTTATGTTATGATTTGATGTTGTTTTACTTATAATATGTTTTAGTGTATAATATATATTACTTTTACTTGGCTATGGTAATGTTTGTTGAGTTATGTAATTTTATTTATGGTTATCTAGAGATGGAAAGTTAGAACCATGGGTTCTGTTATATGAATTATGATCAAAGAATTTGTAAAGGACCACATGGATGGTCATGATGCTTCCTGTGATTATTTATAATGATGTTTCATTTATGTGGAGTATTTTTAATGAAAATTTGTAATATGGATACATACCTTGAAAGGTCTTATATGAGGTATTTAATTTTGGAAATAAATGTATAGATAGTTTTCATAAAGATTTATACCTCACAGTCTTATTTACATCTATATATAATTATTTTATAAAATAGTTCTCATTGTAAGTAATACCCTAGGGTTATCTATATAGTATAATTATTTCTTTAAACTTACTCCTATGATTAAATCTACTATAATATGAAACATGTCTCTACTCACAAATGTAATATGTTAGTAGAGATATAAATAATAGATGAACAATCAATAGCACGTCTAGATTTACCTAGTTTACAGTATTAATTTCTGAATAATGAATGAGTATAGAAATAGACTTTAGATATGAGAACCTAGCTATATACAACCTATGATAATATTTTACCACTCTAAGGAGTATTGAAGAGACTACAAACCCTAGCAGAATCTAGGAAGATCATTAATTACATAGGGTTAGTAACTTCATTGGAAACGTTCATCTAACATATTCATTATATAATCTAGAAGATAACATAGATAGTATAGGGTTAGATTTTAAGAAAAGTAATGCTAGGAGATATGGACAGAACTAGTCAATTCCAGGTTGAATAATATATATAAAAGATTTTACATAAAGGAGACAGCATTTACCCTAGAAATGAACTTTGACATACTAAGAACTAATTCCTGTAATTTATCTTCCTCACACTCCTTTAATGGCTCAACCTGCACACTTTTTAAATAACCAACATTATCAATTTAAGACATATCTCACCTCTAGTTTTAATGACCAAATCACTTGGAAACTACCACATGTTCATCCCAACCATGACACGGAACCCTTCCTCGTTCTAATCCGGATCCCCCCGAGTTGGACTCCAACATGTAAGTAGCTTAGAGCTCCTAAGGTACGGTTTCCTAACTCGTATTCAGTTCTGAATGAGTCCTCTTTTTCTTGCAAGAGAAAGTTCTCCACGAAAACACTTGAGAGCAAAAATAGGTAGAATATTAATTCTCCAAGATAAAAATCAGACCCCCAAGCCTTTTCCTTTCTTCAACCTTTATAGACATACTTTGCACTCAAAGGGATAGTTAAATCAAGAAACCTTGGTTTCTTAATTTAATCCTTTTCAATTACTGGGGTAATTTTCCATACTTAACCTAGGAACTTTTAACTAGTTCCTAGTTAAACTTTCACATGGGGACTTCACTTAGTGAACATCTCACATAGCATGTGCGATCGTGGGATATTAAAGAATACCCTTAATTTCTAGAGATATCGACCCAAACGATTTTTGTTGAAACCCCCTCCCAATACTTAAAACCTCCTCCCCACCCATTTTTATACCTCAATCCTTATGAACCACCCTACCCACCCCCACCTTAAACCCCTCATCCCCCCAATACCTGCAATATATTGGTTCAATTTTTAATAATTTTAAAACCCACAATATGAACTAACGTGATAGAATATTGGTCAACAAGTGAAGCCCCCATGAACTTTCATAGGTATTATACTATTTATTAATCCTTTAATAATAAATAATAATTGGTGGATATTCTCTTCTTTCTTTATTAAATTATATAATTAATCATAATTAATTCTTCATACATACTATGTATAAAACATATAAATTCAAAATACTTGTTAACAAATGTCTTCGGGCATCATGTATCATGATCCCTAGACTTAACAAACTTATTTATGAAGGTGAAGTAGATAGATGGCTCAGGTCTACTAGGCTAGGAAACTCTAACATCCTTGCATATTGGATTTCCCTCATATAATGTGGTAGTTCTTGAGTAGTTGACGAGAATACAAAAATTCAAAATTTCATTTAATCACTTAAAAATAAGTATGATGAGATCAATATTATTTTCAAGTCATTTTCACTAGGAGGTCATTTTAATCTTTTCAGCAACCCCTAGTGCTTACCAAAGCCCATACTCAATGCTTATAACAAGTGCAATTCTAGAGATCTTGCTCAACACTAGATGCTAGGATGTACTTGTACGATACACCTAGGGATACAATGGCCAAAGATCTGATGCTCCAGAGTTTATGCTCAACATCAACATGGAATGCTCCAGAGCCTCTCGCTTAACACAAAACATCTCATCGATCATGTGCTTCAGGGTCCATGCCCAACACAGTACATTTCATCAATCATGTGCTTCAGGGTCCACACCCAACACAACCAACATATATATACATATATATAATCAATAATTGGCTTATGCCTAATATACAAAACCATCATCATGTTCATATGCAGTGGGGTCTTCGGCCCAATATAAAATAAAACATCAATATAATCATCATGATCAATAGGCTCATGCCTATAAATGGTAGGCCCAAAATTCAAGATAGTACATCATCTATGGTGTGTTGGTGTTGAGGTTTGCACCCCTAAGTTTGAGGATTCAAGAATTGATAACCCAAGTCTGAGACAATAATTGAGCATAATGTTTCCACGGAACAACTTATCCTTTTTCTTACAGATCGCTCTTGGGAGGCAACAAGAAAATTTATGAATGTCGGGATTGTTTCCATGAGTCTCAATCAATCTCTATCTTAGAATCCTGCAATCGTGTAAAATACCCCCAATACCTTGGAGCTATAAAGCATTCATGAATTCTGCAAAAGTAAAACTTTAGTAATCTTTCTCCAATTAAAGCATTTACACTGCATAAATAACATTATCATGTAAACAGAAGAAAAAAAAACAACCAGCACAACATCATAATAGAAATGAGACCACCATGTTCATGTGGTTCACCCCAACCTTGGGGTTACGTCCACCAAAGATAGTCCAGACCAAACCATCTAGATATTTTTATTAAGTAATCAATCCAGGCTACAAATCCACAGTTACCAAACTGCAAAACCTTCCAGCAAGGTCGCTTATAGAGGATAATACCACATAGAGCATTTCTAAGGAGTTCAACCTATCTCAATTCTATATAAGACCCTTTGTCTTAGCATCTTTATCTTTAACTTCAGTGGAAATATACAAGACAATATTCCTTCATCTTTATTTTAGCATTCCATTCCCAAAGGTTCCTTTTAGATCTATAAAACGTTCTACATGAGCTGCTTTATTTTCTTTTGATGTAAAACATAATATCTAAGACATTATTTATAAAGTTTTTATATATAAAACATTTCTCCCCACTAACTCTACTTCCTTACAGTTCTATCAAAAATATCACTGTTATTTAGGACAGAAGATCTAAGTTGAAATCTTAAGGCACAACCCAAACCTACAGAATAAATAACTATGGCAGGTACATTCCCCTATGCTGGTAGAAAAAGGAGAAGATGCGTCCCATACCTTCCTCTATGTAGGCAGAAAAAAGGAAAAGATTTGTCACATGCTGGGTTCCTCTATGCAGGAAGAAAAGAAAACAAGACTGATCGGAAGACTGCATAATTATTTTTGTTTTGGCTTCCCGGTCTCAAGAGAGAGGACGAATAAAACTTCATAGCGGCAACACAAGTGGGGATGCTCTCGATCCAGGTTGAAATGAACCCTTGGAAGGAACGAATACCTTCTCGTTGGAAAAGGCTATATCCATAGCTGACTACCCAAATCACAACGCAAGGAAGGGAATAATCTGACTCAAAAGGCCTGTCTTCCATGCACACGTGTGCTTGGACATCCATGATCAGTTGACACAGGGCTTCATAGAGTGCACGCAGGCTGGGGTCAAATGCTAGAGGTTGGGAAAAAAAGAAAGAGTTGATTCATCCTTATGCAAAAGCGAGCTCCAGACCTAGGCAGCAAGGGGATCAAATTTTTTTGGATAAAATATCCTATACGATTAGCAAGATGGAAATCTTAAGCCAAGGTGGGAATTGACTTCAACTATAGAGGATGTATGTCCAGGTGGTGGCTTGGAATAAATCCAATGCAGATGATGCCATCATCAAATACATGGCATAAACAGTTAGCTTGGAGTGAACCGACGCATAGTAAAAATCTTTTAACCTATCTGGTAACCCAAAGTAAAACTAACCCCAGTATTCTGATTTATGCATATGCAGATCAGTTTTGGGATTCAGCGCAGGAAGAGGTGGGTTCATCTACATTTACCCAGTCATATATAGGAAATAAACACACATGCGAGGATGTTCTTCCCTGATCGAAGATGCCTCTAGCAACAACCAAAAACTCCATCATAAAAAGAAAATGCAGTCAAGGGAAAACGACACGCTTACCGTGTTCAGGATATAAATCTTGGACCTGCCATTATAACAAAAGCATGTCGCAATGGGATATGGAAGAAATGCAAGAAGGAGTTCCCTTCTGGATCAGTCCCAGCTATCAAAGTTTAGCGCAATCCTAGATAGAAAAAAAATAGAGTACGTTCTCCTTTCTGAGCTAAGCGCTCTTCCTCAACAGCAGGCGAGACCCCAAGTATGATAAATCATGGGTTCTATCCCATCTCTCCCCTCTTTCCTACCCAGTCAAATTATTAAATAAGGTCCGAGTTCAAAACCGTTCATTCACTACAATTGTCATGGTTATTGGCCATTATTCCCTTTCGGAACCTCCCCTTAATTCATGCCAAGATTAGGGCACAAATTCAAGCCATGGTTTCAGCCACTAAACGGTCACGACTATCAAGGTTCAGGGAATATTTTATTTCCCTCATTCAAGCTGAACCTCCTTTCTAATTATGCCAGGGTAAAAGCCCGAAACATAGGGAGGATTTAATATTATACTTTTCCTTCGTTCTGTCATGATACTCTACGTTCTCTCAATTAGTAATATTTGTCTTTTAATTTTTCTTTGTGCTTACATTATGATTTATATCATAATGTCTTTTGTGTGAATAAACTTTTACCGGACTTTCAGGTTTTCTGCGGGTGGGGCCTTGGCACTTGAGCTCCTCACCCAGAAACCCTCATACAATAAATTACAAATATTCCAGGGCATAGGGGAGGGATATTACATCCTTTCCCCCTAAAAGAAAGAACACTGTCCTCGATGTTTTCAGGTTTCTAAAACTTTTATTCTTCTCTAGAGTCATCTTTTCTTGCCTTGCTTGGATCTCTGTTTCTTTTCTGATCCTTGTGGGTTCGTAGGACCTGCAAAAATCGAGTCTACCCAAATTTCATCAATAAGAGTCAATTCATTATAAAACATACTTAGCAAGTCTTTTGCAGTATTATATCTATAATTTAGTCCTTTCAGTACTTCATGTCCAAATCACAATTCAATTTAAACAAAAGTCATAGATTCTTTTGCAATCTGCAATTTTTCTAGGGTTCATTGGTGTCATATTACCCAATTATTTTCCATAATGCAATTGATACATCAATAAAAACATGACTACAAGCATTGAAATCCCATTATATCAATAATGTCAATGCTAGAAATCCACATAATCAACCGATTACCTGTCAGTTCTATATGTTAATAAATCAACATATTACCTCATCGGTACAATTTACCTATAATGCACATACCTTTTCCGCCTTGTTCTTTCCTTTGGATGTCCTCCATCCCAGCTCGTCAAGTGCCAATAGTACTCCAAGTACCAATTCAAGACACCCAACATAAGGACGATACCAACCCTTCATGTATCTCCTCTGTGCTATTCAGGGTGCTTGTCATTATTCTTTTCTCTGGATGTTCCTTCATCCCAGCACACCAAGTGCCAATTCAAGCCACCCAACACAAGAACGATACCCTGTACCCCTCTTAGCGGTATCTCCTTTAGGGTGCTTCACCAAGCTGAGGCACTCTGTTCTTGCACACCTCCATAGCGCCTAGAGGTTATTCTCTTCACAGAGTCCCCCAACTCTTGTGACAGTTTTGTAATGTGTACGGAACGAGTCTTAACCAAATGTATTACATCTGGGCGTCCCCAGAATGGATAATGGTCCCTCGCTGGCCCGGGGGAAAACAAGGTAGATTTTAACCACTACCTCCATCACCACTCCCTCTTCTGGTGATAACTTTATACACATGAGATTTAACTCATCATACTCCTGGAGATTTAGCCTTTTCTCATGGCCATAATTTTCCATGCCTGCAAGCACTCTATGGGTGTTAGTTCATCATTTTATCAATTCAAAGAACATAAAAATCATAAGTCATGCCTTACTTCATTTTTTTATTCATCCCATAAGAGCCTTTTATCGCCAAAATTGACAACAAGGCATGCACAAGAAGCCACAAAATCTTTTCATTTTCTTATACTAACACCACTTGCATAAAAATTGAGAATTTTGACAATGCAATTACTCATTAACTTCAATTTATTATAACAAAAAAATTTACTCGTAGCTGCAATTTTATATATACTACATTTGAAATTTTTAAGTGCTTTGTCAATGCCATAAGATCAACATCCAAAATCTGTTAGCAATTCTTAAACAACGTAAATTACCTGCAATTAGCCTTGCCACAATAAGGTCAGAAAATCCCAATTGAAAAGACCAATTAAACAACTATCTTATTTAAACTGTCCCTTCTACAATATCCATAATTAAAATAATTTCAACCACCGAGATGGGCATCCTGCGGATAAATAATCAAAAACACAACCTGAGATAATTGTGGTCATCACCAGCTGCAAGAAAACTCAACAGTAGAGTTGTCCCCAATGAAGTTGGTCTCCGGAAATGCTATTGGACCTTTCCTACCATGCCATCCTAATGGCTGGTGTGATCAGCTGTTCAAACATTCTTCAACTACGAGCAAATTAGAGAGCAATACTGAAACTTTAAACCACTCAATTCAACAAAATCAGTTTGCACAAAAGAGGCTATTTATTCAAATAATACTCTTTGCAATGTTTAAACATATAGTATTGATTCTTGAATGAATAGATATTTGTATACTAACACTGCTACAACTTTATATAACATTAGTTACTACCATCCACTTGCATACAAATACCATAATTATCGACACCATCGAGCCTTTCATCAAACTTCAATATAAGGTACAAGTTCCTACTAACTTATCGAGTATTTAAACAATAATTCCAAAAACATTTAATAGCATGATTTTACTTACCAAAATGTATGAGGGAATATTTAACTGATATTTTTCCATCCATGCACTTAAACTTTGAAAAAAACGCTTATGTGAAATCTCTACCTGGTACATTGCTAACAAGTAACAAGTAACACAAGGAACATAACCTGTCAAGGGTACATTAATGAAAATGTCTCCAAATACTAGCTGATTGGATTTGCTTTTATAGTTCTTCGATCTTGAGAGGCTGCTTTATTAAAAAAAAAAAAAAAAACTAGAATTATACCCCAGCACCATTATGTGTGAGAATGGTAAAAAAGTTTTTCAGATCAATCCAAAACCCCAAATTGCATTCCTCAATTTATAATAACACATGCATGATAAATCAAATGCAGATGTACACAAAATCCAAATTGATTTAGAAGGTAGAGCAGCCCCAAACGTAATCTTAAGCAAATGAGAACCCAAGCGTAATAAATAAAGAAAAACACAGTTGTGTAGACACAACCCACACACATTCCGAATAAAAAAATCACAAATAAAATCCCTATCGATTTCAGATATTAAATCGCATCATAGGCATATAAACTCCAATCACAGGCATACATATGTTGATACAAATATGGAATTGCAGACATAACGCCTACACATACCGGATGTGAAATCACAAATTGAGTCCTTTTCGATTTCAGATATGAAATCACAGCACATGCATATAAAATCCATATTGTACAAAATCGCAGGAATTATATATATATATATTGATCCGGATATGAAATTTCAAGCCTAGCGTATATTTACATCCCTAATAAAAGAAAACGCAAATACAACCCTTATCGATTTTTTTTTGATATGAAATTGCAGTATAGGCATATAAATTCCCTATTTGCAAATCTCAAGCATAATATATGTTGATCGTGATATGAAACTTGAAGCATAACGCACAACATCAAAGCAAATAATTTCACAGAACATGATAATAGATTTACATTCAGATACTAACCCTACAACAGGCTCCTTATGCACTTGATACCATGTGTAAAATACCCCTGATGAACACCAACAATAAAAACAAACTTAAGCCCATTTCAGCTTTGAAAAATGCATATGAAGAAGAATAAAAACAAGAGGCATCAAAACCAGTGAAAACGAAAATCTTTCACCATAGCTAGTCTACAGTAGATGAGTAGATGTGAACCCTAAAAACTTATTTTCTGTATTTAAGGGCTACCCAATGCCTTATATCATCTTACAGGCAGAGATAACACCCTCCAAATACTGTATGGTCGATGGCATTGTAGGCAAGAACCAAACACAAAATGACTTGCAGAGTCTTAACAAGTATTTGAACATCAAAACTACACACAGTTTTCACAATTAACATCTCATCCATCATTTAACACGTGCACATCAAGAATATGCAGTGTTTTCTTAATTAACAACTCCAACTACGGTTTCACATTTGCATATCAAATTTAGACAGCGTTTTTCAGCACAAAGAGAAAATATCAATCCAAGTCACAACCACACCCATTTTATTCAATAAATTCAGGTAAATAAAGACGCATGCAGTAGGTTATGATATATAAATAAATGCATAACAATAAAACAGCCAAAGCTACCTACCTTCAACCGTAATGTCTTCCTCCACTGCAACCGCAATAAAAATGTCTTAATAAACTCGATTTGTAAATGCACTTGCATCGGAATATCTTCATATATACATTCAAAATGTAACAAAATCATTATAAAGGCACTTTTCCAAATAAAGTAAAAGAAATAGAACCTTAGAAGGTTCCCTGGCATAAGAACATAAAAGTCGTGAAGTATAGGCATGACGCAGCAACCATATTATAGATGATCATAACATGCACTAAATGCCAGAACTCTTAAATACGATAAAGCCATAATATGAATGCCCTAATTTTTTAAATAAATACATTTCACAAAGATTCCTTAATATCTATACACCAACGCAGAATTTATAATAATTCCACTCAAAAGAAATTAACGAACTCTTGGGTGATAGGCAACAAAATACAAACACAATGATCATGTCACTGCCCGCAAAGGAAAAAAAAAATGTTCCAGATGCACGAGTGTCTAGATGGTAAAGCGAGACCAGTAGAGAATGCACCAAAGGCAAGGAAAGTTATAAACAGTTGGTCTGCAGACTCCATACTAGCTAATATGGACTGCATTTTAGAAATTACAGGCAATGGAACATCCAGTGCCAGCCCTGTAAATATCAATTAAAGGGCACCCGACCAATTAATCAATTAAGAATAAAAAAAATAAACACAATGGATCCGGTCCACTGGAAGAGGGTCACACAAATGGGTCTGGTGGAGATCAAAATGTATAATGCCAACGAAACCAATCAAAACAACCACAAGCAGAAACAAGTCGATAAACAAATTTTTCTATCGATATTCAGTTCTACCAGCATTTTCTCAATGGAGTAATACCTTGCAACAAGAATAATAATCAAACTAAGACATAATGTAGATGCTAACGGAACACATACCGGATCAGGAAAAAACACAAAGATAAAATGTCGAGGACAGTGCTCCTCAACGTGCAGAGCTCCCTCCTCAAAATGCAGGAAGTTCTCTCCCTTCCAAAAGGATCTTGAAACTGTAACCTCCCCTGCACAACTCAATAAACATGTGTATTGGGTACAACTTAAGGTACCTGGATTAGACGAACAGTGCGAACTTCTTGGATTTCTCTGGGTCACCGAGAAAAATTCAGTTGTTAGTCAAAACGAAACATGCTGGAGCATTTTGAGCCCAATAGGCCCGAGCGTTTCAACCTCGCTCTGATACCATATGTAAAATACCCCCAATACCTTGGACCTATAAAGCATTCAATAATTCTGCAAAAGTAAAACTTTAGTAATCTTTTGCCAATTAAAGCATTTACACTGCATTCATAACATTATCATGTAAACAGAAGAAAAAAAACAACCAGCACAACATCATAATACAAATGAGACCACCATGTTCACGTGGTTCACCCCAACCTTGGGGTTACGTCCACCAAAGATAGTCCAGACCAAACCGTCCAGATATTTTTATTAAGTAATCAATCCAAGCTACAAATCCACAGTTACCAAACTGCAAAACCTTCCAGCAAGGTCTCTTATAGAGGATAATACCACATAGAGCATTTCTAAGGAGTTCAACCTATCTCAATTCTATATAAGACCCTTTGTCTTAGCATCTTTATCTTTAACTTCAGTGGAAATACACAAGACAATATTCCTTCATCTTTATTTTAGCATTCCATTCCCAAAGGTTCCTTTTAGATCTATGAGACATTCTACATGAGCTGCTTTATTTTCTTTTGATGTAAAACATAATATCTAAGACATTATTTATAAAGTTTTTATATATAAAACATTTCTCCCCACCAACTCTACTTCCTTACAGTTCTATCAAAAATATCATTGTTATTTAGGACACAAGATCTAAGCTGAAATCTTAAGGCACAACCCAAACCTACAGAATAAATAACTATGGGAGGTACATTCCCCTATGCTGGAAGAAAAAGGAGAAGATGCGTCCCATACCTTCCTCTACGTAGGTAGAAAAAAGGAAAAGCTTTGTCACATGTTGGGTTCCTCTACGCAGGAAGAAAAGAAAACAAGATTGATCGAAAGACTGCATAATTATTTTTGTTTTGGCTTCTCGGTATCAACAGAGAGGACGAATCAAACTTCATAGTGGTAGCACAAGTGGGGATGCTCTCGATCCAGGTCGAAATGAACCCTTGGAAGGAGCGAATACCTTCTCGTTGGAAAAGGCTATATCCATAGCTGACTACCCAAATCACAACGCAGGGAAGGGAATAATCTGACTCAAAAGGCCTGTCTTCCATGCACACGCGTGCTTGGACATCCATGATCAGTTCACACAGGGCTTTATAGAGCGTACGCAGGCTGGGGTCAAACGTTGGAGGTTGGGAAAAAAGGAAGAGTTGATTCATCCTTATGCACAAGCGAGCTCCAGACCTAGGCATCAAAGGGATCAATTTTTTTTGGATAAAAGATCCTATACGATTAGCAAGATGGAAATCTTAAGCTGAGGTTGGAATTGAATTCAACTATAGAGGATGTATGTGCAGGTGGTGGTTTGGAATAAATCCAATGCAGATGATGCCACCATCAAATAAATGGCATAAACAGTTAGCTTGGAGTGAACCGACGCATAGGAAAAATCTTTTAACCTATCTGGTAACCCAAAGTAAAACTAACCCCAATCTTCTGATCTATGCATATGCAGATCGGTTTTGGGATTTAGCGCAGGAAGAGGTGGGTTCATCTACATGTACCCAGTCATATCTAGGAAATAAACACACAGGCGAGGATGTTCTTCCCTTATCGAATACGCCTCTAGCAACAACCAAAAACTCCATCATAAAAAGAAAATGCAGTCAAGGGAAAACGACATGCTTACCATGTTCAGGATATAAATCTTGGATCCGCCATTCTAACAAAAGCATGCTGCAATGGGATATGGAAGAAATGCAAGAAGGAGTTCCCTTCTGGATCGGTCCCAGCTATCAAAGTTTAGCGCAATCCTAGACATAAAAAAATAGAGTACGTTCTCCTTTGTGAGCTAAGCGCTCCTCCTCGACAGCAGGCAAGACCCCGAGTATGATAAATCGTGGGTTCTACCCCATCTCTCCCCTCTTTCCTACCCAGTCAAATTATTAAATAATGTCCGAGTTCAAAACCGTTCGTTCACTACAACTGTCATGGTTATTGGCCATTACTCCCTTTCGGAACCTCTCCTTAATTCATGCCAAGATTAGGGCACAAATTCAAGCCACCGTTTGAGCCACTAAACGGTCACGACTGTCAAGGTTCAGGGAAGATTTTATTTCCCTCATTCAAGTTGAACCTCCCTTCTAATTATGCCAGGGTAAAAGCCCGAAACATAGGGAGGATTTAATATTATACTTTTCCTTCGTTCTGTCATGATACTCTACGTTCTCTCAATTAGTAATATTTGTCTTTTAATTTTTCTTTGTGCTTACATTATGATTTATATCATAATGTATTTTGTGTGAATAAACTTTTATTGGACTTTCAGGTTTTCTGCGGGTGGGGCCTTGGCACTTGAGCTCCTCACCCAGAAACCCTCATACAATAAATTACAGATATTCCAGGGCATAGGGGAGGGATATTACAAATCACTCTTACAATCTGATTGTTGCAAGGAATATCTCGATTTAGGCATGGTTCACCTGCTAGCAGCATGACGCTTCATGAGATCAGAAGGACGTCCATCACTCACAACTACAGCGGAAGTATGCTCATCACAATTTGCTAGACGGATCACCTGGTTTTGGGTCAAGATATTCATCATTATCGCGAAGATATGTCAAATGGATTTACTGTGGTGATTCACAACTTTGGAGCCATCTACCTGTGATGCGTAGTAACTATGTGACATAATTTAATCTTGGGGGGGTTCGAGTGGTACCTTCCATCTCGCCACATTCCCAATCCTCCTGTCGTGCCCTTGAAACCCTCTAGGTGTCATATCCACACCTGCATATGGGGATTAATAAAACATATAATTAAAAACACAAATCTAACCCTTTTTATCCAAGTTGACTATGCATTTTTGTCAAATTTCAAGTAGTGACACTAAGAGAAACTCAGAATTTATTATTTCTTTAAATAATAGATGTGTTTTCGAACTTCTACAACCTAGTTGCAATACAAGGGAACAAAGAGGTATGACTTCATATTTTCCAACTTCTGCAACCAAGTTGCAAGGAAAGGGTACAAATAGATATAACATGATAAATCCTTATACATGGCACTTCCAACATGAAAAAGTGAATATATGATAAAAGGCATAGATTACATGTTGAGGGTCAAGACTGAATTTGAACATTGAAACTATAAAATAAGACTAGTAAACAAACCTTAGGTTATTCAATCAATTTAGCAGCACTGTCATAAAATCATGGAAATGACCATGGTTAAATAAAATCATGATACCCAGATACTAAGAGACACATTGTGGGTTCACAGAGATGCAGTAACGGTGAAGAATGTGCAGGGTGAAGGATGTGAATACAAATCAATGGTGTATTAAGAAATATTGGACGGGAAGAATGTATGGAAGAGGAAAAAAATAACGCTTTAAAATGAAACAATAACACATCACTAATCCAAAGGATTATCAACCATGAATTAAATTTGATCTCAACCATTAAAATGGAGCTAAGATTTTGTGTCACAGTATCCTTTAGATATGGAATGGGAAATGAAAACTGAACATATATCTTAGGAAACAAATATTTAAAACTTAAATTTTGTTATAACTAGGAATGGCTGGTTATGCAATGGATAAGCATATTCTATATCAAATAAGACAACTAATAGTAAGATACATAAGAGGAGCAATTAATCATAGTTTAAATGATATTCTGGAATGCATGTATTTTTTTATTGAAGAGAGCTTACAAATGTCTCAACTCTAGCTTATAAAAATCAAAGTTCTCTCACCTTTACCACCAACCATTTTACCACTAACCCATAATTTTGACCAAATCAAGTGAACGTGTAAAAGTAACGTGAATGCAATGAAACCAACTTTAATGAATTTACGCTACAGTTCCAAGAGAGTTTCACTACTCAATAATCCAACCAGTATTGGTAAAGATAGACAAAAAATAAACTAGACTCTGATTGATGAATCTTCCCTTGACAAGACTAGTACACATTCAATATTTTGAACTAGATAATTTTGAAATGCTTGAGAAGAATTTTGTCACTTCATTTTAATCAATGAACTAATATTAGGATTAAGTAACTATTTGGAACTTCTATTCAACTTGCTTTTGTTGTTTTTGCATAGAATTTTTTAGCCATAATAATGGAAGTTGAATTACATAAAAAAAATATGGTATTTCCATTACGATAGTATCAGTTGTATTCACAAAATAGAAAAGATATAAAGAAAGTGAATTGTGAGTATGATTAAACCAATTTTAGAATAGATCAAATATGGGCATACATAATACATGCAACTATTACTATACTCATAGCCATTAACAAGCTTTATGAAAAAAATCATAGGAATTCCTTACCAAAAAATACAAATATTGCTTATAATTATATGGCAAACAATTGTCGACACACTAACTCCATTTACATAATTAATAGCATAATGCATTTATATGTAACTCTATAGGTTTTGAGACATGTAGTGACTCGTCACACTAATTATAATTCCATGTATGGCTATCATTAAACAAATGTAATTCACTAAGAACCCAACAACCTAAAACCTTGCCATTACTTCACGCATGAATATGTAATATAAAATCTGTGCAAAATTCTTGCTAAACACAACTATGATTTAGTGTTTGAATATTAATAAACCTTCGTATCACACATATATAAATTAGTTTTATAGAGCTCTAAATATAACAGACTCAATATTTACAATGTTGTAGTGAATATGTGTCTACAAGTAATATGAGATGTTAGGCTTATGCCAAGCTTGCAAAAGTTCTTGACAACAATCACCCTAATATTTTTTTTAGCACTACCATGGGTAACGATCCACTTACCTCCACCACTACGCAGACAAGGCTCTAATACCGCAAAGACAAAGTGACGACAAGGGTTCACAACCACGCAGACAAAGGGCTGACAACGCTCCACCATTGCGCACGAGGAGACAAGTAGAGGGGGCGTACCATCACAGTACAGGCTGTCAAATAGGAAAACAATGAACATGGAAAATGGGAAGTAGGGAGTGTGCACCCACGCCAACATATGACAAGTACAAAGGGCACACCAACTCTAGTAGAGAAAGAGAATAGGGTAAAAGACGAAGCAATAACAATTGCATTCGGTTAATACATATATAAAATTAGTTTGTTTGAACATTTTTTTGGGCAAAAAAAACTTTCAGCCGAACACGTGTTTGGCTGAAAAAATATATCTATGGGACTTTATTTTCCAATCCATCTATGCAAAGCGTGCATTATGGGGCACATCATTAACTTTAACATTCAATTGTGACAATAATTGAGCGTAATGTTTCCATGGCATAGCTTAGCCTTGATGACAGGATGCAACTTCATCTCCTTCTTCTTATAGCTCGCTCTTGGGAGGCAACAAGAAAATTTATGACTGTCGAGCTTGTTTCCCCAAGTCTCAAGCAATCTGCATGCTATAATTGTGTGATCTCTCTTACAATATGACTTTTGCAAGGAATCTCTGGATTTAGGCATGGCGCACCTGCTAGAATCATGACTTCTTCATTAGATGGGAAGGACGTGCACCACTCACCACTACAGAGGAAGTATGCTCATTGCGATTTTTTAGACGGAGTGCCTCGTTTGGGGTCAATATCTACATCATTATCTCAAATATATGTTGGACAGATTTACTATGATTATTCACAGATTTAGAGCCATCTTCGTGTTCTGCATAGTAATTCTGTGACATAATTTAAGCCTAAGGGGAGGTTCAAGTGGTACCTTCTGTCGAAGTCCTCCTAAGGCCTCATGTCCTTCCCTTGACACCTGTGAGGTGGCATATGCACACCCACATCTGGGGATTAATAAAACATATTATTATAAACAAAATTCTAACCCTTTTTTATCCAATTTGACTATGTATTTTTGTCAAATTGCATGTAGTGACACTAACAGAAACTGGAAATTTATTGTTTCTTTAAATAATAAATGTATTTGCCAACTTCTACAACCTAGTTGCAATGCAAGGGTACAAAGAGGTAGGACTTGATATTTTCCAACTTATGTAACCAATTTTCAAGGAAAGAGTATAGAGAGATATAACATGATAAATATTTATACATGACATTTCTAACATGCAAAAGTGAAGATATGACAAAAGGCATACATTAAATGTCACTACAACAAATCCTGGAATTAGCGTCCCTTTTAGTGTAATTTTTTTAAAAATTGAGTGGCCAAACTAGGTGCTAAATGGGATGCATCATGGACAAAACTTAAAGTGTCTCAAAAAGCGTCTTTTTTTGCATCCTAGATAGCATCCTTTATGGCGTCCAAAATAGCATCTATTTTTTTTCTTCCAAAATAACATCCAACTTTGCTTCCTAAATAATGTCCTATTTTGCTTCCTAGAGAGCATCCCCTATTGCTTCCGAGAGAGCACCTGCTTTTGCTTCCTAAATGGCATCCTCTTTAGCACAATTTTTGCATCCAAATTAGCATCCAATATTGCTTCCATTTGTGCTACCACTTTAGCATCTCATTTTGCACCATGTTTTACTTCCAAATATGTGTCAATTTTTGCTTCCAAATTTGCACCAATTTTTGTTTCCTTTTTTGCATCGTGTTTTACTACCAAAATGGTGCCCAATTTTTCTTCTATTGTTGCACCATTTTTTGCTTCCTACATAGTGTCATGTTTTGCATCCAAAATAACATCTTATTTTTCTACCATATCAAGGCCATGGTTTGCTTCATCATTAGCTCCAAGTGTTTCATCCTTTTAAATGTCTAGTTTTGCATCTCTATTTACGCCCACATTAGCACCATGTTTTGCTACTACTTTAGCACCCAATTTATTGTCCATTTTTACTCCCACACTAGCGCCACATTTTTCATCTCGTTCAACTCCTAGCATTTGTTCTTATTTTTCTTCCTCATGAGCACCTAATTTAGTTTCTCATTTAGCATCCAATTTTTCTCCTTTGTTGGCCACTAGTTTAGCTTCTACTTCTACTTCTACTTTGGCATCCAAAATAGCATCAAAATTGATTTCCAACATAGCACCAAGTTTTTCATTCAATGTTGCTTCTAGATCTAGAACATAGTGGGCATCTGTTTTAGCTCATGTTTTTGTTTTCTTATTAGCACCGCATTAGACTTGTTATTTAACACCTACAACCATATCCAATTGTGTGCTCTTATATTTATTATATCAAATTATTATAATTATTCATTCATTTCAACAGTTCTCATTTATCATTACTTCATAGTTATTAAATAACATAATGAAACATTCAAATTAATTGTAGATACAATTATTGAGATTAATTGCATAGCATTTATGAATAAATTTTACAGAAACATGCAACATTTATCCAAAACAGTAATAATAATTTTCCATTGAAAGGTCATCAACAACTTCCAATATATTCAAATATAAAATATAATAATGATAACATCGGTATTACCTTTCATTCAAAATAAGTGAAATTATAAAACATCATCACATCAATAATCTATCATACATATAATAGTATTAAGGTTAAAAGAACAATAGACAATATATAGTGAAAATATCAATATTACAAGAAATATTAAAAATCAAAATTATCAACAATAATCCAAGTTTATATGTCTACAAATAAAAATCAAAATGTACTATGAACTTGCATAATCACAAATCAAAATGACCCAAAATGTACTACGATCTTGGATAATCACAAAAATAACAATGTGTCTAGTAGCATGGAGAAAGAAAAAAACATCCCATATCAATAGTAGCATTAATGGCTACCATCATCATCATCGTCATCCTCATCCTCATCATCTATCCCAGCATCATATCCATCATCATTTGCATTTGATCCAATTGTATCATTATCAGTAATATCTCTCGCTTGTACATCGGTGGCAATATAATTAGTATCATCAACTACGCCATCTTTACCGTTTTTATGCAAATACAAAGAAATAATTAATTTAAAACATTAGTCAAATTTTCATTACATAATGCATATTCTGTGTTATATTGCAAATATTAGTGTGATCATTTATGCATTCTCACGAGTTTTCCAACTATGAATATAACATCATCTCATCAACAGATAGTAACCACACATATAAAGTATATCTGCAACCATACATACACACACATGTACACCATACATTTTCATATCACAATAGAAGAAGACATAGAGGCAAGGAACCAAACCCTGAAATGCCATTAGTTGACCCATGTAACTTGAGAAGAGAACAAGCCTACCCATATGAGTATCAACTTAGAATGGCCCATGACAACATCTAGAATGAATAAAGTAAATTATGGTTTACAAGACAATACAATGTTTAGGCCAAATTCCTTTCAAATATATGCTAACTACTCTTAGAGTTATTGAAGAAACATTGAACTTGAACTTTACCATCTTAAGTGAAAGTTGAAATTAACATGATTCTTTATGAATCAAAACAAAACTATGGAAGTTGTCTAGTCTATCTTTTGTGAAATTTCAACTAATATGATTCTATTGAAAAAAAAAACTAAAGTTGTCTTATCTAAACTTAATCAACAACATTGAAGATGCTTGGTTTTTAACGAGGATAAGTTAAAAGTTTGATCCACTTTATTTAATAATGCTTTACAACATTAAGTAATTTATCATAGTGGAATCAAAACAATACAAATTGAGACAAAAGGTGTGAGATTATAGACCAACACGTATAATACAAAACTACAAAACCAAGCAATACTTGAGCATTCATTCAAATTCCATTACAAATATGTTTATTCCTCATTAGGATTTTAGTATAAACAAACATGAAATTCAGATTTCAACATATTTGTAGATTTAATTACTTTGAATAGCATTTGCTACATGAGTAATTTGTAGAGTTAATTACTTGTTCAACATTCCATTTGGGACATGAGTAGTTTGCCTAACTACAAAGTGGTCAAAGGAACTAGAGGCATGTTGCAAGTTCCATCCATTTGCATTCCAAATTTGTGGGAGGGTGGTAATAAAAACCAAGCTGATTTTCTTTAGTACTACATGTTCAAGTCTATTATTCTTCTTGTGTAAATACACTATGTTAAATACCACTTGTCTAGTTGTAAAAGATACCACCAATTATCATGCTCTAACATACCAAAAATGCAATCAAAATCCATAATGATAATCCCATATGGTTCAAACAGTCACACTAAACCTACAGCAATTTCCATTTAAAGTGTTTGACAAATATTCAAGGCAAAATGCAGTTGGCTAGAAAATCTCTCCCATGCAAATTCTGGAAGCCCAATATTGGAGAAGGAAAACCTACAACAGTCAATTAGTAGGATTGTAAGGAATTATAGGAGAAGAAGGTTGAGAGAAAAACCATGCCCAAAGTCAACCAAGAAAACAATTAACATTTTGATTGGGACATTACAGAGATGTATCCACTTTAACCACTTGGATTGCTTATACACGTCATATTTTCATAAATACAATTTAAGGAATCAATTCACCACCTTAGTTTGGCCATCTATCTAGAAATGGAAAGTTGTACTCATTTTGAAGGATGTTCCTTACAAATTCCATCTTGAAAACAACTCTTGCCAAAAATGAACTATAAATTTAGGATCTTTAATGCAAATGAGTAATTGACATGTGCCATGCAACTAGACAAATTTGAATAAGATTTCAACAATATAACTAGAAAACTAGACAAAACGTAGTGTTTAACTAAACAACTAGAGAACTAGTATTAAGCAATTTTTCTTCATTTGGTACATGATCAAATTCAAACAAAGTCTGAAATACATGTCATTTCTAAACTCAGGTGGTACAAAACTGAATGACTTCAAGGCCACCACCGAAAGCATCCCAGCCGTACAAGACGAGATAAGAAAAATTTGACATTAAGTTGAGGAGTATGCAAAGCAGTTTCCAACAATTGGATTTGAAAAATCATCCATGAAATATAAGGAATGAGAATACCTGTGTTGTGGATGAGTTCATGTTAGGATTTGGCTTACATAGTTCCAAAGCACATCACATCCTAGAAATCCTCTGAGTTCAACTTCTGAGCTATACTTTAACTAATACAAATGATCATAATCTAGCTTAAAGGGCGATGTAAGTTGTCAATCCTAATGTGTTGTACTAAAAAATTCTAAAACGCATAGTAGAGATTACAAAATCTATGTTTATAAATTCTGACTACTTTTCCACATACTATGGAATTTTTTGGATCTACGCAATGATTTCCATCTAGGTAAAACTCTATCATTCATGGAAATATGGACATATTCAACCACATAGCTATATTGCTTGGCAGGTAATTCCTCCCTCACACAGTGCTAGTATAATTTCCCAAATTGACAAATGTATGTATAACTCCTCACTCACTTGCACCAAAAGTTTTTCCAATCTAAAAGATGGATTTCAAGTTTAAATCCCCTAGTGATGTGAGCATTCTCCCTTATTTATTTGCTAACATCACTAATGGTTTCAGTGTCATGTCTTGTGGGGCCTCTTCAACTTGTGGTTATCATCTATGTGATGACCATAATATTTGCAATTTGCAAGTCTTATGACTACAAATGCATATCCCTTGATTGGAATTTTGTTTTACATTAAAACTCTCCTCCTATGTAGCTCAGGTCCCTTGCAATGTGCACCAGTGCAGATTTACAAAAAAATAGTCCATAGTTTGTTCTAGAAGTGGGAAAATGATATGGTTTAGGGCTTGACTAGCCCTAAACGGCTCAACTATAATGACAAACAACTCTACACATGTGGCAATACAGTATGATAATCCACATGGATTTTTAGAAGCAGACACATGATGTATCTAAGGCTTGACGAGTCCTACAACTCCTCAGCGAACCAATCCATACTTTGAGAAAGCTGACCATGTTTTGTTCAGCAAAAAACTAGAGTTAGCTAAAGGAGAGAATCATGATTCAAAAAAGGCTCTATGTGAGGAAAAATAGGTACACTTAGTACAAAATTACTGTAGTTCCTAGTTATCCACGCAGTCATGGTCAATTTGTCTTTTTTTAATCAAGGTAATTTGTTGTTCTAGAAAGCCACAAATTGGAGAAATAAAAAACTTGCAGCAATTTAGTGATACTCTTAGATCAAGTTGATTTCTTGGTGATACAAAGAGATTCTTGTCGGTTTATTATTCTCTTGTATATGCAGTGTTTATGTTCAGTTTTAGGAGTGGAATGAACAATGGAATCCAAATAGTACATATTCAGGACCCTTTTAAGCCTTCAAATAGCAATGATACCTCATCTCTGGGCAACCAAAAACATCATAAACTATTTTGGGCACATTTTAAGCATCTCTATGGTCAAACCTAGGAATGTTGGTTATAATTGAGGGGACCTGGTGTAGATGTTATCATTTCAATTCTTGAGAAAGTTGCTTTAATGGGTGACATGGGGTTAGAATCCAAAGACAAGTTGGATAGTCCTATTCCTATGGATACTGATTATGAAGAGAAGCAAATGAAGGTGTTGGAACTAGTGGATTGGCTATTGAAAATATGACTATGAACACTTTCTACAATTATGCATTTCACATGCCATGGTGTTTTTGCATCGAGCAATGGAAAATCCTGAAACTTGTAGAATATTTGTTGACAAAAAGGGAATTGAATCCCTTATGAGGTTCTTGACTCTTTCAAGTATTCCACTATTGTCAGAAGGGATGTCTGTAGCTGTGCACATGGCCACTATTGTCAGAAGGGATGTCTGTAGCTGTGCACATGGTTGAAGTAAGTTGCTTCAGTGGGTGACATGGGGTTAGAAGCCAAAGACAAGTTGGATAGTCCTATTCCTATGGATACTTATTATGAATAGAAGAAAATGAAGGTGTTGGAACTAGTGGATTGCCTATTGAAAATATGGCTATTAACACTTTCTACAATTATGCATTTCACATGCCATGGTGTTTTTGCATAGAGCAATGGAAAATCCTGAAACTTGTAGAATATTTCTTGAAAAAAAGGGAATTGAATCCCTTATGAGGTTCTTGACTATTTCAAGTATTCCACTATTGTCATAAGGGATGTCTATAGCTGTGCACATGGTTGAAGTTTTCAAAGCATTCACACAGCAACACTAAGAACTTTTATCCACTTTTTCTATTTGTGCTTGTTTGAAAGTATTGGTAGTTTGTGTTTTCTATCCTTGAAAGGTGCTTGAAACCTTGAGTTAAGTTTGATTTTCTACTTAGTTCATTACATAGTTTTAGTGCATCATTTAATTCAAGTTTTGAAATGAAATTTTATAGATCTATCCTTGGATATGCCCTTCCATATATTATATTGATGAGTTAAATATTTATCATTGTTATTATATTTAACATCAATTGACATGGACTACAGACTGGATAAGACAAAATTTCATCTTAAGGAAGAAGCTCTTTTTTCTGTTGTGTCAGCTATCTTGCACCCTATATCAATTGTAAAGACACGAATTCAAGTGGCAGGAGAAGAGTTAGCCCATATGAATGGTCTAGCAGTGTGCAAGCATACAGTAAAAGAAGATGGGGTCTCTGGTCTTTTTTGAGGTTTTGGAACATTAGTAGTAGGAAATATACGACACATAGGTCTTTTCTTGATATCCATGGAGGTCTAGACAATACTATTAAGGGACTACAATTTGAGGTTACAAGTGTTGTGAAGTTGTCAGCATAAAGTAGTATTGCATCTTCAACATATGATGATGATAAATTCCAAATTCCATATTATTAGAGGTGTCTTATCAAGGCCTTTCTCAAGGCACTGGGATCAACAATGTATGCCACAACAAGGCATGCAGGCTCAGAGGAGAGTACCTTTCTATCAATCCTATCATTAATATTCTGTCATTCCCATAAGTTTGGTGGTGACATCTTCTCTTCAGCTGTGACACTTATGAGTGAACTCATTCATAAATATCCAAATTGTTTCTCAATGCTGCACGCAACAGGTCTTACAACTGCCTTCTCGGATGCTATATCAGAATATTTACTTCTCCCTTCCTCAAAAGCACTTTGCTGCATCCCTAGGGTTCTTGATGCATTATGTCTCAACAATACAGGATTGTAGGCAGTGACTGAAAGAAATGCGTTGCAGTTTCTTGTACATATATTCACATCATGAAAGTATTTGCTAGCATTGAATGAATGGGTTTCTCATTTGGGTAATTTGATGGAAGAGTTGATGCACCATGTCCCTTCTCTGAGGGAAGCTGGTGTAGATCTTATCATTGCAATTCTTGAGAAAGTTGCTTCAGTGGTTGACATGGGGTTAGAATCCAAAGACAAGTTGGATACTCCCATTACTATGGATACTGATTTTGAAGAGAAGCATAATGAAGATGTTGGAACTAGTGGATTGTCTGTTGAAAATATGACTAATGAACGCTTTCTACAATTATGCATTTCACATGCCATGGAGTTTGTGCATCAGGCAATGGAAAATCCTGAAACTTGTAGAATATTTGTTGAGAAAAGGGCATTGAAGCACTTATGAGGTTACTGAGTCTTTCAAGTATTCCACTATCGTCAGAAGGGATTTCTGTAGCAGTGCACATGGTTGCATTTTGCAAAGCATTCACGAAGCAATACTCAAAACTTTTATCCACTTTTTGAGTTTATGCTTTTTTGAAAGTATTGGTCATTTGTGGCTTATATCCTTGAAAGGTGCTTGAAACCTTGATTTAAGTTTGAGTTTATACTTAGTTCATTAAATAGTTTTAGTGCATCATTTAATTCAAGTGCTGAAATGGAATTTTATAGATCTATCCTTGGAGATGCCCTTCCATATCTTATATTGATCAGTTGAATATTTATCATTGTTATTATATTTAACATCAATTGACATGGACTGCACATTGGATAAGACAAAATTCCATCTTAAGGGAGTCGTTCGCTTTTCTGGTGTGTCATCTATCTTGCACCCTATATCAGTTTTCAAGACATGAATTCAAGAGGCAGGAGATGAGTTAGCTCATATGAATGGTCTAGATGTGTGCAAGCATACAGTAAAAGCAGAAACACCATGGCATAATATACTAGGCGGCAATAAATAGATTAAGAACGAAGATTCGGGAGAGTAATGGTCCAGTCAGTGTATTGTGGTTAACATGGGCCACAGTTGCATTATATGAGGAAACAAGAAGCAACATTATTGAATTCCTCTATAATGTTTGCACAACAAATTTACAAGGTGCCTACATACAGTCAGCGCAGGCTCTCATATATTTCTGAAGGGAAGGAACAATTATTCTACGTGTGCATATCCTTATTCATATTTTAAGGTTTAAACTACACATATTTGCTTAGTGGGATACAACACACAACAACAACTAGAAATATCCTTTACCCCACTCTATCGCTACATGGATTTTTTCTTGCATAATGTCAGCAGGGAGTCAGAGCACTCGAGGCCCACTATCTGCATGATTAAGAATATAATACATAGTAAGCAAAGAATAATGGATTCAATGTGTGATCATGGGAAGTTTGGTAGATCTTTGTTGAATCTCCATTAAAATTTGAAGCGGTGTCCACACATTTCGATGACGAATATGGTGAATACCTACTTCCACTATGGTATACGATTGAAGTGAAATGGTCTGATTTATTTAGACGCACTTGCTTTTCTCTTGCTTTTCTCCCATTGATGTAGAAATTTTGCACTTCGACTAAAATATTTTATATTTAGCTGATGGAATATCTTCAATTATATGATTGGGTATCTGTGTGGTTAATATTGGGTCATTGATAACTTTTTTGGTCTATGTAATAGAGGTTTCATTAAGTATTTGCTGAGAATGAGTTACCTTCAATGCCCTGCAAACTGGTATTATCAAAGCAGTTGGATCTACCTTCTCGACAAGTCAGATGACGATTTGGCATTCTCTAGGACACTCAAAATAGAAATTCTACTTAGAAATTCTATTTATTCGTACTGATAGGAGCTAGACTCTATAGATATGTTTTTTTTCTATTGCTTCTTTAATTATATTTTTATATAAAATGTTGATTATCTTTTCCAGATGCATATGTGGTTCAAAAATGCTCGCTATATGTCTTTGAAGAAGAAAAAAATGAACCGTTTAAAAGAATCAGCTACTCTTGTTATTTCTGTAAATACCAGAAGACTTAAGGTAGAAAGTCACAAGTCCACTCCACAAATCAAAGAGCCAGATGACACTAGTTGTTTATACTTAATAGAGATGGAAAAATTGGGTAATATTGAGTTGAAACTTGAAAATTTGAGAAAGATTTTAGAAATAGTTTGTCCTAAAGAAGGTGCTGATTTTTCCAATGATAAGAATCCACAAGGAATTGACAACCTTCTCGGTGAGGGGCTCCTGATGTATGTACCCGTGGTTGGGTTAAGGGATAAGATCTTATAGGTTTCTCCTATCAAGTGACTCAGCTTAAGATTTTTGGAACATCACCTGTGGTGTTCCAAGAAAATACCTTAACACATCCCCTATTCAACTAGCCTTCTCTCTTCCACATACTGAAGGTTATCACTCTTTTCACAATATTTTTCTCAAGAGTTGCGTTCTTTAGATTAAATGGACAAAAAAATGCCATCATTATTTTCCGAAAGATGTGGTTCATTCCATTCTTTTGCATTTTTCAGATGGTTTTTACTTTTGAGGATGTTTGCCGCCTGGATTTCATTTTTCATCATGCATTATCTCTCGGGAATTTGGAGCAAAATGCTCAACCATGCCATTTAGAAAAATCCATTTAGTGGCTCCTTGTCTAGGCCATGCCTCAAGGAATATTTATTGTTTGTAATAATATTAATAAAAGTAATCATGCTTCTCAACTGAAACTAAAGATTATTATTCTTGATTCAGATATTGCATGCTTAACATGTGCTCAATCTTGTTTGGAACTAGAAATTTACTCCTATTGAATGCAAACATTTTAATATGGAAAATAAAATATGGCAATCCCCTTTCTTACAAAAAGGTGGTGTTAATACCCCAGGCCCCAAATGTTGCAGAGGTGACCTTTCGATCACTATAATATTAGTATACCTTCTACTCAAAATGTGGAATGACTATAATTGGATTTTATCATATAGAATAAGGTTCGAAGATAATTTTAGTAGAAATCTATGCTAGTTGATTGCATATCGTGGAAAAAGGAACTCAAACTTGATATGAAAGATGGCAATTTTAGTATTTTTGTGGTAATAGTCTTCAAAGGAAAAGCTAGAAGATTGGAAGGTAGCAAATGGATTATTGCGTTGAAGCCACCATAGTTAACTTTTTGGCTATATAAACTACACTTTTAGCAGAGTATGAGTAATTCACCATAAATAAAGCAAGTATTAGGGGAGGTCATATAAATTTTTGATTTGAAATTTGCATTGGAGACTGCAGTACTTATTTTTAATGTGATTTTCTGCAATACTTATCATTTTTCTAGCCATAATTTCAGTTTCTTGCTATAGACGATGCTCTTAGTTCCATTAGCAATTATTTCATTGTGCCCTGATTTCTCAGACTTCATCACCAATGATAGCATGAACTTAACATGTACACTGAAAATAAGGTAGAAAAAAATATGGCAATCTCAAAAAATTATAGGAAGTATTGATATAATACAATAGTATACCAAAGAATTACAAAATCTGAAATTAGGAATGCTAAGACTAGCAAAGCAAGAAAGAAAATGGAAAAAATGAGAACCATATCAATAATGAAAGAAAAATAATAACTAAGTTATTTATCAATATTTATTAAAACAATATAGAATTTAGTTTTTGGTCAATGAACTTTGGATTATTTTCTTGTCTTCAACATTTTATCTTGGCATTCTACAAGCCTCTATGTAGGGATGTTGAAAATGGTGTATGCTTTACTTTCAACAATCACTAACCTTATTCGTAATCAATTTATGTTTTTCTTATGTAATCAATATTATGTTTTTATTTGTAACAAATTATCCCTCATATTGATGAAAGATTTCAATTTTGATCATTCAAAATGTCATTTACTGTTTCTAAGCAATTGTTTTGTATTTTGATAATTGTTTCAATGTTTCTTGTTTCCAAATGATTTATTGTTTTAACAATTATCCTTGTATTAATGATAGAACTGAATGCATTTACAAGGCAATGTGTCAAATATTCATGGCTTTATTCTTGTTCATTTCAATTGGCATTGTTTGTTTAGGTTTATGGTTTATATGATTGTATTTGAATCTTTGATTTCTCTCTACTATCATTAAACAAGAGTCTTTAGTGAGCTTTCTTATTAACTGTGGGTTTGTGCAGAAAATTCCAAGAAACTCTTGAAAATTGATTACTAATCAAGTGGATGACTAGATTGCAGTTTCCCTGTTACCTTGATTTTAAGGAAAGGTTGAAAATGCTATTGCTAGAAGTCCACAATTTTATGCATAGTTGTGTATATCTCTCTTAATCACTTATTGGAAGAAAATAAATATGTTATCTTTTTAGTTTTTAGTTGGTCTTTATTACCTAGAATTACTTATTGGGGCCATGGTTATCAAGTAACTTCACTCATACCAATTACTGACAACTGAAGAAAGATATAAATTGTCCACTCGAACCTTTTTGGTGGTCAAAGGTATGAGCCTAAGGTTGGAGGCGTCATGGTTTGTTCCTTTCCTATGAAGGGCTTGTCCTATTTGTGAAAATATTTAGTAATTATGCAAATAAAAATTGGAGTTGAAGATAACTACAAAATTCTTTGTCAAATTTGAGGAAAGGATTATTTAAAAGGAAATTATAGTAGGATTGATATAGCTCAAATTATATTTATGATAGGGTCCATTGTTTTGCATATGACCTTTATTCTGGTCACAAATGAGCGCATCAATTGCATATCCTCACGGATGAGGTTGTGGTTCAGTAGCGGAATATCAGTCTACTCATTAGGTTAAATTGCAAATTCCAAGTGCAAGTTTTTGGTGATTTTGACATAAGAGTATGCACTTATCCAAATGAAAAATAGTTGTAATTATTGATTCATATTTGTAGGGCCATCGTATTGATAAAAATAGGCCACTTATGCGCCTCACAAATTCAGGAAAATTGTAATCCTCTTGGAGCCAGACAGAAGTAATTTCCACCTAAAAAAACACAAACTTGCATCCATCGCTTGGGTTTAAACACAAAAAAACACAAACTAGCATCCATTGCTGGGGTTTAAACATAAAAAAACAAACTTGCATCCATCGTTTGGGTTTAAACACTAATATTGGATATAGGGTTTCATTTCTAGTGCAAGGTTTCAGAGAATCCCCATGCAACAACCAAGTTTTGCAATTCTATGATTAAGAAGAAATATCGGAACATATTGGGCAATCAAAAAAGATGTTGATTGCAATCGGCTCAATGGAAATGAAACCTATGAAAATATATAAACATTCACACAAACCCTTGGATGACAATCAGGTATTAAAACAGGGCACAAGAAGTATATAATTTGATGCGTGTCTGATTTTACAGCATTCTCTCTTACATCTAGAGCTTGGAATGACTACTTTCGGTGGTCGACATCCGTGGTTTTCCTTGACTATTCTTAAACACATCTACCAAAGCACATTGCCCAAAAACATCAAGATTGTGTTTGATTTCACCATGAGTGCTCTTCCTACCTGCTTTATCTTTAATGGCCGTCACATGCTGAAGGATTTGGCTGACCAACTGGTTGAGACTCTGCTACTTCAGCAACCTACTCAATATGTCCTTCGTCACTGGAACGAGTTGACTTAGTAATATCTTATAAATTGTTGATTAAATTGAATTATAGATCATTATTAAAACCAAACTAAACATCCAACTCCTTTTTGTGCTTTACTTAATTAAATATTCTTTCAAAACAAACTTATATAGAAATTTCATTTATACAACATTAAAACCCATTATGGCCTAAGTTTTTGAACTGAAACATTGAGAGATAGCTTCAAAAAACTTATATAAAAATTTCATTCTTATACATAACAATAAACATTGAGATATTGGAAAAAGAGGAGAAAAACTTGCAAATACGGAAAAAATAGGTAAGTAAACTTTCACCATATTAAAGTTCATATTTTGCATTTTTTGTTTTGATTGTAGAGAAATTGAAAAAAATGGGGAAAAACTGTGAAATAGGAGAAAATAGGTAAGTAAACTTTGACCATATTAAAGTATAGATTTTGTATTTTTTTTATTGATTGTGGTCATTTTCAGATTTTATAGTTGATAATGGGGCTGTTGAGAAGATGTTTTCTGCAACTTAGTTGATTTTTTTGGGGTGGATATTGATTTTTTCCACTATTAAGCTTCAAAAAACTTACTTAAAAATTTCAATATACAATAATAAAACCCAAGATGGCCCGAGCTTTGGAATTGAAATGTCATGAAAACCTCCACCAATCCAGTCACCTATTCGATAAGCTAATATTATTTGTACAAGTTCAGATACTAATGAAGTGCATCCACCTATTCGATAAGCTACTATCATTTGTAGAAAGCATGATCAGTGGTTGGTTAAGTATGACGGTTGAGAGAAAGAGATGTGCTTTTTAGGGTTAAAAGTGAAATTTTTTATGAGCCAATGGCATCATATATTGACTCCATAAAGTTATTATACAATGCACATTCTTACAACATATTTTCGAGTATGTCTTAGGAGCAAGATGCTTAGTGGTTGCAAGATTTGTCTATGGAAGATGGCATGGATGATGAGATGGACAATGGTGAAAAGATTGCTGATTTTATGAAAATTTGCAAGAGATTGCATTTTATGTGGTAGGGGAACAAGCTTATAATATCTTGGTTGGTTTGGGGTTCACGAGGGACTCCCACAAAAAATTTCAGTGGAGGTTTGGCAAGAGCCGTGTTTGTTAAGTCAAGCCTTTTGTTATTGGATGAACCCACTAACCATCTAGATATTAGAGTCATTTTATGGCTAGAATAATATTTGGGTAAGTGGAAGAAAATAGTTGTTTTCATGTCACATGATTGTGACTTCTTGAACTTTGTTTTAACAGATATCATTCATATCCACGACGAGAAACTTCATTTCTACAGAGGTAATTTTGATGCTTTTTAGAGCATATACGAGCAAAAATGCAAGGAGACAAATAAGACATTTCATGTATATGAGAAACAACTAAAAGGTGCTATGTGTGCTAAAAGTAGGGCTTGGCATAAAAAAAGTTAAGGACCAAGCAAATTTTTGTGCAAACAAAGAGACAATAAAGAGTAAGGGGAAGGGGAAAATGATAGATAATGATGAAGAGCATGTAGAAGCATAAAAAAATGGAGATATTATAGTGTGGAGTTTCACTTTCTAGAACCTACTAAACTCACGCCACCTCTTCATTAGCTTATTGAAGTTAATTTCAGCTATCGGGGGTGAGAGGTTTTCAGACTTAGTAATGTCGATGTGGGTATTCACATAGGAACATCAGTTGCAGTTATTGAGCCCAATAGAGTAGGGAAATCTACTTTACTTAATATTATTGATGGTGATTTGCAACGTTTAGTGGGAAAGGTAAGGAGGAGTCAAAAAATTAGAATTGGAAGGTATTTTAAACTTTTGATTAACTTATTGACCACAGAGGAAACACATGTTCAATATATTCTTAGGTTACATCTAGAATAAGAGGGTTTTAGTAAGCAGGAGGTTGTACATGCAAAAAGTTTTAGTACATGGGTGAGGTAAGTGAAATTTCTAGTATTCACTCGCAAAAATTAGGAGGTGAATATTATATATGGTGGAAGTGAATATTATATATGGTGATATGTTTATATATATAAGGGATGCTTGGTTTGGAGATACTATTGAATATGGGTTCAAAATTTAGTGTGACAAATCTAAAAAAAAAAACCATTTAGGGAATTTCCTTTGATAATTATTTTGGCTATTTTGTGTGTCATAAATATTGTAATATTTGACAATAAGGTTATTCCTCAAGTCCAATTTTCTAGATAAAATATAGATTCTATAAGCAAGTGAAGGTTATAAAGTTTTTCTATTATTTTAGATAAGAATACTTCTTTGTCAATCCACCATTTCAAAAAATCCATTTTCACATTTGTTTAATGATTAATTGGTTGTTAATGCCAGCATGGCCTTTGTGTTTCTCATATTTTTCATTGCTTCAAACATCTCCTCATAATCAATTCTTTATGTTGGTTCATAGCGTTTGGATACAAACTAGACTTTGTATTTTTCTTTTTTTTTTTCTTCAAGTTAAAGATTGTGAATAAAGTCTCAAGTACTTCCTTGCACTTGTAGATGGTACCTATTGAAAACTCATTGATTCTTATAATGGTGCCTATCCTAGTAGGGACATTGAGCAAGAAATGCAATACATTTATCCAACCTAGGGATTCAACCTCAATACATCCTGTTATGAATATCAAAGCAATCAACCACTTGAGATAGATCACTGAGCTCAAAGACTTCCTAGAGGGAATTGCTTGAAAGACCTAGGAATTTTGTAGTGTGAATGTTCACTATATGATAAGAAAAAATGCCAAACATCTAAATATGGTGAATCATCTTGGTGTTGGATGGTTAATATTTTTTACTTTTTTCCCTATCCAATATCATCTAGAATCCTCTCTATCATGAGATTCTTCTTTTGGCTATATAATTTTAACATAAAAAATTAGTAATCATCTCCTTTATATTATCTGGAACCTTGGACTAACTTTGTACTCATTTTTAGCACATGAGTATATTTTAGCATGTCTTGTTGATTAAATTGGTCGAGGAAAAAATGTGTATGGGTGGTAAACTAGGAGACTTGTCTATGGTATCATAAACCAAGTAGAATAACATGGGATGAGGCTTGATGAATGGTATGTAAGGCGTATAATACTTCTTACAACAAATATAAAGTTTATTCTTACCAAATATTTATGTTTTGTATTAACCCCAAATTAAAAAAAATCAAATGCAATATTTATTTAATAATTAAATCAATAAGTAAATTAATTAATTAAGAAAATCAAAATATTTAAATAATTAAAAAGAGGTGGAGGTGACCATTTGGATATCAAAGCAAGGATTAAAATCTATGGACCACTTGAGAAATGGAAAATAAGGATGGAGGATATTTTGTTGAAACTTCAAACCTTTGAACCTATAAAGTAAAGTGGAAACAATCATCTTAAAGATGAGTGAAGAAAGTAGTGGAGGATGAATAAAGAAAGTAGGTGATAAATAGGGGCATATGTAATATATTTTTTGGTTTTTATTTATGTGTTTTAATATTGATTATTAAGATGAGGAAGAGAATGATGATGACAATAATGAGATTGTGTTCAAAAAATCGTGGGAGTCTTGTTGTATGGGACATTTCTATTAGGTACCAAAGAAATCCAAGCCAAAATGAACAATGAGAGAGAGGCCACACAATGAAATAACAAGGATAGAAAGGAATGAGAAACCCTCCACCTTTTAAATGGGGTTGTGCAATGCCCCAAGAACCTACCATATGTCAACCCATGACCTTAAAAGTACAATAGTTCCTTTCCATCTACTGCCTTGTGAAGTAAATTAAAGGTGAGCGCCTTCCAACTCAAAGCTTTTTCCATCCATCCTTGCAATATTGTGGTAACCAATACTTATTCACTATGGAAAGTGGGTGGATAGAATTGGGGTTAGACTACAATGAAAAATCATCCTCCTTTTAAATGATGTGGTACAATGCCCCAGGAACCTACCATAGGCTACATAGTGAATTACACAAGGTAATGTATCATTGTCTCCTATGGAGTTTCCAAGAAAAAGGTGATCCTTGTCTCCTCTGAGCTTGTGATCTAGAGGTAATTGTTTCCCTATCCTGAGTGCCTCAACTATAGAGCTCTAATGGGATAAGGTGTTGAATGATGAATACACACCCTTACTAATGCCATAGTGGCTTGTGCACACTTAACTCCAATGTTTTGTTGTGATGCATTTTTGAATCCATGTGACATACCTAACCCACATACATAAATGGCATACTTAACCCGCACACATAAATGATCCATCACATCCACATGCGTAAATGATGCATTGATGGGTCTCAATGACTTAACCATAAATAGGAAAAAATTTATGTTAAAAATGGATGGTCTTATGCCCTAACATTTGCATTGGCCCTAAAAATGATTTCTTTGTCATGTAAATGGGATATGTTGGGCATTTCAATTTTGGTACATAATAATGTTCTCATAGATTATTCCAAGGTAAAAAGATCGTAGTTTTAGCCCATAACATTTTCCTATAGTTATTATAGTCTATATTTATTTCATCAAGATAGGATCTATGGGATGTTTGTCTTGCATGTAGGATATTATTCCCATTTGAATATTTTCAAGTACACTATGGAATGTTTGCATAGTATTTGCCAAGGTTTATGGCCAAAACATAGATCATGAGGTGATACCAATGACCTAATGGACTCATGGTATGTACATGATTCTTGAGATCCATTCCTTGTTATAGGGCCAAAAATTGGGATCTTAAAACATAAAATTTGTCAGTGGGACTTATGGGTCATACGTGGTGCCGAATTCCTTCATAAGATCCCTAAATAAGGAACATTTAGTATACAAGTAAGATATCTTTTTTGGACGTTAATTAGGATGCTAATTGGGACACTAATTGGGATGTTAATTGGGATGCTAATTATCATCCAAAATAGCATCAACTTTTAAAAAGGGGTGCTAATTGGTATGTTAATTGGGAAGCTATTTGGGACACTATTTAGGACTCTAATTGGGATGCTAGCTAGGACACTAATTGGGATGCTAATTGGGACTCTAATTGGGACATTAACTAGGATGCTAATTGGGACGCTAATTGAGATGCTAAGTAGTGTCCAAAAAAGTGCCAAATTTTAAAAAGGGGCACAAATAACGCCATTAAAAGCGCCATCCCATGGAAAAGAGTCCACTTTTCCCAAAAAATGATGAAAAATACACTAAAAGTGATGGTGGATGCTAAAAAGGAAGCTGAAAGAGATGTTAATCACATGATTTTGTTGTAGTGTGTTGAGGGTCAAGACTGACTGTGAACATTGAAACTATAAAATAAGACTATATTAAGAAGACTAGTAAACATACCTTAGGTTATTCAATCAATTTAGTAGCAAATTCATAAAATCATACAAGTGACCATGGTTAAATAAAATCACACTGATGCTACCGAGATAACAGAAACACATTGTGGGTTCACACAAATGCAGTCATGGTGAAGGATGTGCACACAAATCAATGATGGATTGAGAAATATTGGAGGTGAATAATGTATGGAAGAGGAAATAAAATAACGCTTTAAAATGGAACAGTAACACACCATTGATCCAAAGTATTTTAACCATGAATTAAAAATAATCTCAAGCATTAAAACAAAGCTAAGATTTTGTCTCACAATATCCTTTAGATCTAGAATGGGAAATGAAAACTGAACAAATATCTCAGGAAACAAATATTTAAAACTTAAATGTTGGTAGAACTAGGAATGGTTGGTTATGCAACGGATAAACACATTCGATATCCAATAAGACAACTAATAGTAAGATACATAAGAGGATAAAGTAATCATAGTTCAATTGATATTCTGGCGTGCATGTATTCATGTATTGAAAAGAACTTAGAAAATTTTCAACTCTAACTTATAAAAATCAAAGTGCTCTCTCCTTTACCACTAACCATTTTACCACTAACCTAGAATTTTGACCAAATCAAGTGCGCATGGTAAAAGTAACGTGAATGCAACGAAACCAAGTTTAATGAATTTACCCTATAGTTCCAATAGAGTTTCACTACTCAATAATCCAACCAGTATTGGTAAAGACAAACAAAAGAGAAACTAGACTATGATTGATGAATCTTCCCTTGACAAGACTTTTGTAGATTTAGTTTAACTAGATAATTTTGAAACACTTGAGAAGAATTTTGTCACTTCATTTTAATCAATGAACTAAGATTATGATTAAGTAACTATTTGGAACTGTTATTCAACTTGATTTTAGTGTTTTTTCATAGAATTTATGAGCCATAATATTCGAAGTTGAATTACATCAAAACATATATCACATTTCCATTACTGTAGTATCACTCATATTCACAAAACATAAAAGATATAAAGAAAGTGAATTGTGAGTATGATTAAACTCAATTTCAGAATACATCAAAAGCATAAGCAACTCTAATTCCTTACCAAAAAAAAAACAATATGTATTTCCTTCATATTCCTTATAATTATATAACAAACAACTACGGACATAATAACTCCGTTTACATGATTAATAACATAATGCATTTATATCTAATTCTATAGGTTTTGATACTTGTAGTGACTTATCACACTAATTATAATTCCATGTATGGCTTTCCTTCAACAAATATAATGCACTAACACAACAACCTAAAACCTTTCCATTACTTCACGCATGAATATGTAATATAAAATATGTGCAACATGCTTGCTAAACATAACTATGATTCAGTGTTTGAATATTGAGAAACCTTACTAACACGCATATATAAATCAGTTTTATAGAGCTCTAAAGCTAATATTGTGGATATTTACAATGTTGTCGTGAACATGTCTCTACAAATAATATGAGATGTTGGGCTTATTCCAAGATTGTAGGAGTGCTTGACAATAATCACCCTAATATTTTTTTTACCACTACCATGGGTAACAATCCACTTACCTCCACCACCGCCCAGACAAGGCTCCACCACCGTGCAGACAAAGGGACAACAAGGATCCACAACCGCACAGACAAAGGGCCAACAAGGCTCCACCACCGCGCACGAGCAGACAAGCAGAGAGGGCACACCAGAACCAACATAGCACCAGCACCAGCACAAAAGGTTAGAGAGGGAAAAACAACGACAAGCACAAAGGGCACTCCGGCACCAATAGAGCACGAGAACAGGTAAACGATGAAAAATGAAAATGATGAAAGAATAAACAGTTGCGTTCGGCTAATACATATATAAAATTTGTTCGGCCGAACAATTTTTTGGCCAAGAACATTGTTCTCGGCCGAAAAAATATGTGTGGAACGATATTTTGCCGACCATCCATGCAAAGCATGCATTATGGGGAACATCGTTAACTTTCACTTTCGGTCGAAAAAATATATGCCTAGGACGTTATTTTCTTGACCATCCGTGCAAAGCGTGCATTACGGGGAACATCCTTAACTTTCACTTTCGGTCGAACAAGTTTTTCAGCCAAAAGTTAGTTGCATGTTTTCAGCCGAAAACATAAATTAGTTCAACTGAAAAGTGTTGGAATACGGATTCTGAAAGTCCATTCTCACCGAATAGACACCTAGATTCATGATTAATTCCCCATTTGGAAAACACGTCTTCCTATATTGGAAAGATAACACAGAACCCCAATTCATCATCTTTATAGTCAACATCATCACGTTATATGATATCAATGAACCATGATAATAAACCTTTGAAGAAACCCCACTTACCAACAAAATAATCTTTGGCTAACATCCTATTTCTCAGTTGTCACAGTAAACGGATGGTAGACAGAGTGGGTACATCCCATCAAACTAAAAGAGTTTACATATCATATCAATTTTAAATTTTATAAATTTTAAAATAGATTATACAAGTCATCTACTGAAATTATGGATTTATACATATTTTTTATTCTTTTATATAATTTTTGAAGTTTAATAATTTGGATATAGTTATATTGTTTTGTTTCTTTACTTTAAAATTTTCATAATGTTTTATAAAATATTAAAACAAATAACCTTTTATTTCATAAAATAGAAACCATTTTTTTACTAAAAATATGTATATATATGTAAAAAAGAAATAAATATAAAACATATATATGTTTTAACAAAAAAAATTAAACATAATTATATTACACAAATTGTTTTTTTCTTTTTAAGTTAAATTGTTTTTATGAGAGAGTGAAGTCAAAATATAGTAATAAAGCTCTAACAATAACCAGCTACAAAGCATTTAATGCAATGAAGCAATAGCAAGCATAAGCTATAGTTAGCCGTGTTAGAAAAGTCACATAAGTTTTATGTCAGACTTTATTCCTTTAAAAATATAATAAATTAAAATATAAATAAAAGCGCATTAGTTTATCAGTAATGGACAACCCATAAAAATAAATTAACAATTAAAGTGTGGGCTTGAAAATATGAATATGGGTGTGAAATAGGTTACGTCGAACCACAATTCAATGTGAAGAGTATTTATAATATTACAAGAACACATTTTATATCGATATGGAATTTGAAATCACAATTTTCATTTAGAGAGAGATATCACATACCTGAACGTCATCTGTGCGTGGGATTTGCTATATTTTGGTGTGAGTTCTGGTCTATTTGAATTAGGTTGTTCTAAAACAATGGAAGCCGGAAATCCGAATAGAGATACAAATTCTCTCAGAGAACGGGTTCTGAGTGTTCTGAGATGCGCAGAAGCAGACATAAATAGAGGTATTATTCCTCGTACTATACAAAGCTCAACAGTGACTACATCTCAGATGGCTATTCCACCAATTGAAACGCGCAGTATTCAAGCTGAACACCATTTGGTCTCCACTGTGACAGTTTATGCTGACCTTATACCTGCTGTCGATACCTCTCTCCCTGAAATCTTTCAAGTCCTTCAACGCAATCGACCATATGAACGCCCTCGGGATTTAGAGAGTTTATGGGAGAATGTTGATATACGTCAATTAGACGATCGATGGTGTGGGCTAGAGAACTTTTATAGACACGTTATTCGGTGCCATGAAAGTGAAAATGAGGAGCTGAGTGAAGATTATCTTACAACATTTACATTTCCAGAAAATGTCATAGTTGTTCGATCCATACGAGATTTCCGTCAACCATACGATTATTCCACCCAAACTCAAGTTATTTGGAATTCCAGATTTACATGGCGTGAGATAAAACAACATATAGAGGACAATACCTATAACTTTCATTTCAGCTCTGAAATAATCGCTATTCTCACCATTAGGTTTGGAATCCAAGATCCTCTGCAGCAAGATGAGGAAATACCTAATAGTTCTTGAAGAAGTGGATGGGTTGCCAGAAGTTCAGATTTGCAATGAAAGTGAAAACGATGATGATGGCGACATCTGCCCCATTTGCCATGAAGCGTTTTCCAGCGTGGAGCCTGCAAAGCAATTGCGATGGCTTCGTCAGAAAAATTCATGTCTGACGTGCAGATGTGAGCCTCTGTTGCTCAACTTTAACAATGTGGATTAAATAGTAAAAATTCATGTCCAACTTCAGCATATGTGAGACTCGGCTTCATATTTAAAAAAACGTCAATCATTTGTTTATCATGAAAAGTTCATGAATTATTTATAGTCAAAATATGTTACGAAAATGTCTAAATCACAACCAGCTTTACTATCTGATGGAAGATGCCGTAAATGTTAAATGTTTTCTTAAAAGTGTTTTATGAAGTTTTGAGAAATTAATTAAAATAGGTTATTTAACACAGTGGAGTAAAATAAATTGATTAAAGGTGTGTTAAGTGTTAAAGTAATAGATAAGATAAAATGTGAATATGAAAATAAATGTATTAAAATAGTTTTTTGAAATATAAATTAAATATAAATTAACTAATTAAAAATAATTTTTTTTTTAGGTTTTATTAATATATATATTTTTAAGTGATATAATGTCTTTATGAAATCCTTATTCATAGCTCTACCATATAGCTCTACCATATTGTAGTTCTTGAAACCATATAAAAAATACTTGTAGTGACATCTGAAGTACGATTGTCACTCCTTTTAACCTCTTGAGTTAGTGGCAAGCAACTAAAAAGACTTGATCAATTTTAAAGTTCACATACAACAAAACCTTCCCACTTTATTGTATTGACATAGGGCCCCACTTTATTGTATTGACATAGGCTGGCCCTATGGGAAACCTTTGGGACAACCGAGCGTACTAATGAAACAAAATACTTTGCTCATGGCTATTGTATGTAGATAAATATAAATGAATAATTATTTTAATTATTAAATAGTATTAGTTTTATGTTTGAATTATTATATTAAAAAATGATAATTATAATTATTTGATAATTGATTTAATGTTTAGTTTATGTTTAATAGTTAACTATTTTTACAAAACTAATTGGTTAGCTAAGTTTATATAAGTTCATCGACAACATTTTAATTATAGCGGTGTTAATATATAAAGGATTCTTAATTTTACTCAAGTTTATTATATTAATACAACAAGAAAATCCATTTTAGAATTTTTAAGCAAATAAATTTACATGATTCATTTATTAGGGTTTTTACCACAAATACAAGTTCATAACTAATTATTTTGTAAATAGCTCAAGTCAATTTTCCATTATTAATATTATTTAAACCAATGTCAACCATTTGTTCATCATGAATAATTTATAGTCAAAATATGTTACGAAAATGTCTAAATCACAACCAGCTTTACTATATGATGGAAGATGTCGTAAATGTTAGATGTTTTCTTAAAAGTGTTTTATGAAGTTTTGATAAATTAATTAAAATCCGTTATTTTTATTTAACACAATGAGGTAAAATATATTTATTTAAGGTATGTTAAGTGTTAAATTAATTGAGATGATAAATTGTGAATATGAAAATATATATATTTTTTAATATTTTTAAGAGTGTATTAAAATAGTTTTTTGAAATATGAATTAGATATAAATTAACTAATTAAAATAATAATTTTTGTTTAGGTTTCATTCACATATTTTTTTTTAAGTAATGTAATGTAGCTCTACCATATTGTAGTTCTTGGAGCCATATCAAAAATACTTGTAGTGAGACCCCAAGTACCATTGTCACTCCTTTTGACCTCTTGAGGTAGTGGCAAGCAACTAAAAAGACTTGATCAATTTTAAGGTTCACATACAACAAAGCCAAAGGTCACATACAACAAAACCTTCTCACTTTATTGTTTCTAGTATAATGAAACAAATTATATGTGGAATATGACTTTGCTCATGGCTACTATATGTACATAACTATAAATGAATAATTATTTTAATTATTAAATATTACTAGTTTTATGTTTGAATTATTATATTATAAATTGATAATTATAATTATTTGATAACTGATTTAATGTTTAGTTTGTGTTAATAGTTAACTATCTTTACAAAACCAAATGGTTAGCTACAATTATATAAGTTCATCTACTACATTTTAATTATACATGTGTTAGTATATAAATGATTCTTAATTTTACTCAAGTTTATTATATTAATACAACAAGAAAATCCATTTTAGAATTTTTTAACAAATAAATTCACATGAGTCATTTATTAGGGTTTTCACCACAAATCCAAGTTCACAACTAATTATTTTGTAAATAGCTCAAGTCAACTATCCATTATTAATATTATTTAAGAAAATAAATACAATTGACAAATAAATAAATAAACAACCATTTTTAATTTATTGTCATTGTAAAGTAGTAATAAAAATGATTTGGATTGAAATTTGATTATTTAATTGAGAATATTTTATATTATGAAATTTCTCCATGGAAATTTGTATCATTATCTTGTATTTAGCACAAGCCATTTGTCTCAATTTGTGGAGGTGTTCAATGGAGAAGATATCTAAATAGGGCCCTAAAAGAAGATTTTAGGAGTCTATATCCAAGAAGCCACAACAAAGGTCACCATACATCCTCATAATAATATACTTAACCTCTACCTATGCCATTCACACAATTATAAGGTTTAAATCACCAAAGATATGTTGAGTGACCGTAACATTTGTTTGTTTGGAAATGTGATAAATAGAGATTTCATATTCCATGTGCACTAATAAGCATAAGGTTTACTTTTATCTTAGGTTTACATTTTATCCTTTGTCAAATCGTTTTGTAATTGACATCTTAATTTTTATGCTCACATGGTTTGACATCTAACATAATAACCACCCATTTACAATCTATGATGTGTATAATATGATCCTAGAAACAAAATTGGATTATTATGTACACCAAACAAAACGTATATCAAACAAAAGCACTCTATATAAAACAATAATGACATTTCTCATAAATATAAATACATATCTCATTCATAAATCAACAGTTTATGATCTTATCTCAAGATTTAATTCTCTTATATTATATTTTTTGTATACCAATTCAACTAACAGCTCACATAACCATATTTCACAAGGCTAAGAGAGAAATTGCACTTAAAGAGAAAGACAAAGAGGGTCAGCCAATATGAAAAATATATTGAATCCACACAAATTTCCTTAAATTTAGTGTTTCATACATTAAAAATTATAGGTTCAGATTGGTATTTGTTTTTATCCATGGTTGAAATATTGTTGTAAAGTTAAACCTTATAAACACTAGAGGAAAATGAGAGATTAGTGATGAGGAGACCAAAAATTTTGATCACCACATTTTTTTTCAAGGGATAAATGACCAAAATTGATAAATTTAAGCGAGCTAACTAAAAACGACCAAGATAAATGACCACTTTTGGTCGCTCGATAAAAACCAACTAAAAATGACCAAGATAAATGACCAAATTTTGTCATGGGATATCTAGCCTAAAATGACCACATAAGAATTTGTTATTTATTTGGTCATTTTTAGTTGTCACTCCGAGAGTGAAAAAAATTTCAAATTTCACAATGAATTTGTACATTTTACTAAATTCTAACACTGCAAATGGATTCTCTGAATCTATCTACAGTGTTAGAATTTAGTAAATTCTAGCATATATACAATATATATTTTCATGTCCCTATACTAACAAAATTGAATTAATGCAACCCAACTATATGTTAATTTCGACATGGCCTTGGCATATAAAAAAACCCACTAGACCTTTAAAACACTAAACCTTGGCATATCATGTTAATTATAAGGCTAGTTTGCATGACCTTGGAATATAATTATAGTTTTTATAGGCTAATTTGGACATGACCTTGGCACATTGGCATATAATTATAGTTTTTATGGGCTAATTTGGACACGACCTTGGCACCTTGGCATATAATTACACCAGAGGCGTTCTCAATGGATACATCATCTTAGAAGATTCCTCGTCTCCCTGTCAAATAGCATTTCGACACTTGTCTTGTTATCTTGGCCAATGGTGAATGGACATGTGTTTTGCTATTGGTTTCGATGAGTGATAAAATTTGAAGGGTGGGTCTTAATTTCAATTGCGAGGGCATTTATTCTTGGAGCCCTTAAAAGATGAATGGAAATATAAATAATTGTACTTCAATTTACAAGTATAATTTAACTAAGCCCTTTCACAAAAAATGCAAAAAAAAAAATATTTCTCTTCCAATGTTTTACAATTTTAAACAGTTGAGCATTCCTTAATAACTACATGAAAAAATGATATATTTTCAAAAAAAATATTTTGAACACATTAATTTTCCATATATGTAACATTAATTTTACAACTCAGTAACATAACAACTATTCTATTGTATTGTTTTTTTTCGAGTTGGAGCACACTTCATTATACAGAAAAACTACTTAGAATATGCGATAACCATATTGGGGCATCAACGTGATCTTATAGATAGTGTATGATGTCTTAACTAGATATAGTCTTGAAGAAAAACTAAAACCATGAGAGAATTACTTAGTGTTAACTATGTACAAAAGGAATCCACTAAGCAAAACGAGGCTATAATAAACCTACAACAAAAAAACATATATATATAACCAACCAATAACTTAATTCAACCAGAGAGAGGGAAACAATCCAAGCTTGAGAGATGTAAGAATGATGGGGATTGGAAAGCTAAGAAAAAATAATACACAACTCTGAAAAGATTAAAAAAAATCCTACATACCAAGCAAGTTAGCAATGCTAGCATAACCGGGGTCGTGGCATCAAACTTTGTTGTTCAACACTTGTCATGATAGTTTGCATAGTTTGTGATCCTAGCTACATGCCATTATTTGTATTTGCATGACATTGAGTGTTGTTTATAGTTTTTGCGAGTCTGTGATATCCATACAATAAATGAATCCTTGTAGAGGAGGACTCATCAAACCTACCTTTTGAATTTCATTTTGACGAAAAACGAGTGGAAATTGGTAGCAAGGTTCACATAAGTAGTAGGCACAATGTTTAGAGCTTATGTTGGGCCTAATAGTAGATTAGTAGTTGTTCTTTGTTGTTATAGCATAGTCATTGGCACTTTGTCACACTTTAAATTGCAGCCCCACGTGACTCGAGAGTTAGAAGCACATCTTTGTGGCTAGTGCCTCATAGTTATCAGTGATCACTCATCATCTTGCACAACTAAGGAGTGAGTGCATGACACGAGTGAGTGATTATAATTTATCATATTTCCAATATTTTGAATGACTAGTCAAACTTTATAGCATAGGAATTTCAAGATCTGGAGAATCTTGAGAAATTTATATGGATGGGTGATTTCAAATGTTTCCCTTCTTTTGAAATGATGATATAAATTTTTCCCTTCCAATATTCTTTATTGGAAGGGTAAAATTTAGTTTTTAATTTTCTTAAGGGCAATTTTAACTCTACGCTTTAGGAAGGGCTAGAACCCTTCGAAATGGAAGGGTTGGGAAGGGTTCAATTTTCAACATTGATTTTGATTCCCACCTTCATCGTGTGAGTCCTCTATCCTTCTGCAACTTGCTTGAGGATCCGTACGTATGTGCTGCTCCTTATTTTGTTCGTGGTGCGCCTCTACATGACCAGAGGGTTCGAATTTGACTTCAACAAAGGTTGAAGCTTGTCATCGTTCTTCCAATAGTCGACAAGGAGATGGGTCATCCAAGGGATTGGCACAACCTGCTTCTTTTCCAATATCGTTCCTCGTGGGTGCTTCTAGAGGCGAGGCAGCCAATGGAAAGAATGTCATTTTGAAGGTTTGCTTGAAGAGCAATCTAAAAAATCCACATGCATTTGTGGGGAGTTAGAATACGAACAACTCAAATGGGAGTCCCTAATAGGGGTAATCCAAGGAATGATGCACATGTCAATCCTAACAATGATGCAGATGTGAATCCTAACAGAAAGAGGAAAGTGTAGTGAACTGATGCTCATGGGAAGGAACTTGTCGAAATTAGGGAATTTGGACTAAGGTAAATAATCTACATCCTTTCCCAAAAATGAAAATAAAGGGTTTTAAAATCGCTCTTTATTTTCCAAAGTTATCTGGCTATTTTTAAAATTGCATGCTTTTTATTTTTCTATGAATCTCTTAGATAAAAAGTGGGTTGTGATCGTTGTTGTGTGCAAGTTCTCTCTGTGTTCCTTTTATTAGTAAATTCCCATTTTTACCCATTCTTGAAATCTGGCTTTCTTACAGTTTGATCCACATGGTGAATTCTATTTTTCGTTCAACTGTTGACATCCCTGATAATAGGAGTTTTGAACATTTGTGACAACTTGATTTATAGCTTTATCATTTCAATGTTTGGACTCCATTCATAAAAAAAATAAAGACGTGATGCAATGTTTAGTTTCTTAGATCTTTTTTATTTTATCATAAAATGATCAATCAATTTTAGGATGTACTTGTTGTTGTGAATAGGGAATTTTGTAAGTTGCCATTCATCCTTAAAAACATAAATCACAGTCATGTTCCCTCCTTTTAGTTAGGGTTCTCTTCAACTAAGGAAAATCATAGAGCTTGATGTTTTTTTTTATGTTAATTGAACTGTTTTCTGGATTTGCTTCTATGATTTTTCTTTGAGATTGATGGAATCTCCACCACTACTTTTAATGGTGTTCAATATCTGAAGACATCTGGATATTCTAACTGATTGTGGAGCCGGCAATAAGATTTTTATCCTAGATATTCGAGAGCCAAATCATGTACACTTACCATTGAATCTGATGACTTTAGTGGTGTGAATGTAGTAGAGTGGTGCTCGTCTCAGAAATTTTTGCTTTTGTCTACAAGAAAATACCCTGGAATACTTCTTTACGATATTAGAAATTCTGGACAACCCCTTTACAAGATTGAGGGTCATGTGGATCCCATGCATAGGAAATTTTCTCAAATTTACAATCCTGCATTTGTCGAAAATGGGATGACAGTTTCTACACGAGGGGAGGGCTCAAGGAAGATCTCATGCTCAAAATTAGTGTAGTTTTTTATGCTTTTATTCCAAGTCAGCTCAAGATATTTTTCTGAGTCCAAGTCAACTCTTACCCTCGAGCGTCTCACCGTCATGCACAAAATCTGAAGTATGATATGATTACAGACTTTTGATACGTCTTCTTTTGAGGTGAAATATTCTTATCCCTTCTCTTAAGTATTGTGCTATTTTTGGGGCTATATCACACAAACATCTATTGGTTGTGGTTCATGTGCCATAATTATTGCAAAGGAGATTTAGGGCATGGTTAACATATTAGAGTACCAGTCAACTCTTACTAGCAGAGGATAATGTTGCAACCTATTTAGGGGTGATGATTGCATTGTAATGCCATTATGAATCACTGCTGATATATTGTTAGCATCTCATTCTCTATTTTTATTTGATTTCTTCAACTTTTGAGTAACGAGGAAGTGCCTGCTAAAAAGGTTTGTGATCATTCTACTTGGTTTTATTTTTATACTATTGCTAGATGTATGATCCTGGTTAAGGCGAAGATTGATGCATCTCAAAAGGTTATACATACAGTTAGAGGCAGAGGTTAGTTTTACATCACATGAAAACCAAACAGTTTAATGAAGATAAATAGTGCTCATCTAGATTGAAATTGTTGCATATTTCCTGTTGGTTAATTTCATAGTTTCTATAAATTATTATATTTTTTGTGCTGTCTCATTTCTGGTGATTGAAGAGTCAATATCCATGAAACCACACTATATAGTTTTAGATGTTAGAATAGTTCAGTGAATTGGATTAAATTTTATGGGATATTGTTGTTTTTTTTAGTGATCTTTATGTTTCTTTGTAGGCTCTGTATAGCCTGTCAAGTGACAATTAATCTCGGTAGACTGTAAACATGGTTGGGACAGTAACACAATCAACTATTCTGCAATGCAGCATACTTAACACAATATATGATCAAATTAAGGGATCCAATAAATCAAGAAGAGCTTTAAATATGATTGGAAATACACATCCCCATTCTTTTCCCATGCAGTCATTTTCTAGTTTATGACGAGTGAAATCCATTGACAATATTGCATGTCCTCAAAAATAATTACATGCGGCAGTTGCCGCTGCAGTATATCTTCCAAGGACAAAGGGGAATGCAATACGAGGGGTGGTTTTGGCTATGTTTGAGCGTTTTACTGAAAAACCCATTAAAGTAATTATGCTTGCTCAAGAGGAAGCAAAACGCCTTGGACACAACTTTGTAGGTACAGAGAAGATATTGTTAGGACTAATTGGTGAAGGAACATGCATTGTAGCCAAAGTGTTGAAGTGTATGGGAATTAATCTCAAGGAGGTTCGGATTGAGGTTGAGAAAGTTATTGGTAGAGGTAGCAGATTTGTTGCTATATAAATTCCATTCACTCCCAGAGAAAAGCATGTATTGGAAATTTCATTGGAGGAATCCAGACAACTTAGTTGGTTTTCAACTTTATAAGATATCAAATTATATAGAGGGAGGGTTGTTATTGAAATACCTGTAACTTGAGGGTTGGATTTTTTAACACTAAATTGACCTTTTTCGAGTCAAATAGTCATTCTAGACTCTAAAATGATTTTGACTCTTGAGAGTAAAGTGCACATGTAACACTCAATTCACATTTATGATTTCTGGAAACATAATTATATAAACAATCTTTGATTATTGAGAGTGCAGGCCATAGTGACATAGGATTTGAGAATTTTCTTTTGGGATTATTGTGGGACGGTGAAGGTGTTGCAGCTCGTGTGCTTGAAAATATTGGAGTAGAAATGAGTAACATTCTCACTCAAGTAATTAAATATACCATTCTAGAATCTGAGTTTTTTTCTTTGGCTGTCTCTCGTAAGATGCTAAAGTCAGACTTAACAGGTTGTTCATATGGTGGGAGAAAATATAGATGATTACAGAGCTGTGTTAGGTCCTACAAGCGGCAACAACAAGACACCAACACTTAAATATTATGGGATGAATTTGACGAAGTTGGTAGAGGAGGTAATATGTTATATGATAATTTGAAATCTTAATGAGTTAGCTTTTGTATGCAATATTAAGCATGGAGGAATACCTATTTTTTTTGGGAAATCTTGATCCACTGGTTGCAAGGGAGCCACAAATAAAACATGTTACCTAAATTTTGGGACATCACAGAAAGAATAATCCATGTCTTATTGGTGAGATAGGTGTGGGAAATACAACTATTGCTGAGGGTCTTTCCCAATGAATTGCATGTGGGGATGTTCCAGAAACAATTGAGGGTAAAAACGTATATATTTGGCCTTTTTTTCATATATATATATTTTTACCTTTTTTGTGTAATTATGATTTTGCTTGTATACAACAACACTGACAGAGAGTGTTGCAGATATATATGGTTGTTTTACATTTGAAGCAAGGGTTAAAGAAAGAAGCTCATTTTATTGTGAATTTATTTCATAGAAATTTCCTTGCTAATCATCCCTATGAGAGTTCTAGGGTCACTGAAAAAATTATTTTGTTTTGTGTAGGTGATTACCTTCAATACGGGCCTGCTTGTTGTTGGGACCAAGTACTGTGGAAAATTTGAGGAAAGATTAAAGAAGTTAATGGAGGGAGTTAAACATGGTGATGAGTTAATACTTTTCATAGACGAAGTACATACCTTAATTGGAGCAGGAGCAACATAAGGTGATATTGATGCTTCCAACATTCTCAAACTAGCTCTTGGATGTGGAGAACTACATGTATAAATTTAGCATTCTAGTTACACAAGATTTGATGTGATTACTTTTTCAAGTGTGCATGCTTCAACAACTTGGAAGTTAGATCTTATTCATTTTTTTATCATCTTATGCTCCTATTGTGATCAGAGGATGTATTACGCTGTTTCAATAGTGCATCGAGGCCACCATGCTTAGTGAATACATAAAACACATTGAGAAGGATCCAACTCTTCAAAGGAGATTTCAACCAGTCTAGGTGCCAGAGCCCACTGTGGATGAAACCATAAAATTTGTAAAGGTTTGCGAGAATGGTATGAGATTCATCACAACCTGCGCTATACTAATGAGGATTTTGTTGTTGTTGCTCAATTGTCCCATCATTACATAAAGTATATATACAAATTATCTTCTCCACTGCTGGAATTTATTGTCACACTTAGAGATTGTTACGATGAAGTTAACAATTCTTGTGTGCAATGATCATTTCCTTGACAAGGAGATTGATTTGATTGATGAGGATGATTCTCATGTGCAATTGAGGCATCCACAAGTTGATTGACATGTGCATATATTTTGAAAATAATTGAATAATATCCATTTTTCTGTAATTCAAAAGTTTAAGCCACATGCTTCCTCTTATTGATTTTTTATTCTATCTTATTGTTAGCTTCCCAAGGAGACTAGAGAGCTTGAAAAGGGACATAGACAAATAAAAAAAGAAAAGAATGACCTTGTTCAGAGTTAGGAATTTGAAAAGGTATGGTTTTGATTTGTATCAGTTCTTTTTTCTAGAAAAAAATTGAAACTTCTATTCAAAGATAGAATGAAAATTACATTCTTTAGGTCCTCGAGCACCACTTGATTCTGAAAAAAGATCAAGGTCTCTAGTATAGTGCTTAGTATTAGTGGTTATTTTATTTTTTGGCATATTTTAAATGTTGACATTAAAATGTATATTTCATGGTGGGGATGTTATGTCTTGGATAGGATGGAGAGCTACGTGACTGAGAGATGGAGTTGAAGGAACAAATTGTTGCTGTAACAGAGAAGGGTAAAGAAAAATCAAAATCTGAGAGTGATGCAGGTGATGAGGGTCCAATATGTTGATGTGCATATAACTTCAGAATGTATTCTTCTATGTATCTTATGTATTTTAACCCGATGTTTATTCTGGGATGTTTCTATTATGTATTTGAGTCATGTTTTCATGCCCCGATGTTTCGATCGGGAGGATTAATAATGTAAACAAGTCTTGTCTAGTCATTAGGTAAGTCCCCACAGTTTCGGGGCACTTGAGTTATTATACACTAATTAAGGTGTAGTCTCGAGTAAGTAATTGTTGGTTGAGCCTACATGTGAAAATGCACTTTAAGTGAACGGAAGAATATAAATAGAGAGTGAGAGTCTCTCTATTTATCACTTGTACAACACGTCACTTGCTCTCTCAAGTGTGGCGCACTAGTGGAGAAGGAAATATACTAGGACTAGAAGACTACTGCTATCGGGAGTGCATATTACTGTTTTGCGGTCTTACATCTTGTGGTGATTCTATCTGTGAGGAAGTTGTGGGGTTTTCTCCATTTATGGTTTCCCCGATCAAAACTCTTTGTGTCTCTTGTCTCTTGTGGTGTGCTTATGTTTTTGTTGTGCTTGTTATTCTCTCAGTGAAAAGATCCTAACATAATGCTAGCTTAAATGTTGAAAAACTAACATGGTATCAGAGCTAACCTGAGAAGAAGACATTGTGCAGCTACAGGAACTAGGGATTCCTAGTTTGTGGACCTTCCTCCACAAATTTTCAGAAAAATTAAGGTGGAACAACTCTCCTCCTTAGGGCGCATCTTTCTGCCGAAGGATAATTTGATTCCGAGCATTTTTAGTCTTCGATGCACAAATTAGGGCTTTCTACAGAAGATGAATTTTTGAGTGATACCTGCATAGGATTTTTCTCCTCATCAAAACCGAACTTTAGAGACCTGGATCAAGAAATTTGGTTGGGTGAAACTCCAGGAAAGTCAAACCCTAGTTTGACCCTGAGCTAGGAAAAACCCTAATACTAAAACTGCTAAGTTTTGGTACAGTCACTATATTCCACGTTTGGAGAAGTATCAGAAGCTGAAAATTGTAGGGGCCGAAGATAAAGTCCGTATGAACATTGTGTACAAAAATCAGCCTCATATTCGCTATAGTCTAGGAGATATGATCCCTCCAAGTTAGGGTTCCAGCCTCTTCCAGAAATCATCCATAAACAGGACACTTGGAGATAATTTCAATATCTTGGGCTACAGAGGTCCAAATGAAATTCCTGAAGATGTTCCAGAAGGGCATAGAATTTAATTCTTGTGATCCAAAGATTAGAGTCATAAGATGAACCATTGACACGTGGCATGCCGTACAACTTCGTTGTTCTGAACAGTCCTGTAACAGGTCACCTTGGGAAAAGGATCATAAATCCCAAATGGTGAAACTAATTTTGATGAAACCTATGGTGTTGGATCAGGGACGTGCGGGGTTACCTTAGTATGAAATTTCAGACAGAGAGGAGTAGCAATTTAGGAGATATCACAGAAACAGTAAGAGGAAGTTTTGCAGAAGAAATTGGAAAATTAGGGCTTCCTGTTCCAGGAGCTTCCCTCCACTGTTTTCAGAAAAGGAGCACATTGAACAAATCGATTTGAAAAGGCCTATCTGTTTGTTCAATCAGATATGAAATATTCCAAGTTTTGAAAATTAGGGTTTCTATGACAAACCCTAGACCAGCAAACTCCGGGACAAGGACGGACACCTCAAATCGGTAAGATCTAATCCTTTTCTATTTCCATTTGAGGTTCTCATTTCAATATGATATATCACATCAGCTTGGTGACAAGCTTGGGGAAGTTGACAACTTCCAAGCCTGGAAGTATTTGATCTCTCTGAAGAAAATGGATTGGAAACCTACATGAGTATAGAGGTCCCAGTTTCAGAGGGAGACGAGGTTAGAAGCCTTTCACAAGAAGAAATTGGTCAAGGCCAAAGAAGACATCATGCTCATGCTACAGAGGATGATGAACCATCCAGAAAGAGATCTAGATATGAAAGTGAAGATTCTTCAAGCAAAGATGAATATGTTCTAATATCAGCTCTCACAAGTAACATTATTCATGGAAGTGATGATTGGCTTATAGATAGTGGGTCTTCCAAACATATGACGGGATTCAAGGAATCCTTTGTAAGACTGTCAGAACATGAATCACCTCACAAGGTGAAACTAAGAGATGACTACCAATATCCAATAAAAGGTAGTGGGGAATATTCATACAATCTAGACTCTGGTAAGTATCTAACAATGAAAGAAGTATTGTTTGTGCCAGGACTGAAGAAGAACCTTCTATCCATTTTAGCATTGGATGCAAAAGGAATGTAGGTGGCATTCATAGATGGTCAAGTCATCATATGGCCAAAAGGAAAGATTATCAATGATGCAGTAGTGATTGGAGAACAATAAGGAGTCTTGTATAAATTGAAGGGCCATCCAGAACAAGCCTTGATCCAGGACATAGTAGAGCCAAATGAGCTTTGGCATAGAAGGCTTGCACATGTGCATTACAGAGCACTACCTATTGCAAGCAAAGCTGTTCCAGAATTTCAAGCTATTTGAAGGGAAGAACAAAAATCAGAATATGACCTAAAGAAACCAGTTGAAGAATGTGAAGATCCATAATGAAGATACCATGCAGTCATAAGAGTCTCTCAAATCAAAGAACAACTTGAAGCGGTAAAAGAAGAAGTGAAGAATGCAGAAGTGGTGATGGCCATTTTGAATGGCCTCCCAGGATCGTAGGATTCATTCATTTGAGGAATGTGTGCCAGAAGAAAGTGATTGCTTTCAATAGACTCTGTGAAGAGAACTCACAAGAAGAAGAAGCTCGAGAAGAGAAGGTGGGAGCAACTGAAGATCAAGCTCTTACCATCCAAAGAAGATCCCTCAAGCAATGAGGAATATGAAGAACTCAACTCTTGAAGAACTTCTTATCCATCCTATCATTTGGATAAGAAATGATGCTATCATGAATGAAGAAGATGATGAAGCTGAAGGCTCAAGAAGGAGTATACCCACGAAACCAATAAAACTAAGTATTCATTTGTAATTTCATGATATTGTTTTGTTATGCATTTGTTTATATTTAGTTATTGTATTATGCATGATAGGATGTTTGCATTAATGAAAGTATACTACTAATATGCATGTGATGGGGAAGTAGCTCATGGTGCTATACAAATTCTCCATTGCTACTTATCTAGAATGAAACCTCTTTGTTGACATATTGGATTAGTGCACAATCTCAATGTTGTCCTAGTAGAGATGGAAGGCATCTAGAAAGTTTCAGTGAGATATGGATGAATGTTGTATTGGCTAAAGTAGTTGCATGATCACATATTTATGCATAAGAATTTTCCAGTATAAATATTCCTTATGAAATGTTTCTAACCATACAATTGCATTTGACTTGTAGGAAAGACCGCATACATAATTGCCTACAAGCAAAGAAGAATGAAGACTTGTTCCGAAGAACAAGTGACGACATTTCAAGACAAAGAATAATATGATGAATGGAGTGACATCATTGATAAAGAACCTTCCAGCCATGAAGAAGTAACTAAGAAGAAATGGAAGACCAGTTCAAGAAGAATGATGTCAGCGCATAATATCAATACATGAAGAGAAGTTCATAGTTCCATCATGCAGTAGATGGAAACATTGTGGGATACAAAGCAAGATTCGTAGCATGAGGCTTCTTACAAAAAGAAGGCCTAGACTACAAAGAGTCATTTGCAGCTAGTAAGAGTCTAAACACATACATGATGAGCCTAATGAAGATCTTAACCTTTGCTACAAGGTTGAAGATGCAAGTCTATACATTAGATGGATACATAGAATATTAGTAGCATAGGAAGCTACTTGTCACTCCGGTACAGAATGTTTTCAGTGCATAGAGCACAGAAGAGAGAGGGAGTATGATGCTTTGCTTTAAAGGCAGTGACTATAGAATATATTGAGTTTCGACATGATATGACAGGATGGGCAGATTACTGATGACTCTAGGTTTTAGTGAGAGTAAAGTGGATTCCAACCTTTGCTTCAAGGTTGAAGGCGGAAGACCAGTGATACTCCTGTTATGTGTCGATGCACTATTTTCTAGGCATGGAGGTGTGGCAGAGTACAGATGGGATCTTCCTTGGACAAGGGAAGTATGCAGTAGAGATCCTGAAGAGGTTTAGGATGATGGATTGCATGACCACACCTATGGCATCGAACATGAAGCTATTAAGTGATGCTTCATCAGAGTCGGTTGATGCTACGATGTATCGTCAGATGATTGGGTCATTGATGTACCTGACGAACACGAGACCAGAAATTTGCTTTGTTGTGAACACCTTGAGCCAGTACTTGACAGATCTAAGGAGTGTTCACTTGACAGCTGCAAAGCATATTTTGAGGTACCTGAAGGGTACAGTTGATTATGGGCTCAAGTATGATGCGAATCAAAAGATTAACCTGGAGGGTTATGTTGATTAAGATTGGGCAGGCAGTTCCATCGACAAGAAGAGTACTTCAGGATGTTGCTTCAGTATGGGATCAGGTGTGATCTCTTGGTTTAGCAGTAAGCAATCCTGTGTGGCACTGAGTACAGCTGAAGTAGAGTATGTCGCAGCTTATTCAACTAGTTGTGAGGTAGTATGGCTACGAAAGCTACTGTCTGATATATTTGATCTCCAGTTTGATGCTGCTTGTATACATTGTGACAACCAGAGTTGCGTGAAGTTGTCAGAGAATCCACTGTTCCATGACAAGTCGAAGCATATTGAGATCAAGTATCACTATATCAGGGATATGGTGCAGAGAGGAGCGATGAAGCTCCAGTATGTTGCGACGGAGGAACAGATAGCTGATGTATTGATGAAGCCATTGGCTATGCTGAAGTTTGAGTACTTCAGAGAGAGACTTGGTGTTCTCCAGATTGAGGTTCCGTCCAAGAGAAAGTGATGAGACCCATAGCCATTCTGACATGGTGAGAGGATTGGTTCCTTCCATGGTCAAATGTAAGGGCTGAGCCATTCTGTCATGGTGAGAGGATTGGTTCCTTCCATGGTCAAATGTAAGGGCTGAGCCATTCTGTCATGGTGAGAGGATTTGGTTCCTTCCATGTAAGATATGAGTGCTGACTTCCATTCTGGGAATGGAGGAACCTGGTCAGTTACCAGGAACACTCAGTCAGGGACTGAGAGAGCCATTCTGATGAGAAGTTCAGATGTAAGGGATGAGCCATTTTGTTCATGGCTAAAGGATTAAGTTCCTTCCATGGAAGATGCGAGTGCTGGCCATTCTGTCAAGTAGGACAGATGTAAGGGCAACTGCCACTCTCAGGGAGAGTGGAGGCGCCTAGTCCATTACCAGGTACTTCCGACGGCGCGTGGATTTTTTCTTTTAAACCTACCAACAATCACAAAGTTAATTTTTTTTTTTTAAATTGTGGTCATAAGCGTCGCTTAAGCGACGACGCATAAATTGATCAATCATTTAAAAAAATACACTTAATTGGTTAATTATTTAAAATGGAAAACTAAAACTTAAATATATAAATCAAATATTTTTTAATTATAAATTAGTGCCACAATATTTGCATTTAAATATTTAGGGATTGGACCTTTAGTGTTATATACATGAAAGTACATGTTAAGGATCCATCAAAGCCTAATAATTTGCAACTTTAAGGTCTTAGACATAACATTTTTTGAATAATAATTGCAACTCGAAGGTGTTCAAAATAACATGTTTATGGTCTTTTGGTACAAGTTTTAAATGTTCTTGTACAATAAAAGGAAGGAACCCACAAGTACCAATTAGTGAACACGTTCAAATGGGTTGCATCCATTAGTGAAGAGAGAAGTTGTTTGCCAATAAGTAAGGTTAAATTCCCGTGATGGTTTTTCTTGGAGCCATAGATCACATTTAGGTTGTGGTTCTATGTGTGATCATTGTTAAGCCCCATAATTGGCCTAGTTTACTCATCTTTTATGGCCATTCCCCCTCACAAAATCCTTGGACATTGCCAGTTTTAAGCTTAATAGTTTGCACAACCAATTTTCTATCCATTTACTAATTGAATACTTTCAATGGTTACTTTAGCAATATTTTATGAGTTTTAATCTTGAAAATGTATGAGTTTTCTTGTATGTCAATGAATGCTAGTTAGTGATAGATATTCTAATGGGTTATCAATGATGTATTAATAGTTATATAGTGTTATTGTTGTAGAATGATTATCAAACTGTTTCATTCGTCTTGGGTGTCCTTCACCAACACGTTTCCAAGTTATAAATTGAAAACTAGCAAGCTACATAATCCCTTCAATGTTGTGGCCTTTTTACATTTGTCAAGACAACAAAAGACCTAGACTATAGGTGGAAGATGTTAATTAGAAAACTAAATTGTGTAGTTTTCACCCACTATTGTAACCGAACCAAGAAGACAATGATCTTGTGAATGTGCACTTTCAATGGTTCTCCAACCATTGAAAGTGCACATTCACAAGATCATAGTGGGTTTTCTTTCTTCCTTTTTTGGTTGTATTGTTCAAATCCCATGAAGATGAATTCTTCATTGTCTCTTTTATCTTCGTCTTCATGCCCCACCATGAGAACTACACCACCTCCCATACTCTTCACCATAGGACGATGCTTTGTTTTACATCTCACAACATTATTCATCAAGACCTAAGTAACCACCCCAAGATGAATAGGAGAGGTTTGAGGCACCACAACCCGAGCCTTTTGTTGATTAGATGAAGGAGTAGTAATGAGGGGTACTTCGAGCCAGGTTTTGTCCACACGAGGTTGTACCGCAGGTACATTTATCCCAAGGGTTTTTAAGCTTCCCAAAACCTTGAAAATCCCTAAAAAGTTGTATGCCCCCGGGAATTTTTTCCTTGCTAAACGTTGTTTTGGATAGAAGATATAATAAGCCCAAAAAGGGTGCTTCAAAATCTATTCCATCTTGGTGCCAAAATCACAGGCGGCCAAGCAAACCCGCCCGTGCAAGGAAGTTAAGCCATCAAGGAAAATGTGAAGTAGACTTGTTCATTCATGTCGAAAATTAAACCTAATTTTCCAACAAGGTCGGACGGACTAGCATGGCTGCAGGAGGAGCGGAGGGGCTGCTAGGGTTGGAACCCAATTCACTACTACATTTCGATCCAAAATCCGACAGAAAAATCCGACGGTGCGTAGATTTCTCTTTTTAAACCTACCAAAAATCACAAAGATAATTTTTTTTTTTGAAAAGGTGTCCACAAGCGTCGCTTAAGCGACAGATAGTCTCATAAGTGTCTCTTAAGCGACGGCTATCCTCATAAGCGTCGCTTAAGCGACGACGCCTCATATTGGTCAATTATTTAAATAAATACACTTAATTGGTTTAGTTTTCACTCTACTGGAAATATCCATAACTAAATTGTTTTTAGGCATGTTACCCAAGACAACAATGCCAGTAGTGTTATATATGTGGTTGCTTATGAAATTGTTATTGATATTGTAATTGTAAATCACTACAAAGGTTCTGATTGTAAATGATGTGCATTGTTTTAATTATGGTCTTTAATAGGAACTTGGTCATGACACCTACCAGACCAAATACAATCCTATTAAGAATGTTAGGACTAATATGGGACTGAGGGAATGAGGCATTGTGTGAAGCCTAGGAATAGGTAAACAATGGATTATTGGTAATGTTATATTCATAACCCATGGCATTGAAAGGTGGTTGTTACTCCATTAGTTTACCGTTGTTCATTTTCAATTATATTTAAACCAATAAGGTAGATAAATGAGCTTTATTTAAACCTCCCTTTAGCCACTCTTAGCTTAGCGTAGTGAATCTATCAATTATATTAAACCGAAATAGTGAAGGCCTATAGAATAACTACTATAGACCAAATTAAGCATATTATGATATATTCGTATGTAACATGTATTTGCATATCGTTATTGGTGTAATGGCTTGTGGCTAAAGTGAGAGGCCCTTTGTTAAAGGCTCCCATTGAAAGATGAAAGACCCGGGGTTCGCTTCGCTCCACATAATGCCCTCCTCGACTCTAGCGCTCTGCCCTATGCACAGTTTGCTCAAATTAACCACAGTACTGGATTTCGAGTGAACTGCAATTTCCAGGATAGAATGTATTTTGCTGATTTTGGTGTACCACTGCCTGTGATAAATTTCTGTTCACCCGCTCATGAGTTTGTGGGCATTAAACCTCCAGATCTGATGGTGCAGGCAAGGAGGGAAAATAGCACCCAGTGATTAGCGTTTTCATAAGGAAATTATGTCTATGAAGAAGGGATGGAGGAAATTTGGAGTTGCAGTTGTGGTTTTGGTGCTACTATCCATGCTCGTTCCATTGGTATTCTTGCTCAGACTCTATGGTGTATTTCAGAGCAGTAAGTTCATCTGAACCCATTTCATTTTTTATTTGACTTGAATCCCCCTTCTCACAGACTGTTGTGTATGGGGAATCTGGATTTGGAGTACTTTGGCTGGGGCTGGGGCACTTACAGGTTTTTATGAAGCCCATTTGTGGAATTTGTGGTGGGTGCTTTTCATTTTATTCAACCATTTTGTCTCTATGCTGTATACTCCTACAATGGGCATTTGGTGTATACCTAGATCCTTAGTACTATGGGTGATTTGGGGTTGGTATTTGCATTAGATCTGATTGAACAGCAGGTAGTGTGAGGCATATTTCAGAATTTCTTAAGTTTGCATGTGATGAGTACTTTTGAGCAGCCTGATCTTATTCTGATGTTTCGAATCCTTTTTGTCTCTTTAACATCAAGGAATTCATTTGGTTGTTCTGTAATATGTTGTAACTTGTATATTTCTGTTTCAGGTTATATCGATGATGAAGGCCCTGCAACCCTGGTGAGAATACCTAGATTTTGTTTTGGTTTTCGCAATTAAGAGTGTTTTATAACACACCTAATTTGTGCTTGGTCATAAGAATCTTCATTGTTTAGTAATAATATGGAATAGGATTAGATCAGGTATACATGCTGTTAACTTGTGTAACATCAATATGTTGTTAACCCCACATTAAGAATTGAAGGAATGGTATTCAAAGTCAGTAAAATACTAGTTTTCGTTCTTGTTCTTTGTGTATGTAGTGAATTGTGCAGTAATATCATGAAAGTTTTCTCATGTTTTACTTGCTACCTTTGTTGTGTTCAAAACCAGACAGATACTCCCAGGATTGTCATTCTGTCTAAACACGATGGTGCCTTACAACAAACAGAGGTAATAGTATACGGCTTATTACATAATTTTTCACTAAGATGAAGGGGTATGATCAAATTTCTTTGGTGGCTTTTGCGACTTAGAGGTCAAAATGTCAAATTCTTATGAATCCATCTTATACAATGTACATGCTCAATATGGCACTAACCACATTAGAAGTATCACCCTCTACATCTGCTCAGAACTACCGTTGTTTTGTTATAAAGTATTAAAAAAGCTTCAAACTAATTGAGAACATGCACAAGTTAACAAATGAAGAATCTTTCAAAAGTCGACTCCTTGAGTCAATCAACAAATTACAGAATTTTCAATGAGAAAACATGGCAAACAAATTGGTCAACGTAAACCCTAGGTTTCTATTGTGAGGTAGCAAGTACATTTTATTGTTGGTTCCAGAAATATGTCCCAAGGGGTTGCACCACATAGCACAGACTTCCTTTTTCCTAGTTGATCTATTCTGCCAAATTTGCCTGGGGCTTGCACCCGGCGCTCATCCCCTTTTAACATTGCATAATCTCACATGAAATAACAATAGACCCATGCATGATTACAGCCCATATCCTTCTAAGATAAAAAAATACCTTTGGCAGTACAGGTATGTTAAAATACAAAGAGAGCAACAGGAAAGAAAGGTATTCAATGTTGAAATAGTGTCACATAGCATATAGGAGTTTCTCAGTATCCCAATAAAGTCATATTGATATGAATTTATTGCTTGTGTAATATTTATTGGGCAAGGAACTTTAGTTTTAAGCAAACATATCAAAATTTGAAACAATTATTAGAAAAGCAATTATCAGTCTACACTCTAGAGCCAGTCCTGAATGGTTGAAGAACAAAAATCTAGTTTTTGCCTGAAGAATCAGGACATTCCAAGATTTACATGATTTACATGAAGTCATTTGAATATATTTCTCAACTCCTTGTATTTATACACCATGAGTTGAGAAAAAAACATATTTAGCTGGGGACGAGATCATAAAAGGGTAGTCCTGGAGAACATGCATAAAACTGGTATATGTCTGGATGACATCCAATTGACAAATAAAATGTCAACTCCATCTGATAATTTCAAGAATCATATAGATAGGGGTATGCCTTTTATCTTTTATGAAGCTCATTATACCAGCTTCTAAATTACAGAAAACAAGTTCGCCATTTGCAATAAATAGCCGTACTTCATCCTTGACTTCTGCAGGATCCTTCTTTAGCTTCTTTCTCTTGATACTTGAAAATCCATTTTTGTAATCACAGACCATCACTGTCTCTTCCTTGGTGATGTTAGACACCTTCTATATTTTTCAAAATGTAATTATATCATGTCAGATATTATAATGATCCCTTGTAGCTCTCTGTCACAAAAAGTGTTATCTTCAATATCTAAATCTTTCCTCGGAGTCTTCAATTATTGCTCATTTAGTTCTTCGTCCCAATTATATCCCAAAAATCCCTCAAGGCTTTTAATATAAAAATCAAAAATTTCATATTTATCACTAAAAAATGCTTTTTGAGCATGTCATCTTTTTCTCTACCCTAAAACTATGATTTTTTGTGTAAGTTGACATCTTCCAGCCTAGTTCAACCATTTAAAAAAAAATTGATATAATATAAAATATTTTCAATTTCTTTGTCTCATTGAAGTGGCCTCCGTGTGTCATGTATTTTGGTCAACAGGGTCTATCCCAAGTGGTTGAGATAAAAAAAGTTGTTCTCCCCACCAAGAATCAATTCCCGCAAGTGAGATGTCTAGCTCTTAATTAGCATATTGTTGTATCGGCCTGGAGTCATGAAGAATCTACTTAACTCTGGGTACCATCCTCAGAATGAGGGGAAGAGGAAGTTCCTGGTGGGTTTCCCTGGGATGTGTATTTCCCAAAAAAAGCATGCCCTATATTTTACTAATATTATTGTTTAACAAAAGAATACTAAGATAATCTATCGAGGATCTATATCCCTTGGTTATCTACCAAACCAGTCTATTAAGTTTAGCATCTTGAAACATTCTTCAGCCTCTCTATCTATCATAGACAACTTTAAGAGTGTGATTTCCTACGCAGAAAACATAGGATTTATGCCCAAGAAAGGCAGAAAATCCAATATGAAAGCATTCTCCCCTCTTCTGTTCAACTATTCACTGTTCAAAAGGATCCATTTCAGATAGGTATCACACCAGATAATGATGCCTACTCCTCTTCTATTTCAGATGCTAACCAGGAAGTTGATCTTCCTCAGACTCCATACACTTGGCTACTTTAGTCAACCATTTATAGTTCTGGAAGCAAATGTCCTTTTTGACCTACTTGATGTTGTTTTTTTAATTATTCCTTGTCCCCTTTTCTTCAACCCACAGGATGGTGCCCAAAAATGGCTGATCCATTTGTGGTATCCAATCTGTTCTGTTTGGCATATTGAAACATTCTTGAGGCTCTCCATCTAGCATAGACAACTTTAAGAGTGAGTTCCACTTCCCATGCAGTAACATAGGATTTATATCCAAGTATGGCGAAAAGTCCAATCAACTATACAAAAGGATCCATATCAGATAGGTTCTCAGACCAGATAATGATTCCTTCTCTTCTATTTTCGATGATAGCTAGGAAGTTTCTCTTCTTCAGACTCCATAGACTTGGCTGTTTTCTTGAGGACCTTTCATGGTGCTGCATTGTCACTGGGATACTTTCTTTTCCTGGAGTATTATCTATTTCATTTTTTAGGGTTATCCTTTTGGGTTCCCAACCTTTTTCTATTTTCATCCAAAAAAAGAAATGTTCCCATTTTTCCAAGGACAACAGGGTACTTCCCCTGAAAATTAAGAAAAACATTTTAAAAAACCAAAGCACAAATCCCCCAGGCCCTACACCTTATTATACCTTATATAAGCACATAAGGAAAACACGTGCATTTCTCATTTGCATATAATTTCAATCATTTCAAATGAGATCCCTATGTTGAGGGCCTTGGCATTCTCTGTGGCAATTCCCTAAAATATGAAGGGTGTCTACACATGTCCCATGGACACAATTCCCAGTTCCAGCATCCCCACATACCTGAAATTTGGTGGAATGGCAGCTCACGACTTCAATGTGAAATCAAATTGCAATCAAAAAATAACTAAGAATTTGTTATCCCTATCTAAAATTATGGAAGTTGGCAGTCTGAAATCTATTAAAAAATGATTGAAGAATGAATCTGCAGTTTACTCTTGTTAAGGTCTTCTTACATGGCACCAGATTGCTATCTTGTTGAATCTGATGAATATGAAAAAGCTGTAGCAATTATGTTGTAGTAGAAGGAATCAAGCATTTAACCCTATATCCTTATTGCTAATGCCCATATACTCAATCTCTATAATTGAGGAATCAAGCATTTAACCCTATATCCTTATTGATAATGCCCATATACTCAACTCTGTAATTGAAGAATCAAGCACTTAACCCAATATCCTTATTGCTAATGCCCATATGATTATAGGATGGAAGAAAAAAAGAAGAAAAGGGGAAATACTAATGTGAAAAATCATCCTCCTGGCAACAACCACAGGCAACAGAGGAACCACAAGAAAACTAGCCTATGTTGTCAAAACTGCTGACTCAAAACACAACAAAGAGGATATACACCAACTTACTCTTAAGCTTCCTTTCTTCCTTGTAGGCCTGCTAACATCAGCAAGACATTATTCATGCATGATCCAATTTGTCTTTGAGCCTTTGGGTGCTTTCCCAGCATAGAAAACAAGAGCCTTCTTGATACCCACTCTCTTATTTCCTCCTTTAGCATTGATGGGCTTATCAGCACCAGTAGCTTTCCAGTATCCAGAGCCAGCAGCCCTTTTAGACCTTGATCCATTTGCGTACTTTCTATCGCGGGGAGTGAAGAAGTACCATTCCTTCTCTCCAAACAGGGCTTTGTCTGTAAACAATAAAAGAAAACAAAAATCTCATCAGTAAGTCCTAAATTCCATCTGTTTACACATTCTAGAATCTGTTAAGATACACAAGTATAAGCCTTAGAGGAAAAACCAAAAACAAAGAAATACCTGGAAGCTGCCATGGATCATATTTGTAGAGATCCACCTCTACTATTATAGGAACAGGAATGATCTGTGAGGCTGCCTTCTTGCACAAGTAATGCACAACCAGCTCTTCATCTGTAGGGAAGAATCTGAATCCTGGAGGCCACTGATTATGCACAAGTAATGCACAACCAGCTCTTCATCTGTAGGGAAGAATCTGAATCCTGGAGGCCACTGATTATGCACAAGTAATGCACAATGATCTCTGGCTTGCTTGCATAGATCCTCTAGATGTATGGCTACTCTGATTGTACCCAATCCCTTTATTCCCCCCATTACACAGAGAGAGGATGGTATCTTTTTACACAGAGAAGACCATGAGTTACCATCCTAAATTCCTTAACAAAAATGTATTAAACCCCTAAATTTGTTGTTAGTTGGAATTACAACATGAGCATTGAATCTACCTCATTTGTGGCTATTGGAGACCTAATACATGTGCATCAGATTCCTTCTTCATGTTCTTGCTCTTATTTGTCTTCATGTCTGCTCGGCATCAAAACCCAAGTGCATGAGCTTATACTTGAAAGATATTGTTTTGTACTTGGCTCGATCACTCTATCATACATTGATGTTAAGGAAGCTGGTGCTTTGCCATGGAGTCCTGAATTGGGCAGAGACAAGTTGCTTGAAATTGAATACTTCATAAGTTTTAGCAGAATTCTGTGCCATAATGTTCATTTTGGCCATACAAGGGAGCTATCACAGCTGGAAAATATCATTCTATAGTTTTCAACCTTTAGATTAGGGTTGGCTTCAAGCTTTGGATTAGGCTTCACAAAGATACTAAGCATATTTGATCAATGTCTTCATAGGTATGCTGGCACAGTCGAGTCTAGATGGACATTCCACAAGCTTACACTGTCCTTTAAGCTTTTAAACAGTCAATCCTAGCACTAGGACATTTTATCTTTTCCACCGAAGGTATCAGAGCTGCTAAACTGACTGATACCTCTATCTCTGCTAGAGCGACCATGTCTACAAAAATATTAATGAGGCTTGCTTCTGTAAGTCTTCAAGTCACCTGCTATATATCATATTTAGCTGCCACATCTGATGCATCTCCTATAGGTGAAGTACCTTTACCAAATACCTTTACCTTGATGAGCTTGGTTGGTCTGTTAATGACTTCATATATACTTCTTCAAACTGGCAGCTATGTCATCACTCTTGCTGATCTTACTTCTGCCCTCATCCTGACCTTTGTTATTAATAGTTCCTTTGGCATCAATGACAACTATGCATCAACAAGTACCACTGACCAGCTATGACATTCTTTCCTATTTTGTATTTTCCAGTGACATTCTCTCGATATCTATGTAATACATTTTGATTTTGAACTTGATGAGAATTCTGCAATTTATGATTCTAAGCTGTAGAAAACAGCCTTTTATCCATTCTTGGTTGGAGGTGGAAAATGAACCCTTTCATACACAGTCAACTAGTCCCTCGATTTAGTAACATTTTGTGACTCCATTATCCCATGATTGATAGGCACTAGTTTCTTTATCTTTCCTCTCCTTGTTCTTGTCCGTTATTTCCCTATCTTGTCCTTGTTCATTTTCCCATTTCCATCCCTTTTCCTACACTACAACTACCATACATATTGTTGAGGTGTACTCTTCCTATATCACCTAGAGCGCCCCCACTCCATGCCTTTAGCAATGTTCCTTAATGATACCCCCTTTGAGCTAGAGGAGAGGCAATCTAATGAGAGGGGAAGAGCAATTGAGGTGACAGTGGGTAGCCTTCCTGAGTTGCAAAAGACTAGCTCCTCGGTGCTGGGGGATTTACATCATTGGGGTTGCTACATTTTTTTTGTAACAAGTGACTTGGTATCTTTGACTACACATGCACACTCCTTTGAAAATGAGTTCATTTCTTGAGATAGAGAGTTGCTGGAAATTTTCATTTTTTTGGAAAAATCTGGTTTGGTTAGTTGCCATTTTGTATGATTAGATTGATTGAGGAAGATGTGAGTCTGTAGGCCTTGGATTTTCTGGTCACTTATGTTCCAAATCATAAGAAACTATATTAAGAGAAGTCTGTGACTATGTATGAAACATATCTACATATCCTATCGTGGGGGCATAATTTCTTCTTCCTGAAGTTTTGTTCCATTGTTAAAGTTCTTATTGTCATTAGTATTTTTGTAAGTGATTTTTTACTGGTTATGTATGGGAGCTGCAGGAAGTACCTCTGACAGATGTTTGTGAAGCTTTCAAAGTACCAAGAGGCATGGTCCAGGCTCTACAAGAAAATGCTGGAAGATTTGCATCTATGGTTTCTGCTTTTTGTGAGAGACTTGGCTGGCATGATCTAGAAGGATTGGTTTCAAAATTTCAAAATCGAGTTTCCTTTGGTGTAAGGGCAGAGATCACTGAGCTTACTTCAATTCCATTTTTAAAGGTACTGCTTGAATATTGCATCTCTTTGTTTTCTTTATAGAAGGAAATAAATTTATATTGCTATTTACATATTATGTGAAATTGTCAAATACTTTTAGAGTTCAATATACTAGTCATTTGTGTGGATTAGAATCTCTTTGGACAATAAGAGTAGCTTATTGGTTTGGTTTTTGGGCAGGGTGCAAGGGCTAGAGCACTTTATAAGTCTGGCTTGCGTACTCCTCAAGCAGTTGCAGAAGCTTCTCTTCCGGAACTTGTAAAGGCTCTCTTTGAGGCATCTTCATGGGCAGGTGAAGGTAAATTAGGTGGAAAAAAGGAAATTTCATTTTACCTGTCTGAATACATAAATTACTGACATTCAAAATGTAAAATGGATGATATATATTGTGTTCAATGCTAATAGTACTTGATTTTGGGTGCTACCAAAAGGGTGATATGCAATTCGATATTTCTTGAGGGATTCCGTTAATGATTTTGTTTGCTTTCCCATCAGTCCTTTTTTATCTGACTTGTGTTGTGATAAGAGATAGGAAAAGTATTTTGGGAACAAGTTGTTTGGGCACTTTTGATTTTTTAACTAGGAATTCTAAACTATCCATTCTCTGTTTTACTTATTTAATAATTACCAATGGCTCTACCAAACACATTTCAAAGCTGAAAAGGGCCTTTCATGTCACCTATATGGCTAGCATTTTGTATTCACAGATGAACAAAACTCTACCAAGGAGCTTGCCCATTCGTAGACCTGGCAATTGGAATTTGGAACCAGATGTTTTTTGGTATCATTGTTTCTTTTAATTCTTGGAAATTACTTTACTATAAATTTGAAACTATGCATGCTTAATTTTTTCTGTTATCGTTACCCATTGATCCACAAACCAGATCACAGAGCCCAATATGGCCTTTTATGTTTTATGCCACCTATATGGGTATCATTCTCTATTAAGTGACAGACAAGAATATTTGAATATCGAAATATGGGCTTCGCACAATATACTAGCAGAATCTTCCTCTATATCTTGGCTCTGACTACTGTGTAGTATACAGATACCATCAGGACTGTTGTCTTCCCCTTGGATTTTCTGGTCACTTATGTCCCAAATCATAAGAAACTATATTAAGAGAAGTCTGTGACTCTGTATGAAACATATCTACATATCCTATCATGGGGGCATAATTTATTCTTCCTGAAGTTTTGTTCCATTGTTAAAGTTCTTATTGTCATTAGTATTTTTGTAAGTTATTTTTTTACTGGTTATGTATGGGAGCTGCAGGAAGTACCTTTGACAGATGTTTGTGAAGCTTTCAAAGTACCAAGAGGCATGGTCCAGGCTCTGCAAGAAAATGCTGGAAGATTTGCATCTATGGTTTGTGCTTTTTGTGAGATACTTGGCTGGCATGATCTAGAAGGATTGGTTTCAAAATTTCAAAATCGAGTTTCCTTTGGTGTAAGGGCAGAGATCGCTGAGCTTGCTTCAATTCCATTTGTAAAGGTACTACTTGAATATTGCATCTCTTTGTTTGCTTTATAGAAGGAAATAAATTTATATGGTTATTTACATATTATGTGAAATTGTTGGATACTTTCAAAGTTCAATATACTAGTCATTTGTGTCGGTTTGAATCTCTTTGGACAATAAGAGTTGCTTCTTGGTTTGGTTTTTGGGCAGGGTGCAAGGGCTAGAGCACTTTATAAGTCTGGCTTGCATACTCCTCAAGCAGTTGCGGAAGCTTCTCTTTCGGAACTTGTAAAGGCTCTCTTTGAGGCATCTTCATGGGCAGCTGAAGGTAAATTAGGTGGAAAAAAGGAAATTTCATTTTACCTGTCTGAATACATAAATTACTGACATTCAAAATGTAAAATGGATGATATATATTGTGTTCAATGCTGATAGTACTTGATTTTGGGTGCTACCAAAAGGGTGATATGCAATTCGATATTTCTTGAGGGATTCTGTTAATGATTTTGTTTGCTTTCCCATCAGTCCTTTTTTATCTGATTTGTGTTGTGATAAGAGATAGGAAAAGTATTTTGGGAACTAGTTGTTTGGGCACTTTTGATTTTTTAACTAGGAATTCTAAACTATCCATTCTCTATTTTACTTATTTAATAATTACCAATGGCTCTACCAAACACATTTCAAAGCTGAAAAGGGCCTTTCATGTCACCTATATGGTTAGCATTTTGTATTCGCAGATGAACAAAACTCTACCAAGGAGCCTGCCCATTTGTAGACCTGGCAATTGAAATTTTGGAACCAGATGTTTTTTGGGATCATTGTTTCTTTTAATTCTTGGAAATTACTTTCCTATAAATTTGAAACTATGCATGCTTAATTTTTTTCTGTTTTTGTTACCCATGGATCCACAAACCAGAATACAGAGCCCAATATGGCCTTTTATGTTTTATGCCACCTATATGGGTAGCATTCTCTATTAAGTGACAGACAAGAATATTTGAATATTGAAATATGGGCTTCGCGCAATATACTAGCAGAATCTTCCTCTATATCTTGGCTGTGACTACTACGTAGTACAGAGATCCCATCAGGACTGCTGTCTTCCCCTTGGATTTTCTGGTCACTTATGTTCGAAATCATAAGAAACTATATTAAGAGAAGTCTATGACTCTGTATGAAACATATCTACATATCCTATCGTGGGGGCATAATTTCTTCTTCCAGAAGTTTTGTTCCATTGTTAAAGTTCTTATTGTCATTAGTATTTTTGTAAGTGATTTTTTTACTGGTTATGTATCGGAGCTGCAGGAAGTACCTCTGACAGATGTTTGTGAATCTTTCAAAGTACCAAGAGGCATGGTCCAGGCTCTGCAATAAAATGCTGGAAGATTTGCATCTATGGTTTCTGCTTTTTGTGAGAGACTTGGCTGGCATGATCTAGAAGGATTGGTTTAAAAATTTCAAAATCGAGTTTCCTTTGGTGTAAGGGTAAAGATCGTTGAGCTTACTTCAATTCCATTTGTAAAGGTACTGCTTGAATATTGCATCTCTTTGTTTGCTTTATAGAAGGAAATAAATTTATATTGTTATTTACATATTATGTGAAATTGTCAAATACTTTCAGAGTTCAATATACTAGTCATTTGTGTGGGTTAGAATATCTTTGGACAATAAGAGTAGCTTCTTGGTTTGGTTTTTGAGCAGGGTGCAAGGGCTAGAGCACTTTATCAGTCTGGCTTGCGTACTCCTCAAGCAGTTGCGGAAGCTTCTCTTCCGGAACTTGTAAAGGCTCTCTTTGAGGCATCTTCATGGGCAGCTGAAGGTAAATTAGGTGGAAAAAAGGAAATTTCATTTTACCTATCTGAATACAAAAATTACTGACATTCAAAATGTAAAATGGATGATATATATTGTGTTCAATGCTGATAGTACTTGATTTTGGGTGCTACCAAAAGGGTGATATGCAATTCGATATTTCTTGAGGGATTCTGTTAATGATTTTGTTTGCTTTCCCATCAGTCCTTTTTGATCTGATTTGTGTTGTGATATAAGATAGGAAAAGTATTTTGGGAACTAGTTGTTTGGGCACTTTTGATTTTTTAACTAGGAATTCTAAACTATCCATTCTCTGTTTTACTTATTTAATAATTACCAATGGCTCTACCAAACACATTTCAAATATGAAAAGGGCCTTTCATGTCACCTATATGGTTAGCATTTTGTATTCGCAGATGAACAAAACTCTACCAAGGAACCTGCCCATTCATAGACCTGGCAATTGGAATTTGGAACCAGATGTTTTTTGGGATCATTGTTTCTTTTAATTCTTGGAAATTTATTTACTATAAAATTGAAACTATGCATGCTTAATTTTTTCTGTTTTTGTTACCCATGGATCCACAAACCAGATCACAGAGCCGAATATGGCCTTTTTATTTTTTATGCCACCTATATGGGTAGCATTCTCTATTAAGTGATAGACAAGAATATTTGAATATTGAAATATGGGCTTCGCGCAATATACCAGCAAAATCTTCCTCTATATCTTGGCTGTGACTACTGCGTATTACACAGATCCCATCAGGACTGTTGTCTTCCCCTTGTATTTTCTGGTCACTTATGGTCCAAATCATAAGAAACCATATTAAGAGAAGTCTGTGACTCTGTATGAAACATATCTACATATCCTATCGTGGGGGCATAATTTCTTCTTCCAGAAGTTTTGTTCCATTGTTAAAGTTATTATTGTCATTAGTATTTTTGTAAGTGAATTTTTTACTGGTTATGTATGGGAGCTGCAGGAAGTACCTCTGACAGATGTTTGTGAATCTTTCAAAGTAGCAAGAGGCATGGTCCAGGCTCTGCAAGAAAATGCTGGAAGATTTGCATCTATGGTTTCTGCTTTTTGTGAGAGACCTTGCTGGCATGATCTAGAAGGATTGGTTTCAAAATTTCAAAATCGAGTTTCCTTTCGTGTAAGGGCAGAGATTGCTGAGCTTACTTCAATTCCATTTGTAAAGGTACTGCTTGAATATTGCATCTCTTTGTTTGCTTTATAGAAGGAAATAAATTTATATGGTTATTTACATATTATGTGAAATTGTCGAATACTTTCAGAGTTCAATATACTAGTCATTTGTGTGGGTTAGAATCTCTTTGGAAAATAAGAGTAGCTTCTTGGTTTGGTTTTTGGGAAGGGTGCAAGGGCTAGAGCACCTTATAAGTTTGGCTTGCGTACTCCTCAAGCAGTTGCGGAAGCTTCTATTCCGGAACTTGTAAAGGCTCTCTTTGAGGCATATTCATGGGCAACTAAAGGTAAATTAGGTGGAAAAAAAGGAAATTTCATTTTACCTATCTGAATACAAAAATTACTCACATTCAAAATGTAAAATGGATGATATATATTGTGTTCAATGCTGATAGTACTTGATTTTGGGTGCTACCAAAAGGGTGATATGCAATTCGATATTTCTTGAGGGATTCTGTTAATGATTTTGTTTGCTTTCCCATCAGTCCTTTTTGACCTGATTTGTGTTGTGATAAGAGATAGGAAAAGTATTTTGGGAACTAGTTGTTTGGGCACTTTTGATTTTTTAACTAGGAATTCTAAACTATCCATTCTCTGTTTTACTTATTTAATAATTACCAATGGCTCTACCAAACACATTTCAAAGCTGAAAAGGGTCTTTCATGTCACCTATATGGTTAGCATTTTGTATTCGGAGATGAACAAAACTCTACCAAGGAGCCTACCCATTCGTACACCTGGCAATTGGAATTTGGAACCAGATGTTTTCTGGGATCATTCTTTCTTTTAATTCTTGGAAATTACTTTGCTATAAATTTGAAACTATGCATGCTTAATTTTTTCTGTTTTTGTTACCCATGGATCCACAAACCAGATAACAGAGCGCAATATGGCCTTTTATGTTTTATGCCACCTATATGGGTAGCATTCTCTATTAAGTGACAGACAAGAATATTTGAATATTGAAATATGGGCTTCACGCAATATACTAGCAGAATCTTCCTCTATATCTTGGCTGTGACTACTGCGTAGTACACAGATCCCATAAGGACTGTTGTCTTCCCCTTGGATTTTCTGGTCACTTATGTTCGAAATCATAAGAAACTATATTAAGAGAAGTCTGTGACTATGTATGAAACATATCTACATATCCTATCGTGGGGGCATAATTTCTTCTTCCTGAAGTTTTGTTCCATTGTTAAAGTTCTTATTCTCATTATTACTTTTGTAAGTTATTTTTTTACTGGTTATGTATGGGAGCTGCAGGAAGTACCTCTGATAGATGTTTGTGAATCTTTCAATGTACCAAGAGGCATTGTCCAGGATCTGCAAGAAAATGCTGGAAGATTTGCATCTATGGTTTCTACTTTTTGTGAGAGACTTGGCTGGCATGATCTAGAAGGATTGGTTTCAAAATTTCAAAATCGAGTTTCCTTTTGTGTAAGGGCAGAGATCGTTGAGCTTACTTCAATTCCATTTGTAAAGTACTTCTTGAATATTGCATCTCTTTGTTTGCTTTATAGAAGGAAATAAATTTATATTGTTATTTACATATTATGTGAAATTGTCAAATACTTTCAGAGTTCAATATACTAGTCATTTGTGTGGGTTAGAATCTCTTTGGACAATAAGAGTAGCTTCTTGGTTTGGTTTTTGCGTAGGGTGCAAGGGCTAGAGCACTTTTTAAGTCTCGCTTGCGTACTCCTCAAGCAGTTGCGGAAGCTTCTCGTCCGGAACTTGTAAAGGCTCTCTTTGAGGCATCTTTATGGGCAGATGAAGGTAAGTTAGGTGGAAAAAAGGAAATTTCATTTTTACCTATCTGAATACATAAATTACTGACATTCGAAATGTAAAATGGATGATATATATTGTGTTCAATGCTGATAGGAATTGATTTTGGGTTCTACCAAAAGGGTGATATGCAATTTCATATTTCTTGAGGGATTCTGTTAATGATTTTGTTGTCTTTCCCATCAGTCCTTTTTGATCTGATTTGTGTTGTGATAAGAGATAGGAAAAGTATTTTGGGAACTAGTTGTTTGGGCACTTTTGATTTTTTAACTAGGAATTCTAAACTATCCATTCTCTGTTTTACTTATTTAATAATTACCAATGGCTCTACCAAACACATTTCAAAGCTGAAAAGGGCCTTTCATGTCACCTATATGGTTAGCATTTTGTATTCGCAGATGAACAAAACTCTACCAAGGATCCTGCCCATTCATAGACCTGGCAATTGGAATTTGGAACCAGATGTTTTTTGGGATCATTGTTTCTTTTAATTCTTGGAAATTACTTTACTATAAATTTGAAACTATGCATGCTTAATTTTTTCAATTTTGTTACGCATGGATCCACAAACCAGATCACAGAGCTTAATATGGCCTTTAATGTTTTATGTGACCTATATGGGTATCATTCTCTATTAAGTGACAGAAAGGAATATTTGAATATTGAAATATGGGCTTCACGCAATATACTAACAGAATCTTCCTCTATATCTTGGCTGTTACTACTGGGTAGTGCACAAATCCCATCAGGACTGCTGTCTTCCCCTTGGATTTTCTAGTCACTTATGTTCCAAATCATAAGAAACTATATTAAGAGAATTATGTGACTCTGTATGAAACATATCTACATATCCTATCGTGGGGGCATAATTTCTTCTTCCTGAAGTTTTGTTCCATTGTTAAAGTTCTTATTGTCATTAGTATTTTTGTAAGCGATTTTTTTACTGCCTATGTATGGGAGCTGCAGGAAGTACCTCTGATAGATGTTTGTGAAGCTTTCAAAGTACCAAGAGGCATGGGCTAGGCTCTGCAAGAAAATGCTAGAAGATTTGCATCTATGGTTTCTGCTTTTTGTGAGAGACTTGGCTGGCATGATCTAGAAGGATTGGTTTCAAAATTTCAAAATCGAGTTTCCTTTGCTGTAAGGGCAGAGATCACTGAGCTTACTTCAATTCAATTTCTAAAGGTACTGCTTGAATATTGCATCTCTTTGTTTGCTTTATAGAAGGAAATAAATTTATATTGTTATTTACATATCATGTGAAATTGTCAAATACTTTCAGAGTTCAATATACTAGTCATTTGTGTGGGTTAGAATCTCTTTGGACAATAAAAGTAGCTTCTTGGTTTGGTTTTTGGGAAGGGTGCAAGGGCTAGAGCACTTTATAAGTCTGGCTTGCGTACTCCTCAAGCAGTTGCGAAAGATTCTCTTCTGGAACTTGTAAAGGCTCTCTTTGAGACATCTTAATGGGCAGCTGAAGGTAAATTAGATGGAAAAAAGGAAATTTCATTTTACTTGTCTGAATACATAAATTACTGACATTCAAAATGTAAAATGGATGATATATATTGTGTTCAATGCTGATAGTACTTAATTTTGGGTGCTACCAAAAGGGTGATATGCAATTCGACATTTCTTGAGGGATTCTGTTAATGATTTTGTTTGCTTTCCCATCAGTCCTTTTTGATCTGATTTGTGTTGTGATAAGAGATAGGAAAAGTATTTTGGGAACTAGTTGTTTGAGCACTTTTGATTTTTTAACTAGGAATTCTAAACTATCCATTCTCTGTTTTACTTATTTAATAATTACCAATGGCTCTACCAAACACATTTCAAAGCTGAAAAGGGCCTTTCATGTCACCTATATGGTTAGCATTTTGTATTTGCAGATGAACAAAACTCTACCAAGGAGCCTGCCCATTCGTAGACCTGGCAATTGGAATTTGGAACCAGATGTTTTTTGGGATCATTGTTTCTTTTAATTCTTGGAAATTACTTTACTATAAATTTGAAACTATGCATGCTTAATTTTTTCTGTTTTTGTTACCCATGGATCCACAAACCAGATCACAGAGCCCAATATGGCCTTTTATGTTTTATGCCACCTATATGGGTAGCATTCTCTATTAAGTGACAGACAAGAATATTTGAATATTGAAATATGGGCTTCGCGCAATATACTAGCAGAATCTTCCTCTATATCTTGGTTGTGACTACTGCGTAGTACACAGATCCCATCAGGACCTGTCTTCCCCTTCTAATATTTTGTCTTAATCCCTGTTTTGAGAGGATATTCAGGAAGAAAAAAATCGAGGGAAAGTTCCTCAATTCCATTTTCATTTCCAAATGACAACACCTACCCAGCTGGTACCTATATTGTTAGCAGATACAGTCAACATGGATTCATAAATGGCATGCTCTGTATAAAGCAGCTCAATGCTGGCCTTGTTCAAAGCAATGGCAACAGCCGTATGAGTGTCTTTAACAGATCCATGGCCAAATTAATCCCCTTGTCTTAGCTATATGGCTCAATGCCTCGTTGCTGCTTGTAATGTATTGGAGTGAATAGAGTTGACATTGTGCTAGGCCTTAATGCTCAAAATTACTTGGCATAACCGTCAAGCTTCTTAAAAATGAATCCTTTGGATCCTTGGAAATTTTTGTTGTGCTTGCAGTAGTGTCGAGATGATAAACTTAGAAGAATAGGAAGCACATCCCAGCTAATGTTACTTTTTATATATTTGTGCTCTCTTCCAACCATGAATCCTTGGAGCTGGTATGGGAAAAATGGCCAACGATCTGCTACAAAATTCATTCTCATTGCTATCTAAATCTACAGTAAAGTATGCACTGCACATGCTTTGCAGGTATATGTGTTTTGTTATGTAGTATGATTTGTCTTTGACTGTTTCCCATACATGGAGCATGGTAGAAAAAACTCAATGACTGTTTCCCATATGTGAAGCACGGTCGAAAAACTTATCATGCAGAGAGCCACAATAATACAGCTGATGATTCCCAACATACAATATAAGTATGGAACAATTATATTATAGAAAAATAGAACCTGCCATTGTTAACTAATGATAACTAGTAACCTATGTTTTAGAATCGCTCATACATGATATATTATATGTATAAATGCGAAGGTTGCGTTATATAAAAATAACCCCCAAAAGTTATGTGCCAAAATAATAGCTATAATGCAAACATGTCCAGTACCTTCGACATCATGGGACAGACAAGGGACGAAAGTTTTGAAGAAATGTAATATAAAGCTTTGCATAAATGTAATTTAAATTAGCATGGAGTCAACTCTTTACTATTGAGAATGATAGGAGCATATACACAGGAAGTAACAGTGTTCTTTTTAAGTCTGCGTTTGAACCGATGTCTTACACAGAGTCGGAAGTATTATTAATATTATTTCTCATCTATTTGGTGCTGTATACTTTCTCTTCGAATGCTATCGATAAGTTGGTCACAGCATATCCTCGGTTATATCACAGAACTTTCTCATCTCTGTGGGGAATCATAGTATAATAGGGTCGATTTCTTCTCTTAATGATACTCGTAGAGTTGTAGTCTGCTTGGACTACTCTGATGGAGGGGATACATCAAGCCAATTTTGAGCTATTTAAAAAAAAAAAATATTCACTGCCGTCGCTTAAGCAACGGTTATACCTGTCGCATTTCCGACGCTTACTTCTTCTTGCCGTCGCTTAAGAGACGGTCATACCTGTCACATTTCTGACGCTTACTTCTTCTTGACGTCGCTTAAGAGACGGTTAAACCTGTCGCATTTTTAACACTTACTTCTTCTTGCCGTCGCTTAAGAGACGGTTATACCTGTTGCATTTCTGACGTTTACTTTTTATTACCGTCGCTTAAGCGACGGTTATTGATGTCGCTTATCCGACGATTACAGTATATATCTGTCGCTTCATCGATGGCATGAAGGTGATTTTTTTTACTACCGTCGAAGATATTCTGTCGCTTAACTGACGCTTTAAATTTAACCGACGGTTACTTAGGTGTCGCTTAACCGATGGTTACTTAGGTTTCGGATAACCGACGACAAGTTTCCAACGCTTAAAAAAAAATCAAAGTGTCGTACATGTGACAGGGAAGTGTCGAAAATCCGACATGATGGCCGTCGGATTTTTGGTCTAAATGTAGTAGTGGGGCCATTCTGACGAGGGTGTAGGATTCAGTTCCTACCAGGTCAGATATGAGTGCACAAATATCTCATCACTGTGGTAGGAGGGGCTCCGACATGGGTGAGAGTCGTTCATCATTGTGGTAGGATGTGTTCCATCCTGGGTGAATGTGTGAAAATCTTTCATCACTGTGGTAGGAGGGTCTCTGGCCTGGGTGAAAGTCATTCATCACTGTGGTAGGATGTGTTCCCACCTGGATGGATGTTCCATTCTGACGAGTAGGTCAGATATAAGTGCAGAGCCATTTCACAGATGTTAGTGATGTGATGTCCTATCATGCTGGTGAATGTGAGTGCTGGGCCTTTCTGATGTGATTGTAGTTTACTACATGATCATATGTGAGTGTTGGGCGTGCCTTTCTGATGAGTAGGTCAGATGTAAGTGCTGGGAATGCCTTTCTGATGAGTAGGTTAGATGTAAGTGCTGGGTGAAGACCTACCTGGTGGCTAGGCCTACAACCAACATGAAAAAGGGCTGGCTCTGTAGAAATTCCCATGACAAGATAGTACACACATGATGATGACCAGAGATGATCCAGATCAAGCTATGATCCAGATCCAGTTATGATGACTCCGAGAGATCCAGATCGAGTGATGATCTAGATCCAGCAGTGATGATCCCGATCGAGAGATGATCCAGATCTAGATCCAGTGATGATATTCTATGATGATCCAGATCGAGAGATGATCCAGATCCAGATCCAGATCGAGTGATGATCCAGATCCAGTTCTATGACAATCCAGATCGAAAGATGATCCAGATGAAAATGACTTGAAGATGAAGATGACTTGAATACGAAGATGACTTGAAGACGAAGATAATCCAGTTGATACAGAGAAGAAGACTAGTGCTGAAAATCATGTCAAAAGAATACATTCCTAGTTAAGAGGGAGTGTTGATGTACATATAACTTCAGAATGTATTCTTCTATGTATCTTATGTATTTTAACCCGATGTTTACTCCGGGATGTTTCTATTATGTATTTGAGTCATGTTGTCATGCCCGGATGTTCCGATTGGGAGGATTAATAATGTAAACAAGTCTTGTCTAGTCATTAGGTAAGTCCCCACAGTTTCGAGGCACTTGAGTTATTATACACTAATTAAGGTGTAGGCTCGAGTAAGTAATTGTTGGTTGAGCCTACGTGTGAAAATGCACTTTAAGTGAACGGAAGAATATAAATAGAGAGTGAGAGTCTCTCTATTTATCACTTGTACAACACATCACTTGCTCTCTCAAGTGTGGCGCACTAGTGGAGAAGGAAATATACTGGGACTAGAAGACTACTGCTGTCGGGAGTGCATCTTACTGTTTTGGGGTCTTACATCTTGTGGTGATTCTATCTTTGAGGAAGTTGCAGGGTTTTCTCCATTTATGGTTTCCCTGATCAAAACTCTTTGTGTCTCTTGTCTCTTGTGGTGTGCTTATGTTATTGTTGTGCTTGTTATTCTCTCAATGAAAAGATCCTAATATAATGCTAGCTTAAATGTTGAAAAACTAACACAATAATGATAGAGGAAAACGTTGAGAATATTCTATCTACATGGATAGGAATTCCTATTGAAAAGGTGTCAACAGATGATTCTGATAGAATTTTGAAGATGAAGAAAAATCTTCACCACCGTATCATAGGGAAAAATCAAGCTGTAATAGCTATTAGTCGAGCTATCCATCGAGAAAGAGTTGGTTTGAAGAATCCCAATAGGCCAATTTCCATCTTTATTTTCTAAGATCCGACATGTGTGGAAAATTCGGAGCTTTCCAAGGAATTGGAAGCTTAATATTTTGGTTCATAGGAGGAAATGATACGGTTAGATATGAATGAATTTATGGAGAGGCATACTATGTCAAAATTTATTGGTTCACCCCTATGATATTTTGGTTACAGTGAAGGAGGACAACTGAATGAAGTTGTGAGAAGGAGACCCTCTTCTTTGGTATTTTTTGATGAGATTGAAAGGGCTCATTGTGATGTATTCAATATGATGCTCCAAATTCTAGAATATGGAAGATTAACTGATCGTAAGGGTGGAACTATAGATTTCAAGAACACTCTTTTGATCATCACATATAATGTAGGAAGCAATGTAATTGAGAAAGGAGGGGATTGAATTGGGTTTTATCTTGATTATGGGGTAAAGAACAGTGGCTATACAAGGATTAAAATCCTTGTGAATGAAGAAATGAAATAATATTTTTGGCCTGATTTCTTGAATCGTTTGGATGAAATCATTGTGTTCAGGTAGCTCACTAAGATAGAGGTGAAAGATATATCTGGTATTATGTTGAAAGAGTTTTTTGGTGCAAGACCTTTGCGTAGGGAAACTATGAGGTTGTTAGAAGATGGCATGGCTGAAAAAATGCTTGCTGGTGAAATTAAGGCTAGTGATTCGGCAATGCGACTATCTTAGTGAGCCTTAATTTCACCAATGTGACTGTCTTCTTTCCCCATTTCGGCCCCTATGGGTGCTTCCAGAGGCCAGGAAGCTAATGTAAAGAATGTCATTGTGAAGGTTTGCTTGAAGAGAAATCTAAAAAATCCACATGCATCTGCGGGGCTCAGAATACCAATAGCTCAATTGGGAGTCCTAATCGGGTCAATTCAGGGAATGATGCAGATGTCAATCCGAACAAGAAGAGAAAAGTGTAGTGGACTGATGCTCATGGAAATGAACTTGCTGCAATTAGGGAATTTGAACTGTGGTAAATACTCTACATCCTCTCCCTAAATTAAATGAAAGGGTTTAAAAATTGTTATTTATTTTGCAAATTTATCTCACTATTTTTAAAATTGCATACTTTTTATTTTGCTGTGAATCTTTCAGATAATAAGTGGGTTGTGATTGTTGTTATGTGGATTTTCTCTTTGTATTCCTTTTAACTAAATTCCCATTTGTACCCATTCTTGAAATCCGGATTTGTTACAATTTGATCCACATGGTGAATTCTATTTTCCATTCAAATTTTGACATCCCCGATAATACGAGTTTTGAAGATCTGTGACAGCTTGAGTTCTAAATTTATCATTTTAGGGTTTGGACTCCATTCATTAAAAAAAATAAAGACATTCTGCGATGTTTATATTCTTAGATATTTTTTATTTTATCATAATATGATAAATCAATTTGAGGATGTAACCATTGCTGTGAACAGGGAATTTTGTAAGCTGCCATTCATCCTTAAAAACATAAATCATAGTCATGTTCCCTCCTTTTAGTTAGGGTGCTCTTCAACTAAGAATAATCAGAGAGCTTGATGCTTTTTTTTTATGTTAATTGAATAGTTTTCAGGATTTTCTTCGATGATTTTTCTTTGAGACTGATGGAATCTCCACCAATACTTTTAATGGTGTTCAATATCTATAGATATTTGGATATTATAGCTAACTGTGGAGCTGACAATAGGCTTTGTATCCTAGATCTTCGAGAGCCAAACTCTTGTACACTTACCATTGAATCTGATCACTTTACTAGTGTGAATGTGGTAGAGTGGTGCCTCTCTCAAGAATTTTTGTTTTTGTCTGCAAGCAAACACCCTGGAGTACCTCTTTACGATATTAGAAATTATGGACAACCCCTTTACAAGCTTGAGGTTCATGTGTATCTAATGCGTAGGAAATGTTCTCAAACTTACAGGCCTGCATTTGTCGGCAATGGGATGATAGTTGCTACACGAGGGGAGGACTCAAGCAAGATTTGATGCTCAAAATTAGTGTAGTTTTTTATGCTTTTATTCCAAGTCAGCTCAAAAGATTTTTCTGAGTCTAAGTTAACTCTTACCCTCCAGCCTCTCACAGTCATGCACAAAATCTAAAGTTTGATATGACTACATACTTGTGATATGTCTTCTTTGTAGGTGGAATATTCTTATGCCTTCTCTGAAGCATTGTGCTATTTTTTGTGCTATATCACGTAATCATCTCTTGGTTGTGGTTCATGTGTGGTAATTATTGCAAAGGATATTTAGGGGATGGTTAACATATTAGAGTACCATTCAACTCTTACTAGCAGAGGATAATGTTGCAACCTATTTAGGGGTGATGATTGCATTGTAATTCCATTATGAATCACTATTGATATATTGTTCGCATCTCATCCGCTATTGTTATGCAATTTCTTCAACTTTTGAGCAACGAGGAAGTTCCTGCTAAAAAGGTTTGTGATCATCCCACTTGGTTTTATTTTTATACTATTGATAGATGTATGATCTTGATTAAGGCGAAGATTGATGCATCTCAAAATTAGTGCATATGAAAAGGTTATACATATAGTTAGAGGCATAGATTAGTTATACAACACATCAAAACCAAATAATTTTACGCTGATAGATAATGCTCATGTAGATTGAAATTGTTGCATATTTCCTGTTGGTTAATTTCATAGTTTCTAGAAATTATTATATTTTTTGTGCTGTCTCATTTTTCATGATTGAAGATTCATTATTCATGAAACCACACTATATAGTTTTAGATGTTAGAACAGTTCAGTGACTTGGATTAAATTTTATAAGATATTGTTGTTTATTTTTTAGTGATCTTTATGTTTCTTTGCAGGATCTGTATAACTTGTCAAGCGACAATTAATATGGGTAGACTATAAAGATGGATGGGACACTGACACAATCAGCAATTCTGCGAGGATGCATAATTAACACAAAATATGGTCAAATTAAGGGATTCAATAGATCAAGAAGAGCTGTAAAGATGATTGGAATAAGACACCAGTTCAAGAATATATTCCGATGTAAATATGATGCAGATGAGTGGAAAAATATGTATATAATATTGCTTACATAGAATACAACTTTGTTTAACATACTTTAGTTAATCGTGTTTTATATTTTTGTTTGTTTATAGCTGAACCTGAAATAGACATTTAATTCTAAACATAGATCTGTTGGCAATATGAAATATGCCAGTGGAGTTCATAGGTAAATAAACAAATAGGCACTGTTAGAAACATTCCTAGGGTTTAGGAAAACAAAGCTCAAACTATGAAGAAATACAAAACTAAGTATTGCCAAAATAAACCATAATTATTTCTTAGATAGTAATTAATTTACAGACATAGGTTTTATAAATAAAATGTAAACCCTTAAATATTTTGACAAGAAAAAAATGGTAAACATAGGGTTAGAATTTAAACATACACACTTGCATCTTCTAACCAGAAATTATACTAGATAATGAAATATAGGAAGCCAAAGAACCTCATACCTAGATAGTGAAGTTGTCCCAAGGGCTAACTGCACACTCAATTACCCAACATTAACAATTCACAGGCATATTTGACCTTTGTATAGATGACCGAAACACTTGGGAGCTACCACGTTCCACCCAACCATGACCCGAAACCATTCATGGTTTTAATTCAGATCCCCCCGAGTTGGTTCCAACGTGCAAGTAGCTTAGAGATCCTAAGGTAGGGCTTCCCTAACTACTATATCAGGTCTGGATCAGTTCTCATTTTTGATTTTAGGAAAATGTTCTCCAAGACCTTTCTTGAGAATAATCAGGCAGAATAGTGACTCCAAAAATATGGAAGAGATATCCAAGCCTCTCTTTGGATTGGGACTTTATAGACATACTTTTTAGTCAAAGGGGCAATTAAATCAAGAATCATTTGATTTCTTGATTTAACCCTTTTTATTTTAATTTAGGTGCTTTTAATGTTTTAACTTAGGAACTTTTAACGAGTTCCTAATTGGACTTTTGTAGGTATTATACTATTTACTTTTCTTTTAGTAATAATAATAATAGATGAAGCTTTTTCTTATTTCTTACATTATTAATATTATTAATATATTTACTCCTTTTACACCATGCATAAAATATATAATAATATATTATTTGTTAACATTTGTCTTTGGGAATCATATATTATGATGCCTAAAGTTATGACACTTTCTTCATTAAGGTCATCACATAGGTGGTTAGTTCTACTAGTCTAGGAAACTCTAAACATACTTGCATATTGGATTCCCTCGTATAACATGGTATTTCTTCAGTACTTGATGAGATATAGAAATTCAAAATTTCATTTAATCACTTATAAATAAGTCAGATGAGATTGATATTTTTTTCCTGTGATTTTCAGTCCAAATTATTAATTCTTTTTAGTAACTCCTAGTGCTTATCCAAATCCCATACTCGACGCTAAAAAGAGGGAGTTACAAACTTAGTGCAATTCCCTATCTCCTCGCTCAACACTAATGCTACAATGTACTTGTAGGACACAGCTAGGGATACAATTGCCAAGGATCCGATGTTCCAGAGCTTATGCTCAACATCAACATGGAAGGATCCATGGCCTATTCCCAACAACTCTAATTTATCTTTTCATGTGTTCCAGAGCTTCATGCTCAACACAAATGTCTCAAAACTCATGTTATCTAGAGCTTCTTGCTCAACACAAATATAAACACTCATGTGCTCCATATTTTATTTCTCAACACAAAACATCAATTTACCCATGTGCTCGAGAGCTCCTCGCTCAACACAAAACATCTCATCAACCATGTGCTTCAAGGTCCACGCCCAACACAAGAAAACATATATATATATCATATGCAATTGGATTACGCCCAATATATCAAACAAATCATCAGGTTCATATGCAGTGGGGTCTTTGACATAGTATATCAAAATAAAACATCAAGGTAACATCATAATCAATGGAGCTCATTCTCATAAGTGTTAGATCAAAAATTTGGGATATTACAGGTTTATAGCCTTCAGTCTGAGACTAATGTATTTCGGGTTTGTAAAAGAATGCTTTGTTAGTATTGTTGGCCATGGTGAATACTTACAAGCTCTACATTTTCTTAATATGTTTAAGTTTTGGTAATGGTGACAGCACCATTGCTAGAAATAGTGCAAGGCCTTGGATACACGACTGTGTAAATTCATATATTAGATTTTAGTGGTTATTTTGTACAACATTTGCATTATGTGTGTATCGTGGTTGTGATTCTTATTTTGGGTGCTAGTTTGACTCTATGTAAAATTTGTAATCTTTGTCGAAGTTCTTTATATAGATTGTTAACAATTTTTTTTTGGCCTTTGGAGCCATGCCATAGATGGCAATGGAGTTCCCACCATTTAGAGTAGAGACTATGTAAGAGATGGATGAAATGTTTATTTATGGTTTAAATCATGGTTTTAATTCTTACCTATGTATTTAGTTTAAAGAGATCGTGACTATGGGTTTTACCCTACAAATGAATGTCATTGCTTTTGCTTAGCATTTACAGAGGTTTTAAATTTCTGTATAGAAGTGTAATGGATTATTTTACGGCATGTGTACTTGATTTTATAAAATAGTTTGTGTAGTTTGTTTAAATAAAAAAGATCCAGTGTTTGGGAAAAACGTAGCTAACGAATCCTATAGGATTCAATGTTGGTTAATAAATGGTGTTTGGAAATCAAAATGGACAATGTTGACAGAGAAACAATTTTTATCTGTGTTTACAGCATTTTAATTCTAATTTTTAAAGTATACTGTGTAATTCGTTTATGATTTAAAACAACATTAAATGTTGCTAACAAATCCTACATGATTCGTTGCTTATCCATGTCTTTAAATTTAGGGTTGGAAGAATGTAAGTTGTGATCATATCAGGATTCGATCCTGGCTACGACGTTTGTAAACAATGACTATTGAAATAACTTGTTTGGTCATTTATGCCCACAAGATTCGATCGTGTGACTTCTTTTTATTTATATGGTATAAGCTTTGGATATTGTATTTTATGGTTTTAAATATATAGATTGGTTATTGTGAATGAGGCATTTAGGCCTATAGAGTTTAAAGATCTTCGATAGATGGACTTGCTATTTGATTTAATGTTTACTTATAAGTATGGGAATGAATTGTTTTTAGTATTGTTTAGTTATAATGTAACTTCAGACCATTATAGGTCTCGATGGATTTAGTTTCTCATTCATTTTTTTATTTTGATTATGGTTCTATTTATAATAAAACAATGGAAAGTAAATTGTAGATGAGAAATTAGAAATAAAACATAAACCCTTAAATTATAAAACATGAAATGAATTGTAGAAAAAAACCAGAAAACAAAACCCTTAAATGGTAGGTTAGAAAAATTAATTTCAGAAATGAACTATAGACAAGAATCTTACATTCATAGATATGTTAAGAACTATAGAAAAAATGACCTAGTTTATAGAAGACAATTCCTTCATAATCATTAATAATTTAACCTACTTCAAATGGTAAAATTTTTATAGATTACACGGAAAAATAAAGAACCTCATACCTGCAAGATGAAGCTATTTCAATGGATGAACACCCACACACTCAAATACCCAGCATTAACAATTCACAAATATATTTGACCCCTATATAGATAACTGAATCACTTGGGAACTACCACGTTCAACCCAACCATGACTCATAATCATTCCTGATTTCAATCCAGATCCCCCTAAGCTAGTTCCAACATGCAAGTAGCTTACAGTTCCTAAGGTGAGGCTTCCTTAACTGGTATATTAGGTTTTGAATCAATTCTCCTTTTTCCTGTGAGAAAAATGTTCTCTAAGAACTCTCTTGAGAAATAATCAGGTAGAATATGAATCACCAAAAAGATGCAAGATCCCCAAGCCTCTCTTTGGCTTGGGTCTTTATAGGAAGAATTTGAGTCAAAGGGGCAGTTAAATCAAGAATCATTTGATTTCGTAATTCAACCCTTTTATCTAATTTAGGCACTTTTAATATTTAACTTATGAACTTTTAACTAGTTCCTATTTGAACTCTTGTAGGTATTATAATATTTAATTATCTTTTAGTAATAATAATAATAGATGGATCCTTTATTTATTTCTTGTACTAGTAATATTATTACTATGCTTACTCTTTATACATGTCATGTATAAAAATATATACTTATATATATACTATTTGTTTAACATTTGTCTTTTGGTATCATATAACATGATCCCTTAAATTAGGACTCTTTCTTCATTAATTCCATCAGGTAGGTGGTTAGGTCTACTGGGCTAGGCAACTCTAAACATCCTTGCATGTTGGATTCCCTCCTATAGCATGGAAGTTCTTCAGTACTTGATGAGATACAGAAATTCAAAATTTCATTTAATCACTTATAAATAAGTCAAATGAGATCAATGTTTTATTCGAGTCATTTTCACTCGACATATTTAATTCTTTTTACTAACTTCTAGCGCTTATATAGAGCCCATACTCAACTCTAAAAAAAAGGATTTACAAACTTAGTGCAATTCTAGAGCTCTTAGCTCAACACTAATGCTAGGATTTTTGTAGGATACATGTAGGGATACAATGTCTAAGGATCCGATGTTCTAGAGCTTATGCTCAACATCAACTTGGAAGGATCCAGGGATTATGCCCAACACTTTCAATTTATCTTTTCATGTGATTCAGAGCTTCATGCTCAACACAAAGTTTTTCATAATCATGTGTTCCAGAAATTCTCGCTCGAGAAAAACATAAACACTCATGTGCTCTAGAGCTTCTCGTTCAACACAAACATTTAAATACTCATGTGCTCCAGATCTCCTCGCTCAACACAAAACATCTCATCAATCATGTGCTTCAGGGTCCACGCCCAACACATAAAATCATACATAAAACATATGTAAATGGATTACACCCAATATATCAAAAAAAAATCATGTTCATATGTAGTGGGGTTATAGACCCAATATACCAAAATAAAACATCAAAATAACATCATAATAGATGGGATTTATGCCCATAAGTGTTAGTTCAAAATTCAAGATATTACATGAATCTCTTATGCATTCAGGAAGATTAGTTTACTAAGGAGATTCACAGTGTCACAACCATGAGAAATCAAGGGAACAAAGACTATATTGAAGCTTAGTTTAAATCTTTCATTGGTTTGCAGCAGCATGTTACAGAGAGAAATTCCTATGGCTTGGGGTACCACAACAGACAGCTTGACTCCAGAAATCAATCCTTTCCAATATGCAATAGAAATTAAATATCTAACACTAAGGGATCATACCTCATACCTTATTTCAGATTATTGAAGTAGATCCTTGTTGAGCTTTTCAACTTCAGCTTGAATTGATAGATTGCTTCCTCAACAACAAGTAAACAATACACACATACTATATATATTCGTGTTAGATCTATTCTAGCATATATAATCAACAATGTATAAACATTTGAAAACATCCAAGGATAAAATATTCATTCAAACATACATTATTGGACAGGAAAAGATATTTCTATTAATATAAAATCAGAGATTACAATGGATACAACCTATGTCGGCACGTCTGGGAATCGGAGAAACTGAATCTCCCAGTTGGGCCTCCACAAGCTCAATCCTCCATCTCTCGATAGCAAGCTCACAAGCAAAAGGAAAGCTTGGGAAGAACACAAAAGTGCTCCAAGGGACAAAGGGATGTAGACTCAAGCACAAGTTCTAGCAACAATGGACTATAGTTTCTTTTCTCTCAATTCTCTCATATGCCTTCAATGTACCATAGAGTTCCTTATATAGCTTTTCAAAGGGGTAGTGAAAGGTCGAATCCGAGCGATCTCAAGGCATAGGGAAGACCAGCAGTCAAGTGAGTTGAATCCATGTCAAGGAAAACTCTAAAAGGATTTGGATTATGCACACATTCTTATGTACGCGGTTTTAGGGGTCAAACCCGCGTATATACGCGATTAGGGGTTTAAAAGTCGCGTGTACTAATTTTCACATGTTTTTAGGGAGGGTGAAGGAAACATCAAAGGACAAAAAATGGTCCAAGGGGTCTAAGGAGTTTGCAGAGGGATAGGAGAAGGCCATACAAGTGTGATTCACCTGGAGTGGTAAAATCAGCTATAACACATCATTCTATACTTCATGAATTCTTAGCACCATCATTTTAGGGGAAGCTAATCTCTCATATCCTAGCATTCATAAAGTTATATTTTTCTGTTGGGAGTACGACCATACTTGAGTCATTTCTTTGGATTGGATCCATTGGAAGTTCCCCTACACTTGAGAAGAAATTTGTATTTCCAATTAGTGTAGGACATTGTGAATAAATAAAATAGTAAAGAGAAGAATACATCTAGTTGTGAAACCACTAGACATGAACTTTGTTTGAAGATTTGAGTGAGGTAAATTTATGGTTGAAAATGAAAATCATTGGTAAGTTTGCATTCAAACTTTCACATAGATATAGGATGCATAGATAGTGTAGAAGGGATTTCTCCCTTGCTACTAGGTAGGAATGGCTACCTTCCATCTATAGGATAGAAGGGCAGGTTCCTGGTGGTGAAATTCCAGACAAACTGATAGAAAATGAAATAGAACAGAAATAAGAGAAATGGATGGAAACCCCTCTGCAAACAATGTTAGGGTTTAGCTCTAGTAACCTGCATACAACTGTTAGAATCAAAATACCTGCAAAAACATATTAAACAGTGAACCTACAAACAAACAATGGATGAGCTGAAATCAAATAAACAACACAAAACAACAAGCTATACCTTCTCTTGATGGAATGGGCCACCATGCCCTATCTTGGAGAAGCACCTATCTTGGATGGGGGAGCTATGGATCAATGGAAGATGGAAGAGAGGGAGTGTGGGTGGCTTGAGAGACAAAGGGTCTCAAGGCATCCACTTGGGAACTATAACAGTATGCAAGGGAGAGGTGTTTTGAGAGTGACCCCCATCCCTCTATTTATAGCTTTTTTGGGGATTTTTAGGGTTTTAAGCCCTTGGTTGGGGCTTTAGCCCCTTTTTTTGCCTTTTAGCGCCTTCCACCCTATCTTTAGTTCCTTTTCATTTTTTTATCTCCTTTGAGGGGTTTTAGCCCCTTTTGCAGGGCTTTAACCCCGAGAAGAACTATTTAGGCTCTTTTTTGGGCTCTTTAAGCCATTTTGCTCATTCTTAAGCCTTTTTGAGGGTGTGGGGGTCCAATGGGGTGACATGAGGGTCGTGCATGGGTGTCCTTGGGTGGTGTAGGCCATGTAGAGCTGCGTGAGGGATTTTTTGGGTTAACAGATTGCCCCTTGATGTGTGAGGGAAAGAGCTCATCGTATGGCCGACATGCATCATAGGATTTTCTGTGGAGAGGTGGTGCCTCCTGGGCTAGGGCATGGTGGCTTTTGGTTTTTCTATTAATATGGTTCCCATCAATGAGTGAGATACAAATAATGTGTGACATGTTTATGGATGAGCCAGACATCCCCATGCTCGTAACGATTTCAAAATAATAATGTGATCTATGCTCTATAATATAAGAGCCAATCATATACAACTGATGATACATAGTGGTTTCCTCAATGAGAGGATGAATACAATATTGATCTAAAGAACTGCTACATTAGACCCATGGCATTCTCATGGAATGTTATATCTTCATGACTGATATCCTACTGGATCTGATATGGTACATAGCTGTATGGACTCACTGATGGAGATTCGGAGTCTTTTTGGTACAAGTATGTTGCATCAATCATAAATCTATATAGAAGCACTGCTAGGGCTTCTGAACACTGGCTTCAACGCAACCCAGAAATCATAAGGGACATAACCTATTTAGGTCCCTCGAAATAGACTCATTAATGTGCTAGAGTTAGGTGACATTTAGGGTCTTTGATCAAGTACTACGCGAATCAATACCCTGTATGAATCTCAACTATGCGATGATGTAGTTGGAGTCAAGCATGTGAGAACCAACAATCCCAAGAGGCACTAAGGACTCCTCTCAAGTTGTCCAAGGAACTCATCAATGAGGTTAATGAAACCAAGATATAGGGACCTCTAGGTCTATCCTCTGGAATATGTGCGTTGTCATTGGCATAGGGAGACCTGCCCCTGGTCAAGGCAATGGTGTTTCCTTGACCAGAAGTGCGAGGGAGATAACCAAAAGATGTGAGACAAGTTTCAGACTGATTCACTGAATGGGGGGAGGGGGAATGGAAAGAGTTGAACAGGGGCATGGGGAGTGTACTAGACTCAAATTTTCTTTGTTCAGAGTATAACAGTAGGGTAGACCAGGCAGCGAATGAAATTGACTCATGGGAATGGGATCATAGTTGTAACACCGGGAATGTCACTGCAGATGGGAAATACTTGCGGGAGGTGGACACTTTTGATATTAATGGGATCCAAGGAAGACACATTGCAGAGTACTCTGAACAAAGGAAACCCAAAGTGGGAATGCTATCGAACGTTTTTTTGTGGGGTGGTATCTAGAGACACCATTGTGGTATGATCTCATCGATTTTTGCTGAGCCTGAGAAAGTAAATGCTCAATGGTGCTTTCAATTTTAGAGATTTTGAAAGCACGAAGAAGACTCCAGTGGGGGATCTTTTTATTTAATAGTCTCCTGTGCCCAAAAAGGGATCAAAGTATACATAGGAGAGCTTTCCCATCCTATAGGAAATGAGCGAATTCTTTACCCTTGGTAGTCCAATCAGGCTGGAAAAGTTTAAACCTATACTAACTGGATGATCATTCAGATACTTTTACAAGCATGAACGAAACCAAGTTTGCTCAGCAATCTTTTCTTAATGAGAAGGCTGGAAAAGGGCTCAACGACAACCCATGGTGAACTTTTACGTAAAGTGCAGCCCCACTACCCGAGAAAGCATAAAAGTATGTAGAAGGGAACAGTCTTGGCTTGAATATGCCAAGGTGGTCCTTTTCTTTTGATGGTCTACATAGTCCACAAAAGGAGATAAACGAGATGATGTAGACCCCCTTTCCTATACTTTAACGAGTGGGAAAGGAAGTAGCTGCACTCAACAATCTTTTCATTCATTTGGGAGTCAGAAAAGAACTTAAAAGAAGCTCTAGTATGGTAAACCGATTTGCGGTGGCATAGGCGGTGCTCCATGTCAGGACGGTGGACAGTGATCCAAATGTCATCCGTGGAGTATGGATAGAGCAAGTGGCTCTTAAACATACTAATACATGCACAGGATAGATTGTGGCAGAGGCATGCGAGTCGGTGCGGCAAAGGCATGCAAACTGAGGTGGCTCTCGGATAGAGGTCAAGAGAGATATGTGTGAGTGCAATTCCGAAGGTAGTTATATGCCAAATACATGTAAGAGAAATAATTCATCTTCTGGAGAATGGTCCAAAGATCCGCATAAGCTGCGGTGGATGAAGTAGACGGCTATATGATAAAATAAAAATGATGCTCCTTACGGGGGTTGGCCCGAGATTCCACATGAGCAGTAGTAGGAAAGAGTGATGCAAGTATAGGTCCATAGACACTTGCATCACCATGCTGTGGCTCATAAATCGAGGTAACTTTTGGGAAGCAGTCTCAAAATTTGTTTTTTAAACATGAGATGATAGTCTCATAAGGAGATGGAAATTTGAGCCCGGAGGTGTGAGAGGTGTCTCTAACCGGTTTTGGGTGACTTTGGATTAGTAGCTGATGGTGCTTCCCTTGACTTGTCCTAAAAGATATTGAAAAACAAGAAAAGAAAATGAAGTGACTCATTGGTGATGTTAAGCATAAAATCTCTTGAGGTAGAGCCCATTGCAGGGGTTCTTCAAGAGTCGACCATCTGAGTCAGCGAAGAGGTATGCCCCCTTGCCAAGACGAAGGTCATTGGCAAGGTGGGATGATGGAATCTGGTCTTTTATGGGAAGAACCAATTCCACACTATGGTTTAAAGGGAAAGGGGTAAAACCAGAGGTGGTCTTATAGATTTCTCTGTCAATGTGTAAGTGGTTTCGTGATATATCAGGTGGATCTTCCACAAGCGATGAGATAGAAGGGAGACTGGTGCTAGTGATCATGTAAATGGTATTGGTTGTGGATTTGATGGCCTTTCCCTCAGTCTCTATTGGAGGAAGAGGGGCAGGATTGGAGACGAGAGGAGTCTTTGATGGACTTGGAGGTAGGTTCAACATCATCTCAATTGGCTGGAAAAGAGTTAACACATCTTGGGGCCTCAAAGGTAGGGTAGGTGGTTCAAGTTACCATGCAGGAACTCCCAATGTGAAATCCTATAAATTACAGGTTTCCAAGACATACTTTCCCATGATTCCGAATGGTAGGAAAAGGAAAAGGAAAAGGAAAAGAACGAGGAAAAGGATCATGTTGATTGGCATTGAACCCCACTATTTCCTTGGTAACTGAGGTTGCGACTGCGGATGGAGCTACGGTTATGGAAACAACGGAAGAGACAGGGCTGATGGACCATTGGTGGTGGTGGAGACAAGAGGGTCTATAGAAATGGACATCATGTAGATGGACATGGTGTCTAAAGAAGGAGGTGGGGAGTGAACTTCTTTGATCAAGGTGATCTCAGATTCAAGGGAATGTTAACAGTGGTCGGCTAAAGTCATTCGGAACTCGGACACGTATTAACAGTGGTGAGAATGGTGTCCATATAGTCCGCAAAGGGTGCAAGCATGGTTTGTTCTCAATGACTTGTTTCTCGCTATTGGTGCGCTTGGAGTTTCAACCATGGGGAGGTTTTCGGTTGTATCCATGGCATCCAAATGGACGCGGATCATTGGAATATCTGATAAGTTCTAAGTCGAATGGACATGTTCTTTGCATATGGAACAAGGCAGGATCTGTCAAGGCTCTGTGGTAGCTTTCGCATTCTTTCCCTTGGCCCTTTTTGGGTGGGGCGGTGCGGGTGCAAGTGCAGTGGTTGGTTTTTGTGGGACGGGTGGAGGATGAGACTTGACCGTAATGGGTTGCACAGGGGTTAATACTACCTAGGGAATTCATGGTTGAGCTGGTGGATCAAGATACCACACAGGAATTCCCAATGTAAAGTTGGGTAGGTTTAGGGTGGCCATTACTAGCTTGCTCATGACACCAGGTGGGGGAAAGAGGACGGGAATTGTATGGATTGGAGAGAAGCCTAGATAAATCTTAGATGGTTTAATGTGGGGATGAGGTTGTGGTTGCGGTTGTGCTTAATGCTGCATATGTGAATGATGTTGTAGCTGTTGTTGATGTTGCGGCTGTGGACGTTGTTGTGGTTGCGGTTGGTGCTCTAGCTGCAGTTGTTGTTTGGGTGCAGCGGTACTAGATGAGAGCATGCACAAGTGTGCAGTCTTGTTTGGTGTCAGTGGTGGTAACATTAAGGGGAAAGGATCCGTCATGGTGGTATCAGCAAAAAACCTAGGGCCCACATTCAACAATGGGGAGATTGGGATGTTGTCAACCATGGTGTTGACCACAGGGATAATGTTCATGTGTATGGTCATCCCTTGTGAATCAATTGTGTTGATTGTAGGGATAAAGTTGGCAGGTGTCATCAGATCTTGCAGATCATGATAAGTCAGTTGATCAATCGTCATGATTTTCCCTTCATGGGGGAACATCATGAGACGGAAGATAGTTGATGCTACAGCTCTCATGGCATACATATAAATTCTTCCAAGGAGAAGGTTATAGTCCAATTGAGCATTGACAACCTCTATGTCAATCAGAACTATCTTCCCGGCTAATGTTATGGGGACGTTGGGGAGTATTCCTTGGGATTTAGTAGGATGGCCATCATAAGCCCGTGGAGTTGTGGAGGATGGTTGCAGAATTAGGGATCCAAGTTTCTACCAAACTAGGATAGACAAACGCACATGGATGTCCCCTCATCCACTATGCATCGGTGCACAACCAAATTCTGGATAGAAACTGGGATTTGAAAGGCAATGGTTGATGGAATTTGTGGTTCTCCATTCTTCGTGTTGAATGTGATCAACTTAGATTCAGAGGGGTGTACAACCCCAAGGGTGGCTAGTAAGGCTTTTCGCTGCATTAGGCATGTTTTGAGTACCTCTAGAGTGGACATGGTGGTAGGTGTTTGGACCAAATCATCCACGATCTTGTAGCTAACAGTAGCTCTAGCCATGGCGTTATTGGAAACTCGATGTATGTGGGGGCATGGGAAAGGGGGTAACTGAAGAGGTGTATTTAATGTTTTAGACATAGAATTTGCTGATGTGTCACTTGGTTTGGTGTTGGTTTCATACTAATTTTGTCTATTTTGTAGATTGACCTCTTCAGTTGTCATAGCTAGCAGGTGATGGACACCTGTTTCTGCCATGGGAGGTGCCCTCGGAGCGTTGGTATTGGGTTGGGGAGGGGGTGCGGTTGCCACCAATCCTTGGACTGGTAATGGGTTTTGGAGCACCATAGGAGGAGGTCCTTGTGGTGTCAGGCTGGGTTGGGCTTGGTCCATTGTGTTGGTGGCATGTTGAACCTCATTCCTAATGGCATGCTTAGCACGACCCATGAATGGACACTCGAATGTGTAGTGGCGGTAGACCTCACAGAGTGTGCATGGTTGGTTTGTACGCAACGGGGCGTTGCGTCTCAGTGAATTTGGTCATTGAGGATTTTGGGATGGTTGGTTTGCTGCGGCATTGTTGGGAGGATTTGGTTGTTGACCACTTCCCTGTGGTTTATTATTTCCTTAGTTCCAGGGTCAGTTATTCCTGGCTTGCCCTTGTTGGTTATTGGGGGATGGCTGGTTGGGACAATTTTTCTATCCAAATACCTATCCCAACGGAGTAGGTGGAGTAGGGGAGGGGGATTGAACGGCTTGCACCAACGGTGCATAGTAGACTTCGGTAGGTGTCGATGCCACAAATGTGGTCATTTGTCCTGTGTATTGCTGTGTTGGCCAAGCCAAGGCTTGGGCATGCTGTGGTGGTGCAGGTTGTGCATAAGAAGTCATGGCTCTTGACTGGGACATCATTCTTGCATAGTCCAAGGTTTTGGTTTCTTAAGAAACACTATGAGTGTTTCTTGGTTGTGGTGGTATTGCAGGTGGTGTCTAACGATGCTATGGTAGGTGTAAAACCGAACCTATGATGCCATTTGCAACATGGGATTCCCCCAGTGCATCTCGGTAGGAGGTACCTACATGGGGAGCATCTGGAATGATAGTGTAAAGGTATTGAAATTATGCATAGGTCAGATCAAACTGCTGGGCTTTCAAGATGGCCTCCTCTTTGGATTGGGGACGTTCGGATGCAACATCCTTTGCTATAGGTGGGAGCAAGGTTTTAAGGAACCAATCTAGGAAGATCCTGTCATCAAGTTGGATATTACACAAACTACGACGTCACCGACACTCATGGAAGTGGTTAGTTATGTGGGTTGTAGTATTCTGGTGGCAAGATAACAATATTACCACCCCTTCGTCATATTTAATGGGGACTTGGAAATATTGCAGGAACATGAAAGCCAGGGAGTTGAAATCGGGGTACTTGGCTTGTGGTATCTCAATGTACCACTTAGTTGCAGCACCTATGAGGGTGCGTTGGAATAGTCTTAACCTGATCGAATCATCTACAATGTTGTTTGATGAGCACCATAAATAAAATTTCCTGATGTGCTTTTGGGGGCACTCCCCTACCTTCCATTCAAACTTGAGAATATCTGAGGATAGTTTGGTTGGTATGGGAGGCCAAACATTTTGATGGTGGATGGGGTCATTTGTTAACCAAGCCAAATTAGGAAAGTTGAGACATGCCATGAAAGGAAAGTTTGATCCCAGGTTGATGTGAGATGGGGAAGCTACGGTGGCGGGGTTTGTAGGTGCATAACGCACCTGAATTGTTGGGGGTACTTGTGGCATCATTGTGGATGGGCGAGTGCCCCTAAGTGTGGTTGGAGGAGTAATGTGGGTGGAAGGGCCACTACCCCCATGTGTGATAGGAGGGGCAGGGTATGTGGAAGGGCCACTGCCCCCATGTGTTGTAAGTGGGACAGCTTGACTGGTCAATATGCCTGGTGGCAGCTAACTTATCACAGTTTGCATAACCGTCCTGGGGCCACCTGCAGGGTTGTTGGTGATATTTTGTGGTGTGAACATGGGTCCACTAGCAATTTCTATGCCAGAAAATGGATCTAGGTTTGCACCAGCCATGGGGCTTGATGGTGTAGTGTGCAGGTTTGGTTCAGAGTGATATGGGTCTAAATCTGAATCAGAGGCTCTATGGACTTTTGATGGTGTGGGAGGTCATTGAGAATAGTCTCGACGATGTCAGTTTAATGAACCAAACTGTTGTGGTTCGCCTCTTAGGCATGAGGAAGAGCATGAGGGATCAATTGTGTTAAATTTGAATGTCAAACTGGTGGTAATGATTATTGGACCCCGATTTCAATGGATTCCTATTAGCTATAGGTGGTCACTCATCCACCAAGAATGCTAGAAGACAACACTTGGATTTTTCATCATGCGCGTGCTACTCAATCGGTGGGAGTTGTTTCCTGTTTTGCTTGGAAATTACTCTCAGTGGCCAGCTAATTTGGGGTTCCCATGGTACTCCTCACAATGAGTTTCAAGGTTGAGCTCAAGTACTTCCCACAGTTAAGTCAGTCAGGGACTTATGTCCTCAAAGACTGCATATTTTTAACTTAGTATAAATTTGTAAATTTTACTCGCTCTCTCAGCGTCATGAACTAAGTTAGGTTGATTTACATGGTAGGGTATGTATGTATTTTTGTTTTTCTATTATTTGGTGGCTGCAAATGGTTTATGAACATTCTATAGAGTTCATATCATTGTGGATGAAAGCAATGAATCGTAATCAAAATTTTTTTAGACATATACCATTTTTAATCCTGAATTGTGATAGCCTAACTAGGTGACTACCTTACACCTATATTCTTCTTCAACCAGGAGAAGGTGCTGGGATCTCAACACAATGGGACTAAGAACATCCCTATATCCATAGGTCACCTTCCAGATGTAAGGTTGGTCAACAAGGAGGACCCTGAGAGCCGTGAGAATCCCTCCTTCTCTACCCCCTCTACCTTCCAAGTCACCCGTTTTTAGTGGTTTCGAACAATATTAGGTGAAGTGCCTATTAATATATGAGCTATGCCCTTTGTCTTATCCCAGAATACCCTGAAGGGTGATGAATGGGTAGAGGAGGAAGTGTTAAGCAAGATTGTTGATTTTAAGTGAGTTTTAGTCAAACTATGTTCATTAACCCATTCAGTATTTAATTTACACTTTGTTTTGTGAATGAAATTGACATAAACATAAACAAAAATAGAAATAAAATAGTTCGGATGGATAGAGGCACCTGAGCCGCACTGACAGTCCTTAATTATTAAAAACCCACTTCTGAGTGACAGATTGCACTTTTCGGGTCAAATGTGGAGAGGGTGTCACCAAAATTTTTCTAGAAAGAGGCAAGGGGGCCACTCAGATTTTGCAGACAGAAGCGGGTTGTCTTCTGGAAGAGGGTTGCACCTTTCAGGAGTAAATAGACGACCTGGTCACACCTGTGAGGCCCAAATGAGCAACTTGGTTCCCTGTATGGGCCTGATAAGTGCGACCTACTCCAAAAAGTGAAAGCTTTTTAATTCGAGTTAGATACAGTCGATAGTAACATGTATTGTGGCCAAATGAACTCGAATTTGCCTTGTGGAGGCCCAACAGTAATTGAAAATGTAAATAAACAAGAATTTAAGCTAGATTTAACAGAAAAATTAACCTGGGGCAAAAAACAGAACTAAAAATTGAAGCTTTGAAAAATAAACCCAAGGATCCTGTGGGATCGACCTGGTATGGTTTTCGGTTCTGTAGCAGGGATTTCTCCCTTGCAACAGGGCAGGAACGGCTACCTTCCATCTATAGGACAGAAGGGTAGGTTCCTGGTGGTGAAATGCAAGAAAAATGGAGAGAAAATTAAATAGAATAAAAATAAAATAAATGGATGGAAACCCCTCTGCAAACACTGTTAGGGTTTATCTCTAGTAACTTGCATACAATTGTTAGAATCAAAATACCTGCAAAAACATGTTAAACAATGAAACTGCAAACAAACAATGGATTAGATGAAATCAAATAAACAACACAAAACAACAATATATACCTTCTCTTGATGGAATGGGCCACCATGCCCTAGCTTGAAGAAGCACCTATCTTGGATGGGGGAGCTATGGCTCAATGGAAGATGGAGGAGAGCGAGTGTGGGTGGCTTGAGAGACAAAGTGTCTCAAGGCATCCACTCGGGAAACATAACAGTATGCAAGGGAGAGGTGTTTTGAGAGTGACCCCCACCCCTCTATTTATAGCTTGTTTGGGGATTTTTATGGTTTTAAGCCCCTAGTTTGGGCTTTAGCCCCTTTTTTGGGCTTTTAGACCCTTCCTCCCTATCTTTAGCTCCTTTCAGGGGTTTTAGCACCTTTTTGGAGGCTTTAGCCACTAGGAGAACTATTTAGGCTCTTTTTTGGGGTTTTTAATCCATTTTGCTCATTCTTAAGCCTTTTTGAGGGTGTGGGGGTCCAATGGGGTGAAATGAGGTTCGTACATGGGTGTCCTTGGGTGGTGTAGGCCATGTAGAGCTAAGTGAGGGATTTTTTGGCTTAAAAAATAGTATCATTTTGTTTTGAATAAGAATTCTAGGACGCATGGTGCAATAAAACCCACCCATATTACTAATCTCTCTTTTTGAAGAAGTGGGTAAAAGGAAGGAAGCATTGGTGAATAAAGACATTACAAGAAAATGAGTCAAATGATTATGGAAACATACAATCTTTAAACTTGGGATATAATCATGGTATGTATTTATTTTTCATTTATATATAACACATCCATAAAAATACACAATCTTTACTTCAAACATTATATCATTTTTAAGAGTTGCAGTCGCTGCTGCAACACACTGGGTAAGCCAATCTAAGCACCCAATGCTTGAATTATTTTTTTGGTATGAGTGTGTTTTCTATTGAAATTTATATCACTAAAAAGTGGCACACCTATTCTGGTCACTTTTTGGGAGCCAAATTTCATTTATTATATTTTTGTGGCATTTTGGCTTGAAATTTTTACTGAAACACAGTTGAGATAGTCCATTTTGGAAGAACAAATGGACCTATTTTTAAAACTTGTTTACATAAAAAGTATCCATTTAAATCTAGTTTCCAAAACAATTTGAATTTTTAATATTGGGCATCAAACGAAAATATTATGGTCAAAATACTAATGGGGTGTCAAGCAGACAACTTAAGAACAGAGTTGCGACAGTCACTTTTTGGATGGCTTATTGTCTATATCTTTAAAACATGTTTCAATAATATATTTCCATGTGAATTTAGTTTACAACATAATTTGAATCACTCAATTTTGATATTTTACACAAATTTTATGACCAAAATACCGACTGCCTATCATAAATCAACATTCTTAAAACTTTGTTTTCTGTACTATTCATTGGTATATTTGGCCCATCAATTATTATTATATTCAAAACATTTTTCTATTGGATATACCTAAATGAATCTAATTTTGTCTCCAATTTCAATCACTCCAATATGTTATCAAACAAAAATTATATTCCTAAAACCATGACTGTTGGTCTAGTACGAAATTTGAAAAACGCCTTGTCATGTAGGTTGTTATTGAGAAAATTGGAGTATCATCACATAGAATTTTTTAATCCTATTTATAATGGACATATAACTATGAATTTACTTTCATTTTGATTTTTAATCACTCAAATTGGACAAGGAACGAAGAAGTTATGATCACAATATTGTTGTTGAGTCTAAATGGCCACCAGTCTCCTGCAGGTATAAAGTGGATTTTGCTTCATCCATTTTTATTTGGATATGTTTTATAAGTAATTTATTCTTGTTTTTTTCATAATTGTTTGGTGAATATAGAAAAATCATCTCTCTTTATCCATCATCTCATGTTTTATTACAGGCAAGTGCTATGTTTTTTCAATTCCTTGGAAGAAAAAGGTCAATACATGCACGAGTGACTGTTGACGACTTTTTCTCAATTTGAAAATGGATTGAGCACATAAAATATGGAGAGATTGATGCTAAAACCATATGAAGACCAATGTTACATAATTCAAGTTCCATTTCTACATGAATTGCTACTGAGAAGCCTCCCAAAACTCCTTTCGTCCATCATGCTCATTTACCAACACCACGATTACCCATAAATTTCTTTTTTTCCTCCACCAATATTCCATCACTTCCATGATATTCTTATCCATTTCATCACTCTCATATTATCCACTCCACTGACAACTAACCCATGAATAGTTTCTCTCATCTCTCTTACATACTGAGTTACCCCCTATCCTTTTCATTTTATCAACAAAGCCTACAAGTTGGTGAAAATATTTAATCTCTAGTTCTTCACAATCATTCTTTTTGAACTCATATTGGATGATGTGGAATTCATTAAGGTCCACCTTCCAATGGTCTTTCCCCATCGACCTCAACACACTATATTGGCAACAAGACTTGATTTATGCATAGTACCTTGGAATTTTACATGCATTAATGGTAAATTTCCTCACTGATGATTAAGGGAATCCATCAATGTCTCTTGTTTGTTAGATCATGCAGGTGACTCAACCTCAACGCATACATTTGTTCCTAATAGGATGTACTACTGTACCTTGATCCTCATTGTCATTACAGGTTAGTTGTTTTGCATTGGTTAACAATTTTCATTATTGATTGGTAATCCAATGAAGTTTCTCCATGTTCGACTTCAAGAACATTCTTTCACATGGATTAACTTGTACATAAGCATGGATATTGGGTGAAGAGTATTTTTTTTTGTTCTAGTAGTTCAGCAGTAATCTTTTCATTCAACTAGAAGCATTTGTTTTCAGTCAGCTTGCACAGTTCCTCATCATGGATCCTATTCAGCCTTCATAAGTTTCATATTCCAGCTACATCGCTCAGCAGCAGTTAACCATGGCTTCCACAGAGGTAAAATAGCATGAGGTTTTTTATTTATTAAAGATTTAGGAATATGTCATGAAAACCACTATGCATTCTTCATTTCTATTTCCAATTTCTAAACATTCTTCATTACCTTTCATAATCATACCATCTTTTATCCACTCACTTCCCTCATTTCCCACTCAATTCTAAACCCTCACCATTCAACTTCATCCACACCCAATTCAAGCCCTTTACAACATTTGAGCATAAGTAAATGAGTTTTTGCTTCCACACAAGAACTAGTAGTAAGGAGAGGGTTTGATACACATGCACAAGCAAAGGCCACTACTGAAAGAGAGGAGTAGGCTCCACAAGAACCTACAACAGAAAAATTTGATGTAGAAGGCATTACTTCTCAAGAGTATGCTATCACACAAGCAATATGGAAAACAAATGTATGATATCTTTGATTTGTTTGTATGATTCACTGGTACATATCATTGTTCACATCTTCAAAATTCAGCTAATATTTAAGAGCCACATTTGATATCATATATGGATTGGCCACCCATTTTATACATATGATAAAGGAATTTGATTGATTGACACACTTGTAGTTCATGGGGAACATATTTTACATACTATTGAATGTTCAAATATATTTTCCATCTTCTTGCTTCATGGCCCAGTTGTATGAAAAATCAAGGTTACTTGCTTCCACAATTGGAAAAACACAATCGACCTTTCAGACCTTGTAGTAGCATTTGAGCATCTTGGGGACACGAAATTGGGTGTGCTAGATCTCTATTTTTGTTGTCACTAAATCCATATCAAACAAAAGTCCTCATTTCCATCTTATGACAACAACAATATTTATGACATAGCGACATATGTGTTTATTATTTAACCATCAAGTTGCAAACTGTGTCTATAGTAGTAGGGTAACCATCAACGAAGTCCTGTGCAATTCATATCCGCTCCAAAAGAGTACCCTTAGTTATGATTCATTTATTTTGAACAAAACTCTCAGATATGAGGAGAATGGGGTAATAAGTAAAAAAAATTGTTGGGTTAGTTGTAGCAGTTCAACTTCTTGTTCCAAGTTTCTTCAAGAGCATAATAAGGACAACAAGCTTCAAGGGGAATATTTGTTAAAAAGGTTGTCTATTTGTGGGTTCAATTTATTATTTTTGCAAGCATTCTTATGTTATGCAAAGATTGAGATACTTACACCCATGGAAATGAGAATGAGACATAATGACATATTGCACATGGATATCATTGGTCATTTGTCAAGGTTGACAGAATTTCTGAAATCAGTTTCATTGTTGTGGAATGTGCAAAAGAATTATTGGCCTCATGTTCAACAAATAGTCCCATAGCATTGGAATGGATTTGATGTTCAGGAAAACATGGCTGCCTCTATTTACAATCATAAAGGAATTTTTCATAATGATTTGGGAATTTTTGTTGTGAAACAAACACATGTTTCCATATAACAAGGTATGAAACAAGGGTATGTGATTTGCTCCTCGCATGCTGTGAAAATATATTTGATCATTTTAATCTTGCATTCAGTTCTTCTATTCCTCCCTTTTACATGTATTCATATATCATTTCATGCTCATTATCTTGAGGATTCAGTTGGGGTGTGTAATGTCCTCAAAAATTGAATTTTTTTTTATTAAGCTAGTCAAAACTACCCATGTTGAACATTAATTGAACTTTGTCGAATGTGTCATACTTTGATTGTACTCTTTTTTTGTCATAAGTTGTTCTTACATCCCGCTTCCATATTTCTCAATGTGATTATTATTATGTTACTTACGTTTTTGTGATGTTGATACTGTTTGTACTATGGTTAAGCATTGATATGTAAGTTAGTTATTTTCTTATGTACTTCATTGTTTATTAACATGTTCTTAATGTCGTATACACAATTATAAATTGACTTTGATAATGGGTAAAGGGATGGAGTGGCAGGACTAGTTTCCCTTGTAACCAATTGATAGGTAAAAATTTCTACTAATCACAATGGGCTTACTTAGTTCTATCGAATTAATGCATTCTTGTCCTGTTTGTGTGCAAGTGCAGTTGGCAACAGAAAACTTGTTTATAAAGCTTAATAGAAAGTGTTGATTGTTTTGGTCACTAGAACTCACATTTTCAGCTCTATCCTAGTATCATTCACTGTTTTTTATTATTATGATTACGGTATTTATGATAGTGATGGGGTCACTACCACACCTATTACTTGCATGAAACAGACTTGTTATTTATGTGACACTTATTTATCTTGGTGCAAGTGCCTATGGCTTGAATATTTTCCTATCATAATCCTACTATATGGTTTTGATATGGTTTAAATGTTGGTAATGAAATTTTCAAAAACATTGGTTTAAACATTTCCATGGCTTATTTCATATGCCATGGACTTAGGGCTTAGAGCCTAAGTTATTTGATGCATGGAATTGTTTAATACTTTATGTTGATTTGGGTGGCAAGTTGTATTATAGTCCATGGACTATACAATTATCAGTTTAGTTTGCATTAATGGTTTCCAAGGTGGTGGTATCAATGCACCTTTGGAGATGGGGCAGCAAGCTTAGGGCTTGGCCCAAGCGTTAGTTTGGTATTTTGCAGCATTTCTTCTTTCTTTCTACTCCTGCTCGGCATGAAGCGAAACGACTGTGTTGGTTTAGCTGATAGGTATGTGGGTGTCCTATTTCATTAGCATCGTCATTGATTTGGAAAAGGATGTTATGCATACTCCAAACCTCATGGCCCTGCTCTGTTGCAGGTTTTTAGGGGAGGCGATAAGAGGCGTGGATGGTAGCTCATGGGAAAGTTCATGGGAACAGACATACTCCTTCAGTAATCCCACTGTGCAAGTATTTACTTGTCCCCTCATAGCTGCATGGTTATGATAGATATTTTTCTCATCGAGGGTTTTGATTTCTTGCCTCTCGTTGCTAATAGATGCATTTCTAGGTTGTGGGTTTGACAATATCTTAAGAGCTCTAGGTTTTGTAATTTCGACAGGCTTGGGGTTTTGTTTGTTGGGGTTTTTGATTGCCTTTGGGTCTAGGCTTGAAATGTAATGGGATTTATTTAAATGGTTATTTTGTGCAGCAAAGAGAGCCTAGGTAAAATCCCGACAGGATCTATGTATTTTGTACATAATTTTTTGGTTATGTTATAGGAAATGGGCAGCATCATTGCTTGCAATGTTGCAATGGCTGAAGTAAATCACTATGGAATCTCTTTAATGGTTTTATAAATACTGTGTTTAAATATATATGCTACATCAATTTCTATGGTTATTATATCGTGGACTGTGTGTATTTTTCATTCGTTGTATGCATTGGTTGTATGGATGAAAAATGGGTGACAGAGTTATGGCTTGGGGCCATTGCGTATGGGATTGGTGTTTCCCACCCTCGTACCTGTGATAGCGTAACTAGTGTTTATGATTTTGTTTCTCTACTGTGATATGGGGGTTCTCTGTGGTGTAACCCTATGAATACCAACCATCGTTGTTGGTAAACATTGACATGGTTGAGTATTTGGAATTGTTGATTATTATATTGAGTTGTATTTGTAAAAGGATGAGGGCCATAGATTACAACGTCTATAATTTTATTTGGTTCTTTCGCACACTATGTAGAGAGTTTGTTCTTTGTTTACAACCTACGCATAACTTATATAGCATGGATTTGTAAAATATTACTAGAACTTACAGGATTTGATCCCATATCATTTACTGTGATGAGGGTTTATATTTAAATGGTATGCAGTTTGGGATCAAATGACCACAAGAGTCGATCCTGCGACCTCTGTGTAATTATTCTTGTTTTAAATGAATATGGTAATTGATATTATGACTTTTGTTTATGGCATGCAAATTATAATATCATTCAATGTTATTTAAGGGTTTGATTTTTTTAAATCACAAGGGTTTTTTTATGTAGATAATTGGTATAACGTATTATGATATCTTGGACCATTAGATGGCCTCGATACTTGGACTATTGATTTGATTTATGATGATGTTTTTTTTAAATAAGAATGATAATATTTATCATAGACTGTGAGAGGTCTTAGTTTATTTTTATACTTTGAATTTATGATTTAATCTTAGATAAAGAATATTGAGGTTATATTATTACTTAGATAGATTATGGTTTTTGTTTACATAAGATATTATATAATGATTTGCTTAATAGGCCCTATTTTTAGTTAGATTTGCTTTATGTTTATATTATGTTTGAAGCTTATTTCTAAACTTGTCTTTTATTTATAAACACGGCTCTTCTGACAATATGAAATCCGTCAGTAGAGTACATAGGTAAAATAACAGATAGGTACTTATTAGAAATAGTTCCTAGGTTGTAGGGAAACAAGGTTTAAGCTACAAAACAAAATACATAAGTAAAACTAAAAGTACAAAACCCTTGACGAATCTTTCAATAGGAATTAAATTATAGCCTAGGTTTTATAATGAAAATGTAAACCCTAAAAGAATTTGATAGGAAAACAAAGGTACATAGGATTATAAAATATGATATAAATACTTGCATAATATAGCCAGCCCTTATTCTAGAAAATGAAATAAGCAGTCAAGAACCTCATACCTAAAAATGCAAGCTCTTCTAATGGTTGAAACATGCACACTTAATTACTGAGAATTAACAATTCATAGGAACATTTGACCTCTGTATAGATGACTGAATCACTTGGGAACTACCATGTTCCACCCAAACATGACCCAAAAACATTCCTGATTTCAATCCGGATGCCCCTGAGTTGGTTCCAACATGCAAGTAGGTTATAGATCCTAAGGTAAGGATTCCCTAACTAGTATATCAAGTCTGGATCAATTCTCATTTTTTCTCCTAGGAAAATGTTCTCCAAAAACTCTCTTGAGAATAAAAAGGTAGAATAATGACTCCAAAAATATGAAATAGATCCCCAAGCCTCGCTTTGGTTTGGGACTTTATAGACATACTTTTCAGTCAAAGGGTACTTGATGAAAATACAGAAATTAAAAACTTCGTTTAATCACTTATAAATAACTCAAATGAGATCAATATTTTTCTCGAGTCATTTTCACTCGGGAATCATTAATTCTTTTTAGTAACTCCTAGCATTTACCAGATCCCATACTAAATGCTAAAAACATGGAGTTACAAACTTAGTGCAATTCTAGCGCTCTTTGCTCAACACCAATGGTAGGATATACTTGTAGGATACACCTAGGGATACAATGGCCAAAATTTTTCTGTTCCAGAGCTTATGTTCAAAAAGAATGTCTCAAAAATGCATGTGCTCCAGAGCTTATTCCCAACACTTCCAAATTATATTTTTCATGTGTTCCAGAGCTTTGTGGTCAACAAAAATGTCTCAAAACTCATGTGCTACACAACTTCTCGCTCAATACAAATATAACTATTCACGTGCTCCAGAGCTTCTTGCTCAACACAAAACATAAATTTATCCATGTTCTTGAAAGCTCATCGCCCAACAAAAAACATCTCAGTAATCATGTGCTTTAGAGTCCATTCCCAACACAAGCATACATATGCATATATCATATGAAATTGGCTTACGCCTAGTATATCAAACAAATCATCATGTCCATATGTAGTCTGGTCTTCGACCCGAAATATCAAAATAAAACATCAAGGTAACATCATAATCAATGGGTCTTATGGTCATAATTGGTAGATCCAAAATTTAGGATATTACATACCTCCTTGCTTATAACAACATTGTCCCTCATGTTCTAGGGACTCGAAATGAAATCATGAAACAACGTGCGGTAAGACATTCTCATGGTTGCTTATTTCTCCAAAGTAGCCTCATGGGCTTTGAATTTGTTCCATTTCACTTTCAACTTGGATATGGTACACTTCCTTAGCTGCACCTCTCTCTTGTCCAATAAATGAAGAGGTTCAAGGGAAAGCTCCCCTTCAGGTTCCACCTCTAATAAGTACCAATCGATCACATATTTAGTATCATAAACATATTTCTTTAATAGTAATGCATGGAAAACATTATGGAATATTTTATGCATGTGTAATGCTAGTTCATATGCCACTGGCCCTTTCTTGGCCAATATTTCAAAGGGTCCACAAAACCTAGGTGCTAACTTACCTCACCTTCTCAAGCTCAATGAGCTCTGTTTTGCTTTTACTTTCAAGTATACATGGTCGCCTATCTGATAATCTTTATATTTTCTTTTCTTATCCGTGTAGCTTTTCTGGCAGTCGTGTGCTTCTTTAAGGTTCACCCGGACCTTGGTAACCAACTATTCCAAGTCCTTTAATAAACTAGGCACTAACATGAGCCAATCCATTGGGCTATCCCAAGTAATCGGTGTTCTAGACTTCCATCCATAGAGTACCTCAAAGAGACTCATCTTGGTGGATGTTTGGTAACCGTTGTTATATGCAAACTCTGTGAGATGCAAGTAGTCTTCCCACTTGGTGGGGTTGTTCATGACATACATCCTAAGAATTTCCTCAACAATCTTGTTTATCCTTTCTATCTTCCCCCCTATCTGCGGGTGATAAGCACTACTAAAGTTCATCTGCATCTCTAATATGGAGAATAAGGATCTCCAAAAATTTATGGTAAACTTTGCATCTTGATCTGAGATGATTTCCTTGGGTATCTTGTGCAATCTAAATATCTCCTTCAAGAAGATATCGGCAATGTGTACTTCCTTGTAGCTCGACTTCACTGGAATGAATTGTGTTGCTTTTCACAATTTTTCAACGACTATAAAGATAGAATCAGTTTGTTTCTTACTTTTCGGTAGACCAGTGATAAAATACATACTAATGACCTCTAAATTCCATTCTGAAATGGGTAGTGGCTGAAAAAATCATGAAGGATGCTGATGCTTTGCTTTGCCCGACTGACATTCCTGACATTTCACAATAAACAACACAATGTAATCCTTTAACTTAGGCCAAAAGAAGTGTCTCTTAATTATGGATATCATCTTTTGATATCCTGGATGCCCCAAGTAGGGTGTCCGATGAAATTCTATGAGGATACTAGACCGAATGTCCCCTCCTTCTAGATCACACAATCTCTCTTTGGACCATAGCAGCCATGTCTTGTCGACCTTGTACTCTCTTTTTTGTTGAAACAACTTGTCGTCTTGGATTTTCTTGAGGATTTTCTACATAAAAAGGTCAACACTGTTGGACGTTCTAATCCTTTCGTGAAAATACAAATCGGTTTGACTTAAAATTACCTCATATATCATATGAGTTCTTCAAATCAAAGCATCAACAATCTTGTTATCCTTTCCCTTAATATGCTTTAGCTTGAAATGGTACTCTCTAACGAAAGCCAGCCATCTCACTCTCCTAGCATTCAGATCTGTTTGCTTGAATAAATACTTCAGACTCATATTGTCTGTCTTTAGAAGGAATTTCCTTCCCATCAGGTAGTTCCTCCATATCTTTAATGCATTAAAGATGGAAACTAACTCAAGATCATGTGTGGGGTAAGTCTTCTCATGTTCTTTTAGCTTTCACGATTCATAACATATCGTGTAATCATTTTGCAAGAGGAATATTCTGAGCCATTCCTTCCTTGCATTCGTGCAAACAAAAAAATCCCCATCGGGATCCACAATTCGTATTATTGGTGTTGTTGTAAAAAACTGCTTAGTCTTTTGAAAACTTTCCTCACACTTAGTCATCCATAAGAACTTATTTTCCTTCTTCTGCAAAGAGGTGATGGGAGAAGCTATTATCAAGAAGTTCTTAATGAACTTCCAATAATATCTAGATAATCCAAAAAAGGACCTATTGTCGGTGATACTAGTAGGAGTAGGCCAGTCTTCTATGGCTCTAATATTTTTTGGGTCCACAACTATCCCTGTCTCGGAGATAATGTGACCCAAGTACTATATCTGTGGTTTTTAAAAATCACATCTACTAAACTTGGCATACAGTTGGTGTTCTCGTAACACCCATAGCACTAGGCGAAGGTGTTCCTTGTGTTCCTCTTTACTTTTAGAGTAAAATAGGATTTCATCTATATAGACCAAAACAAATTTATCCAGATATTTATTGAATATACTGTTCATCATACACATAAATTGCGTGGGTGCATTGGTAAGCCCGAATGGCATTACTACAAACTTTTACTGCCCATACCTTGTACGAAAGGCAGATTGGTGACTATCCTCATCGTGAATTCGTACCTGATGGTATCGGGATCGCAGGTTGATCTTTGAAAAGATCTGGGTTCCTCCTACTTGATCAGACAAGTCATCAATCCTAGGAAGTGGGTATCGGTTCTTGATAGTAATTTTGTTAAGATGACAGTAATTGATGTAAATCTGCATCGTACCATCCTTCTTCTTTATGAAAAGTATCAGTGGTCCCCAAGGGGACACACCTGGTTGGAGATATCCTTTTTCTATCAACTCTTGAAACTACAGTTTGAGTTCCATTAACTATGATATGCTCATGCAGTAAGGGGCTTTTGAAGATAGAACTGATCCTGGTGTTAGTTCTATCGAAAAGTATAGGTCTTGCTTCGGAGGTGATCCAGGTATTTCTTCAGGGAATACATCCTTGAATTCTACAAGAACGAGAAATTCCTCTATGTGTTGTTCTCCTTCATCCTCTATGTCTCGGATATTTACTGCAAACAACTTGTAGCCTTTTTTAATGCACTTGTTTTCTTGTAAGGAAGATATATGCCTTACCGAAACTTTCTTTGGTACGCCTTGAATCTTCACTTGATTCTCTTGGATATATGTACGCAAGATGGACTTGTGTAAGAAATCGATCATGAAATTGTGTTGTTCCAACCAGACCATCTTGACAAGTATATCATATGATCCTAAGGGTAGGATGTTCAGGTTTACTTTCGTAAGAAAACCATTCAGGTTTACCTCACAATCTTTAACTATTTTCAAAACTTTTTGTTTTGTACCTGTGGCTAATTGTACCAGCCAAGGTTTATCATGTTTTTTCTTTTCCTATTTTACATATATCAACACTTTTAGGCGATACATAGTGTAGCAGCGATTTCTCCTTGCAACAGGGGCAAGAATGGCTCCCTTCTATCTATAGGATTGAAGGGTAGGTTCTTGCTAGTGGTAAATGCTGAAAATAAAACAGAATGTAAAGGACCATAAGGAAAACAAAGCAAATATGGAAACAATGGTGAACCCCTCTCCAAGAAAAGGTTGTAAATTTGAGCATATAGATCTGTAGACAAACACACAACTCACAAAGAAGATCTCACAATTTACTCAGCCATTGAAGAATGAAACAGTGCAAAAGGC
>LPNX010093262.1:350009-396643 GCA_001517045.1 Pseudotsuga menziesii
TGCACTTTCGGAAGCAATTACTGGTAAATTTTCTACAGAATTTAAAGGAAAATCACCGGTGAATGTTTGCATGGAAGTGCAGCAGAATTTTTCTTCAATATCAGAGATTCGAACGTCTTCTTCTGTTTCAGCAATATGAGAAGATGAGATATCAGAGATCTCATGAACTTCCGGAGCATCAGGAGAAGGAGTCACTGCATGGAGACTGTCTTCAATTCGAATTGACTGTGTAGAAGCTTCTACTTCTTCTTCATCTTGAACAACTTCATCAGAGAGAGTGGAGGCCGAGCTTTTTGGATCAAGCATGTTTTTGGTGCTGGATGTGCACCATGTGCTTCCAAATCCAAAGGTTATTTCCAATCTTCTCCAGAGTTCCTGTGGATCTTTAATAGATCTACTGAGGTAGCGCATGCTAGTAGAAAGAGCCAGTTCCATTATTTCAAAAGCTTTATCCTTTGCTTTTAGCCATTCATTATCACTCTTAAAACGATTTCTACCGTATCCATCAGACACTGAAAAGAGTTTTTGTCTATTCAGAAATCCAATCATCTTCACCTTCCATTCAATATAGTCTGAGGATCGGGTGAGAAGAGAAACTGGTGGATTCATTTCGAAGTTGTACCTGCAAAACAAAAAAAACGATCCAGTAGGAGATCCGAGGAGGAGAAGTGCCTTGTCCGTCGAGGCTTTCATACCATGTAAATTTGAGCATATAGATCTGTAGACAAACACACAACTCACAAAGAATATCTCACAATTTACTCAGCAATTGAAGAATGAAACAATGCAAAAGGCTTGCAGCTGTGAATGCTTTCATTAATCAAAAAAGTAATCCAAATAATAATTACAATGAAGTAAAAGGATTTAATAGCCACAAGCAATTCGAATCCACATGAGGAAGTTCGAATTGATTAGACTCTACTTGACTGTAGGTAACCGAGACTTGTCTAAATCACTATCGAAGGACCCAGTAGTTAACTGTCCTTGTCTAAACCATAACCGAAGTTCATCGGAGCTCTAAAACACAAATCAAGTGTTAATTTAGTGTTGACTAATGGTTAACTGACTGTGGTAGGTGAGAAATGCACCCCACATGTGTGCAGTCAAGTAAACCTAGCGCTAATTGAATGTGGGGGACTTGAACTGAATGTAACTGACTCCTAACTTAGCTTGACTAGTCGTTAACTGAAGTGAACTGACCTTGGTTGGTTTCGGCACTCCCAGTGGCTTCCTAAATTGTAGGGATTGATCTAGGAGACTCCTAAACTTATGCAATCAAGTGCAATAAGTGGTAGTGAGCCTCAATTAGTGTTCCCCACACTTTGGTAACTGAAACATGTGCCCCAATTAGGTTAAGTTTAACCAATGGTGCTAATGACTATAAATAGACTGGATGGACTCCCGATTTAGACATGACTCCCGATTTAGACATATGACCAAATTTGGACAAGGGAGGATTAATAATCCTAACAAAGGTTAGGGTTCTGCTTCCAATGACCTACAAACAAATATTAAGTTACAGAAAACTCAAATACCTGCAAAACAATGTTAAACATAAACATACAAATGGAAACATGGGTTAGAAAGCAAAGAAAACTAAGAAGCAAATGCAAGAAAGAAAAGTTATACCTTCTCTTTGGGTGGAAATGGGCCACCATGCCCAAGCTTGTGGAAGCACTTCTCTTGGATGGGGGAGCAATGGCTCAATGGAGATGGAGGAGAGGGAGTGTGGATGGCTTGAGAGGCAAAGGTGTCTCAAGGCATCCACGAGAAGCATAACAGTAGGTAAGGGAGAAGTGTTTTGAGAGTGACCCCCCACCCTCCTTTTATATCTTTTTTTGGGGCTTTAGGGTTTTAAGCCCTTGGTCAAGGATTTAGCCCCTTTTTTGGGCTTTTATCCCCTTCTAACCTAACTTTGGCTCCTTTTAGGGTTTTAGCTCCTTTTTGGGGGTTTTAGCTCCTAGGAGAGTATTTTGGGATCCTTTTGGGGTTTTTAAGTCCTTTTCTTCATCCTTAAGCTATTTTGAGGGTGTGGGGGTCCAATGGAGTGATATGAGGGTCGTGATATGGTGTCCTTGGGTGGTGTAGGCCATGGAGAGTTGAGTGGGGGATTTTTTGGGTTAACAGATTGCCCCGTGATGTGTGAGGGCAGGACCTCAATGTATGGCCGACAGACATCATAGGATTTGTTGTGTAGAGGTGGTGCTTCCGGGGCTGGGGCATGGCATCTTTTGGTTTTTGTATTAATATGGTTCCCATCAATGGGTGAGATACAAATAATGTGTGACATGTATATGGATGAGGAAGGAATCCCCATGCTTGTGACAATGTAAAAAGAATAATTTGATCTATGCTCTAAAATACAAGAGCCAATCATATACAACTGATGTTACAACAGTGGTTTCCTCCATGTGAGGCTGAATACAATACTGATCTGGTACATTGGACCCATGGCATTCTCATGGAATGCTATATCTTCATGACTGACGGTATGTTGGATCTGGAATGGTACATAGCTGTGTGGACTCACTAGTTGAGAGTTAGAGTCTCTGTGGTACAAGTATGATACATCAATCATAAAGGTATATCAAAGCACTAATGGGGCTTCTGAACACTGTCTCCAGCGCAACCCAAAAATTACAAGGGATATAACCTGTTTAGGTCCCTCGAGTAGAGTCATCATTGTGCTAGATTCAGGTGACGTCTGGGGTCTTCAACCAAGTATTGTGTGGACCAAACCATGTACAAATATCAATGGTTTGATAATGTAGTTGGAGTCAAGCACGTGAGAAACAACCATCTTGAGAGGCACTAAGGACTCCTCTCAAGTGGTCCAAGGAACTCATCAATGATGTTAATGAAACCAAGATACAAGGACCTCTGGGTCTATCCTCTAGAATATGTGTGTTGTCATTGACAGATGGAGACCTGCCCCTAGTTAAGGCAATGGTGTTTCCTTGACCAGGAGCGTGAGGGAGATAACCCAAAGGTGTGAAGCAATCTATAGAATGACTCACTGAATGGGGAGGGGGGGGGAGGGAAATATTTTAACAGAGGAAAGGAGAATGTGGTAGACTCAAAATTCCTTTTTTCAGAGTATGATGGCAAGGCGGACTAGGCAGCAAATGAAAATGACTTATGGGAATGGGATCATAACTATAATACTAGGAATGACACTGCATATGGGAAATACTTGGAGGAAGTGGACACTTTTGATATTGATAGGATCCAAGGAAGACACATTGCAGAGTACTCTGAACAAAAGTGACCCAATGTGGGAATGCTGCCAAACTATTTTTTGTGGGGTGGTGTCTAGGGACACCGTTGTGGTACGATCTCATGGATTTTTGGCGAGCCCGAGAAAGTAAATGCTCAATGGTGCTTTCAATTTTACAGAGTCTGAAAGCACAAAGAAGACTCAAGTGGGGGCTCTTTTTCATTGGTAGTCTCCCATGCCTAAAAAAGGATAAAAGTATACATAGGAGAGCTTGCCCATCCTGTAGGGGGTGAGAGACTTCTTTACCATTGGTAGTCCAATCATGCCGGAAAAGTTTAAACCTATACTGACTAGACAATCATTCAGATACTTTTACGAGCATGAACACAATGAATTTTGCTCGACAATCTTTTCTTAATGAGAAGGCTAGAAAAGAGCTTAACGACAACCTGTAGTGAGCTTTTTCGTAAGGTGTGGCCCATCTGCCTGAGAAAGCATAAAAGTATGCAGAGGGGAATGGTCTTGGCTTGAATATGCCAAGGAAGTCCATTTCAATTGATGGTCTACATAGTCTACAAAAGTAGGTAAATGAGACGATGTAGAGGCCCCTTCCTAGACTTTAGCGAGCGGGAAAGGAAGCAGCTGTGCTCGGCTATCTTTTCATTATTTTAAGGAGTCAGAAAAGAGCTTAAACCAAACTCTAGTGTGGTTAACCGATTGCGGTGGCACTGGCGATGCCCCATGTCGGGACGATGGACAGAGGTCCAAAGGTCATCCACATAGTAGGGATGGAGCAGAAGGATCTAAAACATACCAAAACATGTGCGGGATAGATCGTGGCAGAGGCTTGCGAGTCGGTGTGGTAAAGGCATGAAAACCGAGGTGGCTCTTAGACATAGGTCAGGAGAGCATGTGTGTGTTTTGCGGTGGATGGACTTGACTACATGCGATGTGAGTGCAAGTTCAGGGGCACTTACATGCCAAATACGTGCAAGTAAAATAAATCGTTTTGTGGACAATGGTCCAGTGGTTCGCGTAAGGTGCGATGAATGGAGAAGACAACTATGTGTTAAAACACAAAAATAAAAGTAAAAATGACATTCCTTAATGGATGGTGGCCCGATAACTTGCATGAGTAGCGGTCGAGAAGTGTGATAAAAGTATAGGTCCTTAGACACTTGCATCATCATGTTAGGGCTCGTAAATTGAGGTGACTTGTGGGAAATGGTCCCGAAATTAATTTATTAAACATGAGACTATGGTCTCATAAAGAGAATAGAAATTTGGGCCTAGAGGTGTGAGAGGTGTCTCGAACTGGTTCCAGGTGACTTTGGATTAGCAGCTAATGGTGCTGCCCCTGACTTGTGCTTAAAAACATTGAAAAATAAGAAAGGAAAAAAACTACGCTAGAACGGACTCATAGTGGTTACATCAGACATAGACTCTCTTGAGGTGGATCCCATTGCACAGATTCTTCAAGAGTCGACCGTCTGAGTCAGCGAAGAGGTATGCCCCCTTACCGAGACGAAGGTCATTGGTAAGGAAGGATGACATAATCTAGTGTTTTATGGGAAGAACTGATTCCACACTATGGTTTAAAGGGAATGGGGCAAAACTAAAGGTGGTCTCACAGATCCCTCCATCATCGCTAAAGTGGTGTCGTGATAGATCAGGTGGATCTTCCAAAACCAACGAGACGAAAGGGAAACTGGTGCTAGAGATAATGTAAATGGTATTGGTTGTGGTTTTTGTGGCCTTGTCCCCAGTCTCTATTGGAGGAAGTGGGGCAGGCCTAGAGACGAGATGAGTCTTTGATGGACCTAGAGGTAGGTTAGGTGGTTCAAGGTACCACACAAGATCACCCAGTGTGAAATCCTGTAGATTATAGGTTTCCAAGACATACTTACTTACGATCTCAGATGGTAGGAAAAGGAAAGGGAAAAGGAAAAGGAAAAGGAAAAGGATCATGTTGATCAGGAATTAATCCCAATGTTTCCTTGGTAACTGAGGTTGAGGTTGTGATTGAGGTTGCGGCTACGGATAGAGATGCAGTTGCGGAAACAAAAAAAGAGACAGGTTTGATGGACCGTTGGTGATGGTGGGGACAAGAGGGTCTATAAAACTGGACATCATGTAAATGGACATGGTTTCTGAAGAAGGAGGTGGGGGGTGAACTTGTTCGATCAGGGTGATTTCTGATTCAAGGGAATGTTGACGGAGGTCGGCTAAAGCCATTCAAAATTTGGGTAATTCTTGGCAATGGAGAGAATAATGGCGATACAAGCCGCAAAGGGCGCAAGCATGGTTTGTTCTCAATGCCTTGTTTTTTACTATCAGTGCAGTTGGGAGTTCAACTATGGGCATGTTTTCATTTGTATCCATGGCATCTAAATGCACACGGATCATTGGGATTTTAAGGCAGTTTTGAGTTGGCTGGTCCTATTGTTTGGAGACGGCACAAGGTGGGATCGACCAAGGTTCTACGGTAGTTTTTTCATTCTTTCCCTTAGCCCTTTTCAGGTGGCGCGGTGTGGGTGTGAGTATGGTGGTTGGATTTTGCAGGCTAAGTGGAGGGTGAGACTCGACCACGATGGGTTGCACTGGGGTTAAGACAACCTGGGGCATTGCTGGTTGAGCTGGTGGATCAAGATACCACACCGGGATTCCAAACATAAAGTTGGGTAGGATTAAGGTGGCCATGACCAGTTTTCTCATGACACTAGGTGGGGGGAAGAGGAAGGGAATCGTATGCATTGGAGATGAGCCCAAATAACTCCCAGCTAGTTGCATGTGGAGATGCGGTTGTGATTACGGCTACATCTAATGCTGCTACTGCAGATGATGTTGTAGCTGCTGTTGGTGTTGTTGCTGTGGATGATGTTGTGGTTGTGGTTGGGGCTATTACTGCGGTTGTTGTTTGGGTGCCGCAGTGCTGGATGAGACCATGCACAAGTCCACAGTTTCATTTTGTGTCGCTGGTGGTGACACTAACAGGAAAGGATCCTTCATGGTGGTATCAATAAACAACCCAGGGCCCACATTCAACAATGGAGAGGTTGGTGTGCTATCAACCATGGTGTTGATTGCAAGGACGACATTAGTGTGTGTAGTCGCCCCTTGTGGTTCAATGGTGGTGATGGTAGGGATAACGTTGGTGGGTGCCATTAACCCTTGTGGATCATGATAAGTGAGATGATCCACCATCACAATATTCCCTTCATGGGGGAACATCATAAGACGGAAGACAGTTGATGCGACAACTCACATGGCATACATGTAACTCCTTCTAAGGAGGAGGTTGTAGTCCAGTTGAGTGTTAACGACCTCTATGTCGATAAGCACTATCTTCCTGGCTAATGTGATGGGGACACGGTGGAGGATTCCTCACACTTTGGTGGGATGTCCATCATAAGACCGTAGAGTTGTGGAGGATGGTTGCATAATTGGTGATCCAAGTTTCTGCCAAACCAAGTTAGACATAACGCATGTGGATGGCCCCTCATCCACTATGCACCGGTGCACAACCAAATTCTGGATGGACATCAGGATTTCAAAGGAAATGGTCGATGGCATGCATGGTTCTCCATTCTCTGTGTTGAATGTGATTAGCTTGGAGTCAGAGGGGTCTACTGCCACAAGGGTGGCTAGTAAGGATTTTCACTACATTGGGCACATTTTAAGTACCTCAAGAGTGGACATGGTGGTTGGAATTTGGGCCAAATCATCCACAATGCTATAGTTGACTATAGCTCTAGCCGTGGCATTATTGGCAACTCTGCATATGGGGGGGCACAGGAATGGGGGTAATTGAAGAGGTAGGTTGATTGTCTTAGATGTGGATGCTACTTATGAGTCAGTAGGTTTGGTGTTGGCTCTGTACTTATTCTGTCTATTTTGTAAGTTGATGTCTTTAGTCGTGATGGCTAAAAGGTGGTGAACACCTGTTTCGACCATGGGAGGTGCCCCCAGAGCATTGGGATTGGCCTAGGGAGGGGGAGCAGTTGCCACCAATCCTTGGACTGGTAGTGGGTTTTGAAGCACCATGGGGGGAGGTCCTTATGGTGCTGGGTTGGGTTGGGCTTGATTCACAGCATTGTCATCCTGTTGGGCCTCGTTTTGAATGACTTTCTTAGCATGACCCATGAGGGGACACTCGAATGTGTAGTGCCCATAAACATCACAAAGTGTGCATGGTTGGTTTGTGCACAATAGGGCGTTGCGTCTTGGTGCATTTTTTCATGGGGGATTTTGGATCAGTCAATTTTCCATGACATTGTTGGGAGGGTTCATTTGTTGACCACCTCCATGGGTTTGCTCATTGCCTTGGTTGTGGGCCAGTTATTCCTAGCTTTCCCTTGTTGATTTTTGGGGGCAAGCTAGTTGGGACAGTTTTGTTGTGTGAACACTTGTCCCAGCGGAGTGGGTGGAGCGGGGGCAGGGGCTTGAACTATTTGCACTGGCAGTGCCAAAAATGTGGGAATTTTCCCCACATATTGCTATGTTGGCTAAGCCATGGCCTAAGCCTACTACGGTGGCACAAGTTGTGCATATGAAGTTGTTTCTCCAGACTGGGACATCATTCTTGCGTAGTACGGAGCTTGGTTTTGGTAAGCAACATTAGTAGTGTTGCTTCGTTGTGCTGGAATTGTAGGTGGTGTCGGTCGGTGTTGTGGATGTTGAGAGACTGGTCCTATGATGTCATCCGTAGCATGGGATGCCCCCGGTGCATCATGGAAGGAGGTATTCAAACGAGGGACGTCTGGGATGACGGTGTACAGGTATCCAGACTAAGCATAGATCAACTCAAACTCTTGAGCTTTTAGTATGCCTATTCTTTGGATTGGGGACATTCAGATGCAACGTCCTTTGCTATCGGTGGGAGCAAGGTCTTAAGGAACCAATCCAAGAAGATCATGTCGTCTAGTTGGATTTTGCATAGACTACATCATCGACGCCACTCATCGATATGGTTAGTTATATGAGCAGCAGTTTTCTGATGGTAGGATAGCAGGACCTCCACCCCCTCATCATATCTAACAGGGAGATGAAAATATTGTAGGAACATGAAAGCTAGGGAGTTGAAGTCTAGGTATTTGGCCTATGGTAGCTCAATGTACCATTTGGCTGGAGCACCTGTAAGGGTGCATTGGAATAGCCTTATCCTAATGGGGTCGTCTATGATGTTATTGGATGAGAAGCATAGATGGAATGTCATAATGTGGTTTTGGGGACATTCCCCTGCCTTTCCTTCAAACTTGGGGATGTCTGATGGCAGAAAGTTAGCATTGGAGGCTAAAAATATTGATGGCGAAAGGGGTCGTTTGTAAACCAAGCCAAATCAGGAAAGCTAAGACGAGCCATGAATGGCATATTTGACCCTAGGTTGATGTGGGATGGGTCTGCGATGGTGGTGGGGTTTGCGGGTGCATAATGCATCTGCACATCTAGGGGTACTTGCGATGGCACCATTACGGAAGGGCCAATGCCCCCAAGTCTTATGGGGGGGACATTATGGGTGGTGGGGAAATTTCCCCCATGTATGATAGTAGGGGCAATGTAAGTGGATGGTCCACTACCCCCCTGTGTGGCAGGAGGGGCACTGTGTGTGGAGGGGCCATTGCCCCCGTGTGTTGCAAGTGGGCCAGCTTGGATCGTCACTACGGGTGGTGGAAGCTGACTAATGACAATCTGCATGACTATTCTTGGGCCACTTACCAGGTTGTGGGTGACAGGTTGTGGTGTGGACATGGGTCCACTTTCTATGGCTATGTCGAAAAATGGATCTGGGTTGGCACCTCCAATGGGGCTTGATGGTGAAGTATGGAGGTCTGGTTGAGATTGATATGGGTCTGAATCAGAATCAAAGCATGTGTGGCCCTCTGATGGTGTGGTAGATCACTAAGAACGGTCTCAATGGTGTCGATTAAGTGTTCCAAATTCTGGTGGTTCGCCCCTTAGACGTGAGGAAGAGCGTGAGGGATCAATTATGTTAGTTGTTGATCAAAATGATGAGAATGATGTTTGGACCCTGGTTTCAGTGGATTCCTATTGGTCATAGGTGGTCACTCATCCACCAAGACTACTGAAAAACAATGATTGGATATTTTTCTCATAGGTGTTTCTACTCAATCGGGAACGGGTCATTGCCCGTTTCGCTTGGAAATTCCTCTCAGCGGCCAGCTACTTTCGGGTTCCTGTGGGACTCCTCACAACGAGTTTCTAGTCAGAGCCCAAGTACTTCCCATAGTTGAAGCAGTTAGGGACTTATGTCCTCAAGTACTGCAGATTTGTTTGTACTTAGTGTAAATTGGTAAATTTTAAGGCTCTCTCAGCATCATGAGCTGAGTTCGGTTAAATAGTTGGTATGGTGTATTTGTTTTTTTTTAATGGTATTTGGTAGCTGCAAATGGTTTATGAATTCATCATATTCTGGCTGTGTATGCAAGCATTGAATAATCAGAAATTGTGAACAAATACAGTTTTTAAACCTAAATATTGATGGCCTAACTAGATGACTACCTCACATTGATATTCCTCTTCAACCTAGAGAAGGTGTTGGGGTCTCAACACAATGAGACAAAGCCCATCCACAGATCCACAGGTCACCTCTCGGATGCAAGGTTGGTCAACAGGGATGACACTTAGCATCATGAGAAGCCCTCCTTCTCTACCCCCTCTACCTTGCAGGTCATCCAGTTTTAATGGTTTGGAACAATATTAGTGGAATGCCTAGATCTATACGAGCTTGCACTTCGTCTTATCCCAGAATACCCTAGAGGGTGATGACTAGGTAGAGGAGGAAGCGTAATAAAGGCAGTTAGTTTCAGGTTGATTTTATTTAGGCTACATTCATTTGATTAAGCTATTAAAGTTTACTTTGGAATTTACAAATTGTTTGTAAAAGAAATTGCAGAAAATAGAAACAAAAATGGAAATTGAACTGGTGTGCTATATAGAGGCGGCTGAGCCACACTAACAGTCCCTATGAAACTGAAATTTAACTCCTATTAAACAGAAATTGAGGCTCTGTTTGATAGACTGCACATTTCTGATCAAATCTGGCAAGGGGGCCACAAGATTTTTTCAGAAACAGGCGAGGGGGTTGCACAAAATTCACAAACAGTCACGGTCTATGTTTCTGAGTGAAGTCACACTTATCAGGGGATTAAGTGCACCATGGGTGCACCTGTTTTGCCATTAATAGTGCCCTCACCTCATTTTCAGGCCCGATAAGAGTGACCTGCCCCAGATTTGTGGTTTTCTCAAATCCAAAGTCAGATCCGGCCGACACTAACCTGTACTATGGCCAAACTGACTTGGATTTTCCTAGAATAGGCTTTGTCAATATTAATAATTGGAAATAAACTAAATTTAAACTAAATTTAACATGAAATTTGAAAAACTAGGGAAAAACATGAAAAAAGTTGAAATTTTAAAAATTTGGCCTAGGGATCCTGTGGGATTGACCTGGTATGGTCGTCAGTTCTGTAGCAAGGGTTTCTCCTTGCTACAGGGGTAGGAATGGCTCCCTTATGTATATAGGATAGAAGGGTAGGTTCCTCCTAGTGGTAAATGTTGAAAATAAAATAGAATGTAGAGGACAATAAGGAAAACAAAGTAAAGATGGAAACAATGGTGAACGCCTCTGCAAGCAAAGGTTAGGGTTCTGCTTCCAATGACCTGCAAACAAATATTAAGCTGCAAAAAATAGAAATACCTGAAAAATAATGTTAAACATAAACCTGCAAATGGAAACATGGGTTAGAAAGCAAAGAAATCTAAGAAGCAAATGCAAGAAACACAAGTTATACCTTCTCTTTGGGTGGAAATGGGCCACCATGCCCAAGATTGTCGAAGCACCTCTCTTGGATGGGGGAGCAATGGCTCAATGGAGATGGAGGAGAGGGAGTGTGGGTGGCTTGAGAGGCAAAGGTGTCTCAAGGCATCCATGGGAAGCATAATAGTAGGCAAGGGAGACGTGTTTTGAGAGTGACCCCCCACCCTCCTTTTATAGCTTTTTTTGGGGTTTTAGGGTTTTAATCCCTTGGTTAGGGATTTAGACCCTTTTTTGGGATTTTATCCCCTTTCGCCCTAAATTTAGCTCATTTTAGGGTTTTAGCCCCTTTTGGGGGGTTTTAGCTCCTAGGAGAGTATTTTGGGCTCCTTTTTGGGGTTTTTAAGCCCTTATCTTCATCCTTAAGCTATTTTGAGGGTGTGGGGGTCTAATGGAGTGATATGAGGGTCATGAGATGGTGTCCTTGGGTGGTGTAGGCCATCGAGAGCTAAGTGAGAGACTTTTTGGGTTAACACATAGCTTTGGCAAGCACCAAGGTCAATCAGTATTGAAATAGAAGTGTTCAAGATATTACCTTCTATCTAAACCATGGTACCCTGATGGTCTTCCTTTTGGCCATCCAAGGTTGCATAAATCTGTGGTGTTCCAACTATGTCCTCTACCATGGTCTCTTCTTGTAAGTTGTGCAAGAAACCATTGGTTTTGTTCTTACAATCTTGGGTATAATGAGGCTCACTGCATTTCCAACATTTGATTTGTAGCAGGGTAGCATCGGCTGCCCCAGCTACTACTGGCTTGTTAAAATTTGGAGCTAGAAGATATGGCCTCGTACCTAATTTGTTGAAGTTATTGTTCGTTAGAAAGTTGTTGTTCTATTTCATGTATGAGAGTGGGTTAAAACCTAGTTTGCAGTTGCCAGAGAAGTTCTTAGACTTGTCTTTGGTTTTTTTCCAGTGTTCTCTTGCCTTAGTTGTCCATGCGCATAGTAGAGCCTAGCTTTTTACAATGTGGTGTCCAAGGTTTTAGTCATGTCGAAATCAATTCTTTCCTGAAAGTTGGGAGGAAGACATCCTGAAAAATGTTGGATATTTACCTTTTCATCCTTGATGTATAGTACATAATGTAACATATCTGGAAATTTGTTAATAAAATCATCCATAGTCATGGATCCCATACGTAACTCATGAAACTATTTCACCTTTATGTTGAATAATCTTTCTGACATATATTTTTCTTGAAATATCTTGCGGAATTTAATCCAGTGTATCTCTCTTACCTCATCTTTCTTGGTATGTTTCAACTCTCTCCACCATCTCACTACTTTTCCATTTAAATTATAAATGGCCAGTCAAACCTTCATTTCGCTAGACTAGTTATGAACTCGAAAATATTTTCTCATTCTCAACAACCATTCTTCAACTTTCTCCCCCATGTTCACCTCTCCTTCATAGGTTGGGGATATTATTTTTATGAACTCCCCCTGGAGATTGTTATCACTTCTTCATTTCTTTCTCCATGGAGAAAGAGATTCCTCACTAAAAGGAGAGTGATATTCTCCATCTACAGGTTCAGGGGTATGTTCCTCTTTTTCTTCTTCTTTTGGGCTGCTAGCTCGTTTATGATAAGGTTCCTTCTTAAACATGTTTGTGGAATGAGTTTGTTTCCCCTGCGAGCTTCCTCCCATCATATTTCACAGCAATGCTTCACTAATCGGTTGTTGTTCCTTTCTTTCGTTGAGATTGTCATCTCTAAAACTTTGCAAGTCTTATTGAAGACTTTGTATGGTATTCATAATATCAAGGTTCAATTCCACCACTAGTTCTGCTTTCTCGGTGGGGTCATTTAATTTCCCTTGCCGATTGTTTTCTTCTTCAGTGTTCATGATCTAAACTGTCTTGTAAAAATTCTTGAAAACTGCAAATTTTAATAGCAAGAAGTTTTTTTGTTAGTTACAAAATGTGAACATAATTTATTTTTCTTGCAACAAATGTTTGGTATGCCGATTAAATCTCTTAGTGTTGAAACTAGTCTCTGATATCACTTGTAATGTCCCCAAAAATTGAAAAAAAAATTATTAGGTTAGTCAAAACTACCTATGCTTGAGATTAATTGAAATTTGCAAAATGTGTCATACTCTAATTGTACTACTATTTTTTCATAAGTTGTTCTTACCTCCTGCTTCCATATTTCCCAATGTGGTTGTTATTATGTTACTTACGTTGTCATGATGTTGCTATTGTTTGTACTATGGTTAAACATTGATGTGTAAGTTAGTTATTTTCTTATGTACTTCATTGTTTATTAACATGTGCTTACTGTTGTATACACAATTCTAACTTGACTTTGTTAATGGATAAAGGGGTGGAGTGACAGGAATAGTTTCCCTTGTAACCACCTGAGACATAACAGTTTATACTTATCACAACGGGATTACTTAGTTCTATCGAACTAATGCATTCTTGTCCCATTTGCGTGCAAGTGCACTTGGAGACGAAAAACTTATTTATAAAGCTTAATGAGAAGTGGTGATTTTTTTGGTCACTAGCGCTCATATTTGCAGTTGTATCCTAGTGTAATTCACTTATTATTATTATCATTATAGTCTTTATGATAGTGACGGGGTCACTACCGCACCTAATACATGTGTGACAAAGACTTGTTATTTATGTGACACTTATTTATCTTGGCGTAAATTCCTATGACTTGACTATTTCCCTATCATAATATTACTATATAGTTTTAATATGGTTTTAATGTTGGTAATGAACTTTACAAAATCCTTTGTTTAAACATTTCCATGGAATATTTCATAGGCCATGGAATTACAGCTTAGAGCCCAAGTTATTCTATGCATGGAATTTTTTAAGCCTTTACGTTGATTTGGGTGGAAAGTTGTATTATAGTCCATGGAATATACAATTATGGGTCTGGTGTGCATTAATGGTGGCCAGGGTGGCAGTATCAACGTGCCTTGGGAGATGGGGCGACAAGGTTAATGCTTGGACCAAGCGTTAGTTTGGTATTTCATAGCATTGTTGCTTGCTCTTTGCTCTTGCTCGTTGTGAAGGAAAACAACTACATTGGTTTAGCCGACAGGTATGTCGATGTACTGTTTCATTAGCACCGTCGTTGATTTGGAAAAGGATATTATGCATACTCCTCACCTCATGGCTCTACTCTGTTGCATGTTTGCAGTGGAGGAAAGAACAAGCATGGGTCGTAGCTCATGGGAAAAGTCATGGGCAAAGCCATACTCCTCGGTAAGCCCACTGTAAAAATATTTACTTGTCCCCTCTTATCATCATGTTTATGATAGATTTTGTTGCTCGTCAAGGGATTGGATTTCTTTCCTCTTGTTTTTAATCGATGCATTCCTCGATTTCGAGTTTGATTGTATCTTCAAATCTCTGTGTTTTGTAATTTCTATAGGCTTGGGGTTTTGTTTCTTGGGGTTTTCCATTGCCTTTGGGGCTGATATTGAAATGTAATGGGATTTATTTAAATGGTGATTCTGTGAAGCAAAGAGAGCCTGGGTAAACTCTCGATAGGCTCTGTGTATTTTGTACATAATGTTTTAGTTATGTTACAGGAAATGGTTAGAACCATTGCTTGCAATGGTGCAATGGCCGAAGTAAACGACTGTGGAATCTCTTTAATGGTTTTATAAAGACTGCGGTTAAATATATATGTTGCTTCATTTTCTATGGTTATTATATCATGGACTGTGTGTATTTTTCATTTGTTTTATGCATTGGTTGTGTGGATGAAAAATGGGTGACAGAGTTATGGCTTGGGGCCATGATGTATGGAATTTGTGTGTCCTACCCTCGTAGTTATGATAACGTAATTACTGTTTATGATTTTGTTTGTGTAATATGATATGGGGCTTGTCTGTGGTGTAACCGTGTGACTAGCAACCATCGTTGTTGGTAAACGTTGCCAGGGTTGAATATTTGGAACTATTGATTACTATATTGAGTTGAATTTTTAAAAGGTGGAGGGCCATAGATTATAGTGTATATAATTTTATTTGGGTCTTTCGACCAATGTGTAGAGAGTTTTTTCTTTATTTACAGCTTGTGTATAATTCATATATTGTGGCTTTGTAAAATATTACTTGACCTTACAGAATTCGCTCTTGGGTCCTTTTCTGTGATGACGGTTTATATTTAAATGATATGAGATTTGGGCTTAAACGCCCATAGGAGTCGATCCTGTGAACTATGTGTCACTATTCTTGTTTTAAATGAATATGGTAATTGATATTATGTTTGTTTTTAAAATATTACTGTAATTACTTTTGATTATGACATGTGATTTATAATATGATTTATTGTTATTTAAGGGTTTGATTTGTTAAATTTACAAGGGTTTGCTTATGTAGATAATTTGTATAATGTATTATGATATCATGGACAATTATATGGTCTTGATACTTGCACTGTTGATTTGATTTATGATGATGTTTGTTTTAAAGAAGAATGATAATTTTTATACATACCCTAAGAGGTCTTAGTTGGTTTTTATACTTTGAATTTATGATTTATTCTTAGATAAAGAATACTGAGGTTATGGCATTACGTAATTAGATTTTGGTTTTTGTTTATACAGGATATTATATAATGATTTGTTTAATAGTTCCAAGTTTTAGTTAACTATGTTTTATGCTTATTATATGTTTGAAGCTTGATTCTAAACTAGTCTTTTATTTATAAACATGGCTCTACTCACAATATGAAATCTGTCAGTAGAGTACATATGTAAAAGAAAATATAGGTACTTATTAGAAATAATTCCTAGGTTGTAGGGAAACAAGGTTTAAGATGCAAAAGAAAGTACATAAGTAAAACTAAAAATACAAAACCCTAGATAAATCTTTAAATAGGAATTAAATTACAGCGTAGGGTTTATAATGAAAATTGTAAACCCTAAAAGAATTTGACACAAAAAAAGGTACATAGTGTTAGAAAATATAATATAAATACTTGCATAATACAGCCAGCCCTTATTCTAGAAAATGAAATAGGTAGTAAAGAACCTCATGCCTAAAAAATGGAAGCTGTTCTAATGGCTAAAACCTGCACACTCAATTTCCCATCATTAACAATTCATAGGCATATCTGACCTCTGTATAGATGACCAAATCACTCGAAAACTACCACGTTCCACCCAATCATGACCTGGAACCATTCCTGGTTTTAATTTGGATCCCCCTGAGCTGGTTCCAACATGCAAGTAGCTTAGAGATGCTAAGGTAAGGCTTCCCTAACTGGTATATCAGGTATGGATCAATTCTCTTTTTTCCTCTTAGGAAAATGTTCTCCACGAACTCTCTTGAGAATAATCAGGCATAATAATGACTCTGAAAAGATAGAAGAGATCCCCAAGCCTTCCTTTGGCTCAAGAATTTATAGACAAACTTTTTAGTCAAAGGGGCAGTTAAATCAAGAATCGTTTCATTTCTTGATTTAACACATTTTATATAATTTAGTACTTTTAATATTTTAACTTAAGAACTTTCAACTAGTTCAAAATTGAAATTTTATAGGTATTATAATATTTAATTTTTTTCTTAGTAATAATAGTAATATATGGAACTCTTCCTTCTTCCTTACATTATTAATATTATTACTATGTGTACTCTTTATACATACTCTGTATAAAGTATATAATAATATATTATTTGGTAAGATTTGTCTTAGGGTATCACATATTGTGATCCCTACACTTACGACACTTTATTCATTAAGGTAATTAGGTAGATGGTTAGGTCTACTAGGCTAGGCAACTCGAAACATCCTTACAAGGTAGTTCTACAGTACTTAATGAGAATACAGAAAATCAAAATTTCATTTAATCACTTATAAATAAGTCATATTAGGTCAATATTTTTCTCGAGTCATTTTCACTCGGGAGTCATTAATTCTTTTCACTAACTCTTGGCACTTACCAGAGCCCATAATCAACTCTAAAAATAGGGAGTTACAATCTTAGTGCAATTCAAGAGCTCTTCACTCAATGCTAATGCTAGGCTGTACTTGCAGGATACACCTAGAGATACAATGGCCAAGGATCCAATGTTCTAGAGCTTATTCTCAACATCAACATGGAAGGCTCCGGGGCTTATTCCAAATACTTCCAAATTATATTTTTCATGTGTTCGATAGATTCACTCTCAATACACGTGTCAAAACCCATGTGATCTAGAGCTTCTCGCTCAATACAAATATAAGTACTCACGTGCTCCAGAGCTTCTTGCTCAACACAAAACATCAATTTACCCATCTGCTCCAAATCTCATCGCTCAACACAAAACATTTCATCAATCATGTGCTTCAGGTTCCATTCCCAACATAGGAAAACCTATATATATATATATATCATATGCAATTGGATTATGCCCAGTATATCAAACAAATCATCATGTTCATATGCATTGTGGTATTTTACCTAGCATATCAAAATAAAACATTAAGGTAACATCATAATCAATGGGGCTTATGCCCATAAGTGTTAGGTCAAAAATTCACGATATTACATCCCTCCCCACTTACAACATCACCGTCCTTGGTGTTCTACGGACTCTGAATGAAATCATGAAACAAGGTGGGGTAATCCTTTCTCATGGTGGATTCATTCTCCCAAGTAGCCTCTTTGAATTCGAAGTGCTTCCATTGCACTTTCAACTAGGATATGGTGCACTTCCTAAGACACACCTCTCTCTTGTCCAATATATGAAGAGTTTCAAGGGCAAACTCCCCTTCAAGTTCCACCTATAATAAGGATTAATCGATCACATGTTTAGTATCATAAACATATTTCTTTAATAATGATGCATGGAAAACATTATGGACTCTTATGTGCGCGGGTAATGCTAGTTGATATGTCACTGGTGTTGATGTATATGTAACTTCGGAATGTATTCTTCTATATATATTCTATGTATTATAACCCGATGTTTATTCTGGGATGTTCCTATTATGCATTTGAGTCATGTGGCCATGCCCTGATGTTCCGATCGGGAAGATTAATAATGTAAACAAGCCATATCAAGTCATTAGGTAAGTCCCTGCAGTTTCGGGGCACTTGAGTTATTATACACTAATTAAGGTGTAGGCTCGAGTAGTAATTATTAGGTCGAGCCTACGTGTGAAATGGTAATTCAAGTGAACGGACTAATATAAATAGAGAGGGCGAGTCTCTCTATTGGTCACTTTTGAATTACATCTCTTTCTCTCTCAAGTGTGGCGCACTTTTGGAGAAGGAAATATTTTGGCTTGACAGAAGACAGAAGGCTGCTGTTGTGTTGGGAGGTCATCTTACTGTTTTGGGATCACATCTTGTGGTGATACTATCTTAGAGGAATTTTAGGGGTTTTCTCCATTTATGGTTTCCCCTCCTAAAATATTTGTGTCTCTTGTCTCTTGTGATGTGCTAATGTGATTGTTGTGCTTGTTATTCTCTCAGTGAAAATATCTTATCATAATGCTAGCTTAAATGTTGAAAAACTAACATGGTATCAGAGCTAACCTGAGAAGAAGACACTGTGCAGCTATGGAGGCTAGGGCTTCCTTGTTTGTGGATCTTTCTCCACTATTTTTCAGCAAAATTAAGGTGGACTTACTCTCCTCCCTAGGGCGCATCTTTCTGTCGAAATAGAATTCAATTCTGAGGTTTTTCAGTTTTGGAGCTGTCACTGGGGTTGGAAATTAGGGCTTTTTGCAGAAGAGGAATTTTTCAGTGAGCCTAGGCCTAGATTGATCTCCTCCGCAAAATTGAAGTTAGGAACAAATTTGAAGGCATTTGGGTGGACAGAACTTCGGGAAATCAAAACCCTTATTGCTCCTGAACCAGCCCTGCAAGATTTCAGCTCAAGCTTCAGATTTGACATCTTGAACCTGGTAAGATCTAAAATATTTTGTATTTCTATTTGAGGTTCTTATTAAGAGATGTCTCATCATACCAAGCTTGATGAAAAGCTTGAGGGGGCTGATAACTTCTGATCTTGGAAGTATAGGATCTCCCTGGTCCTGGAAGAGAATGAATTAGACTCCTACATTCATGAGGAGATTCCAGTTCCAAAGGGAGATGAGGAAAAGGTCCTACATAAGAAGAAGATGGTTATGGAAAAGAGGATCATTGCTGATTCTATTAAAGATCATCTCATCCCATAGGTGTCCTCTCTCAAGACACCTAAAGCTATGTTTGATGCCCTAACCAAATTATTTGAAGGAAAGAACATCAATCGGAAGATGACCCTGAGAAACCAGTTGAAGAATGTGAAGATTCAGAATACAGAAACTATTCAGTCATACTTCACAAGAGTTTCTCAAATCAAGGAACAATTAGAAGCTATTGATGAAGAAGTGGAAAATGTGGAAATTTTCATGACTACTTTAAATGGCCTCCCTAGGTCATGGGATGCTTTCATTCAAGGTATCTGTGCAAGAAAGAAGCTAGTCAAATTCAGCAGACTGTGGGAAGAATTTTCTCAAGAAAAAGCACGTATAGCAGCTTGAGAAGAGAAGATGGGAAGTGAAGACCAATCTCTTACAGTTCACTCCAAGGCTCACTCCAAGAAAGGCAAAAGAATACCTCATTTCTCCAAAGGTAAGGATTCTCATCCTAGAAGAGATCTTTCAAAATTAAGATGTTATACATGTGATGAAATAGGGAATTTTGCAAAAGACTGTCCTAAGAACAAGGGCCACTCTCAAAAGAAGAAGGGGAACAAAAGAAGACATTCTGCTCATGCTGCAGAGGATGATGAACCATCCAAGAAGATATCCAGATATGAAAGTGAAGATTCTTGAAGCGAGGATGAATATGTTTTGATATCAGCTCTCATAGGTAACATTACTAATGGTAGTAATGATGGGTTTATAGACAGTGGAGCTTCCAAACATATGACGGGATTCAAGGAATCTTTTGTAAGATTATCAGAACATGAATCACCTCAGAAGGTGAAACTAGGAGATGACTACCAATATCCAATAAAAGGTAGTGGTCTCTAACAATGAAAGAATTATTATTTGTTCCAGGACTCAAGAAGAACCTTCTATCCATTTCAGCATTGGATGCAAAAGGAATGCGGGTTGCATTCATAGATGGTGAACTAATCATGTGGCCTAAAGGAAATACTATCAATGATGCGGTAGTGATTGGAGAACAAGAAGGAGGCTTGTACAAATTGAAGGGCCATCCAGAACAAGCCTTGATCCATGATTCAGTAGAGCTAAATGAGCTTTGGCATAGAAGGATTGCACATGTGCATTACAGATCACTACCTATTGCAAGCAAAGCTATTGAAGGTCTTCCAGAATTCCAAACAAAGCATGATGGAGTTTGCAAAGGATGTGCGAAAGGGAAGAATACAAAGAATACATTTCCTAGTAGCGAAAGCAAAGCCAAAGGCATTCTAGAAATCATCCATTCCGATGTATGCGGTCCAATGTCATCAAACTCACTAAGCGGGTATGCATACTATGTTTATTTTATTGATGATTTTTCTAGAAAGACATGGATTTATTTTATGGAAAACAAAGATGAAGTATTCAGCAAGTTCAAGGAATTCAAAGCCTTGATCGAGAACCATACTAAAAAGAAGATCAAGACCATTAGATCAGATAATGGTGGAGAATTCACTTCAAATGAATTCAAGGAGCTATGCAAAGAATCAGGGATTAAGAGGGAGTTGTCCACTCCTTATAATCCACAACAGAATGGGGTTGCAGAATGGAAGAATAGAACTATCATGGAAGCTGCAAGGGCTATGCTTCATGATCAAGATCTACCTATTCATCTTTGGGATGAAGCTGCTAGAACAACAATGTATGTACAGAAACGTACTCCACATAGAGTACTCGAGAACAAGACTCCTGAAGAAGTCTTCTCCGGCAAGAAACCAGAAGTCAGCCATCTCAGAATATTCGGCTGTCCAGTGTACATACATATTCCAAAAGAGAAGAGAACAAAATTAGATCCTTCAGGAAAGAAGGGTATATTTGTGGGATACTCTGAAAGCTCGAAGGCTTACAGAATCTACTTTCCAGGATACAAGAAGATTGACGTCAGTAGGGATGTAACATTTGATGAAGACACAACTTACAACAAATCTAGAAAGAGACCTACTGAAGAATCTGAAGAGGCAGAAGCAGAAGCACCCAGGATCCGTGATACAATCATGAACGAAGAAGCTCAAGAAGAAGATCGAGAGTTCGAGGAACCACAAAGACCTGAAGATCCACCTTTGGAGAAGAATACTCATAAGAGGAAACCTGCTTGGGTACGTGAACTTATCCAAGGTGTGGAAAGATATGGGGCTCCAGAAGAGAATCTCAGAGAAAGAAAGAGGACCAGATCAAATTATGGGTATGTAGCTTTACTATGTGATTTTATTGATAAAGAACCTTCCAGTTATGAAGAAGCGGCAGATCAGAAAGAATGGAAGGATGCTATGATCGAAGAATATCAATCAATCATGAAGAATGATGTTTGGGATGTTGTTCCAAGACCAAAAGGGAAGTCAGTTGTCACTTCCAAATGGATCTATAAAATCAAGCATGCTGCGGATGGTAGCATTGAAAAGTATAAGGAAAGATTCGTAGCTCGAGGATTCTCTCAGAAAGAGGGAGTAGACTACGAAGAGACCTTTGCACCTGTAGCCAGATACACTTCCATCAGATCAGTACTTGCTCTGGCTACAGTGACGAAGTGGAAGATACACCAGATGGATGTCAAGACTGCTTTCTTGAATGGTGTAGTGGAAGAGGAAGTGTATGTAGAACAGCCACTCGGTTTTGAGACACATGATAGAGAGTCTCATGTGTGTAGATTGAAGAAAGCCCTGTATGGTTTGAAATAGGCACCCAGGACCTGGTATGGCAGGATTGACAGCTTTCTATCCAGTTTGGGCTTTACCAAAAATAAAGCTGATTCCAACCTTTACTACAAGGTTGAAGATGGCAACCCAGTGATACTTCTACTATATGTAGATGATCTATTTGTGACAGGTACAGATCGGTTGATTGTTGATAAGAAGAGAAATCTTGCTGCTGAGTTTGAGATGAAGGACTTGGGAATGATGCATTACTTTCTAGGTATGGAGGTGTGGCAAAGTTCAGATGGGATCTTCCTTGGACAAGGGAAGTATGCAGTAGAGATCCTGAAGAGATTCGGGATGATGGACTGCAAGGCTATGGCTACACCTATGGCATCAAACCTGAAGCTATTGAGTGATGCTTCGTCAGGGTCGCTTGATGATACGATGTATCGTCAGATGATTGGGTCATTGATGTACCTGATGAACACAAGACCAGATATTTTCTTTGCTGTGAACACCTTGAGCCAGTACTTGACAGATCCGGGAAGTGTTCACTTGATTGCTGCAAAGCATATTCTGAGGTACCTGAAGGGTACAATTGATTATGGGCTCAAGTATGATGCAAATCAGAAGATTAACCTGGAGGGTTATGTTGATTCAGATTGGGCAGGCAGTGCCATCGACATGAAGAGTACTTCAGGGTGTTGCTTCAGTATGGGATCAGGTGTGATCTCTTGGTTTAGCAGAAAGCAATCCTGTGTGGCACTGAGTACAGCTGAAGCATAGTATGTCGCAGCTTGTTCAGCTAGTTGTGAGGCAGTATGGCTGCGGAAGCTACTGTCTGATATATTTGATCTCCAGTTGGATGCTACTTGTATACACTGTGACAACCAGAGTTGCGTGAAATTGTCAGAGAATCCAGTGTTTCATGACAGGTCGAAGCATATCGAGATCAAATATCACTATATCAGAGATATGGTGCAGAGAGGAGCAGTGAAGCTCCTGTATGTTGCGACGGAGGAACAGATAGCTGATGTATTGACGAAGCCATTGGCTAGGCTGAAGTTCAATTACTTCAGAGAGAGACTCGGTGTCCTCTAGATCGAGGTTTCCTCCCAGAGACAGTGATGAGACCCAGAGCCATTCTGACATGGTGAAAGGATTGGTTCCTTCCATGGTCAAATGTAAGGGCTGAGACATTTCGTCATGGTGAGAGGATTGGTTCCTTCCATGACTAATATGGATGCTGAGATCCTTACCCATTCTGACGAGTAGGTCAGATATAAGGGCTGTGCCATTCTGACGAGTAGGTTAGATATAAGGGCTGTGCCATTCTGTCGAGCAGGACAGATGTAAGGGCAATTTCCATTCTAGGAATGGAGGCACCTGGTCAGTTACCAGGATCATTCAGTGCAGGACTGTGTAGCCATTCTCATGTGATAGAGGGATGTGTTCCCACTTGATCAGATGTAAGGGCTGAAACATTCTGTTCATGGCTAAAGGATTTAGTTCCTTCCATGTCAGATGTGAGTTTTGGCCATTCCGACGAGCAGGTCGGATGTAAGGGCAATTGCCATTCTCGAGGAGAATGGAGGCGCCTGGTCAGTTACCAGGTAGCTCAGTCGAGGAGGACTGGGGGCAATTCTGATGTGATTGTAAATTACTAAAAGATCAGATGTGAGTGCATGCCTTTCCATCATTGTGATAGGATGTGTTCTTGTCTGGATGGATGTAAGTGCTGAGCCAGTCTTCGCATCATGTGTTGATCAGACGTAAGTGCTATGCCAGTCTTCACATCATGAGTTGATCAGACGTAAGTGCAGTGCCATTTTTTGCATCATGTGTTGATCAGATGTAAGTGCAGTATCTATCTTGGCATCATGTGTTGATCAGATAGAGGTGATTTAGCCAGTCTTCGCATCATGTGTTGATCAGACGTAAGTGCTGTGCCAGTCTTCGCATCATTTGTTGATCAGACGTAAGTGTAGTGCCATTCTTCGCATCATGTGTTGATCAGATGTAAGTGCAGTATCTATCTTGGCATCATGTCTTGATCAGATAGAGATGATTGAGCCAGTCTTCGCATGATGTGTTGATCAGACGTAAGTGTTGGGCCTTTCTGACGAGTAGGTCAGATGTAAGTGCTGGGCGAAGACCTACTTGAGGAGTAGGCCTACATCTAGCATGAAAGGGCTGGCTCTGTAGAACTTCCTATGACGAGATAGTATACCCATGATGATGACCAGTGGAGATCCAGATCGAGCTATGATCCAGATCTAGTTATGATGATTCCGAGAGATCCATATCAAGTGATGATCCAGATCCAGTAGTGATGTGATCCAGATCGAGTGATGATCCAGATCCAGTGATGATACTCTATGATGATCCAGATCGAGAGATGATCCAGATCCAGATGACTTGAAGATGAAGATGACTTGAAGATGAAGATGACTCGAAGACAAAGATGATCCAATTGATACAGAGAAGAAGACCAGTGCTGAAAAATTGTGTTGAAAGAATACCTTCCTAGTTAAGAGGGAGTGTTGATGTATATGTAACTTCGGAATGTATTCTTCTATATATCTTCTATGTATTATAACCTGATGTTTATTCCGGGATGTTCCTATTATGCATTTGAGTCATGTGGTCATGCCTCGATGTTCCGATCGGGAAGATTAATAATGTAAACAAGTCATATCAAGTCATTAGGTAAGTCCCCACAATTTCGGGGCACTTGAGTTATTATACACTAATTAAGGTGTAGGCTCGAGTAGTAATTATTAGGTCGATCCTACGTGTGAAATGGTAATTCAAGTGAACGGACTAATATAAATAGAGAGGGTGAGTCTCTCTATTGGTCACTTGTGAATTACATCTCTTGCTCTCTCAAGTGTGGCGCACTTTTGGAGAAGGAAATATTTTGGCTTGACAGAAGACAGAAGGCTGCTGTTGTGTTGGGAGGTCATCTTACTATTTTGGGATCACATCTTGTGGTGATACTATCTTAGAGGAAGTTGAGGGGTTTTCTCCATTTATGGTTTCCCCTCCTAAAAGCTTTGTGTCTCTTGTCTCTTGTGATGTGCTTATGTGATTGCTATGCTTGTTATTCTCTCAGTGAAAAGATCTTATCATAATGCTAGCTTAAATGTTGAAAAACTAACAACTGGCCCTCTCTTGGCCAGTATTTCAAAGGGTCCACAAAACCTAGGTGCTCACCTTCCCAATCTCAATGAGCTCTGTTTTGATTTTACTTTTAAGTTGACCAGCTGACATTCCTAACATTTTGCAATAAACAATGCAATGTCGTACTTTAACTTAGGCCAGAAGAAGTCTCTTTTAACTACGGATATCATCTTTTGATATCTCGGATGCCTCGAGTAGGGTGTCCGACGAAATTGCATGAGGATGATGGACCGAATGTCGCCGCCTTCTGGAATGTACAATCTCTCTTTGGAACATAGCATCCCTGTTTCATCTAACGTGTACTCTTTTTGTTGTTGAAACAACCTGTCCACTTGGACTTTCTTGAGGATTTCTACATAGAAAGGGTCAACTCTATTGGTCGTTCTAACCATTTCATGCAAATACCAATCTGTTTGACTTAAAGTTACCTCATATATCATATGAGTTTGTCAACTCAAAGCGTCAAAAATATTGTTCTCTTTTCCCTTAATATGCTTTATGTTGAAATGGTACTCGCTGAGGAAATCCAACCATCTTACTTTCCTAGCATTCAGATTTGGTTGCTTGAATAAATACTTGAGACTCATATTCTCTATCTTTAGAAGGAATTTCCTTCCCATGAGGTAGTACCTCCATATATTCAATGCGTGAATTATGGAAGGTGTTTATGCTAGAAATTGTTTCCAGACTACAAGAAAACAAGCCAACATAATCTCAAATATTCAATCAAACAAAACTACGTTTTTAGGGTTTTTAAAAGGTTTTCTCATTGTGAAGTTTGGTGACAAGAGGGAATACATTCATAACCCAAATAAGAACTAAATCACAGGTAAAGAAAAACTGAGATGCATACCATAATAACCATGTATCCAATAGAAAATAACATTGAAGTTCATCCATAAATGGCAAGCACTACAAGCATAAAAACTATAAACTGGCAATGAAATTACAAATTGTGTAGCTAAACAAGCTAGAAATGAAGCCAAAGAATAGACTGAAGGGTAAAATGGAGCATATATTTCATAATCAGTTCCTCAAATACACATGATAGTCATATACTTAGCTTATCAACAAGTCAGGAGACCTCCTCTAGCCAACCAAAAGTCAAACCCTTAGTTCTCTTTATGACCTCCCTAAATACTATCTTTCAAAATTCAGTTAGAGTCTAAACCACAACTGCTTTTCATCCTACTCAATGAAATGGTTTTATCAAAATAGTAATTACAGAAGGAAAATATTCTTCAAAACATAACAAGTAACTGATTTTGCTAACAATGCTCATATATCTTTAGTAGCTTCTGCTAACAAAACTACCCCCTCTAAGGCTTGGGCCTTTCTCCTAGCTTTCTGCTGCTCTACTTCCATCTCCATCATTCTTCTAGTAAGATATTCATTTTGTTGCTGTAGATTTCTGATAGTCTATTTTAATCCTGCAAATTGTAACTCTGTACTTCTTTTCCTTTTTAAGGCCTCTTTGGAGAATGCAATTAGTTCTTGATAGTGATTATTCACCTCTTCTAGGTCTTCTATGAGTCTCTTATTAGCTATAATCAAACCATCACTTGTCTCTTGCATATACTCTACTTGATGTCTATACTGGTTGATAGTTCTCTATAAATTTTCTTTCCCTGAGTCAAATTCCTTGCTTCCTGTTGTACTTTACAGCTCATTAGGAAGCCATGGAATGTTAAGCTTTCTAAAGATTTCCTCATCTTCACGCAGCAGCTCTGTAGAAGTATCATGAAAACTTGAGTTTTCTTGATTATCAGTTTCACCAAAAATATTTTCATCAATCAACAGTTTGTTTTCTGAAAAGAAACCTCTATTTCATCTTTTTATTGCTCCTTTAACATTTTACCTCATATTTCGAAAAACACAGCAGAGAATTTGGTCTCAATAAGGCTAGATTCTTCTTCTGTTTTCAATGGTTTTTTCCCTTTGCTGTCACCCTTGCCAAAATCCATCTTTTTATCAGAGGAAGAATTATCAATCACGGTTATCCCTTCTGTATTCAACTTAGGGTTTAATAATTTCTTCATGTGTAGCCTTAATTTGTTTTTGGGTCTAGTCTTGGACCTCCATCTTGGAGCAAGCTCTCCTACAATTTTTAAACTTTTTCTTTGATAAATGATAGAGGAAAACTCCTTAACTTTAAGCTTATTTTTCTTTGGTACTGTTATCCTATCCTCCTGACTATAAAACTCCTTTTTTGTGCCAACCCTAGTCTTATCAATGACAATCAACTTATCCTCTTCCAACAAGTATGTTTCATCTTCGGACAAGACTGTAATTGGACTTTGCTTTTGGATTTTAGTGTTTTCTTCATCACCTGAAATCTTCTCTGTAAGTATAATCTCTTCATCAACGAATGTTTCTGCTGGTGCTTCATTCTAAATAGGCTGTGTCTCCTTGTGAATAAATTGCAATTTTTGGTTCTCACTGTCATCTGGATGCTGCTTAGATTCACAATCTTCTTTTGTAGGTTCTGCAACTTCCTCTAATTTGGCACATTATTCATCTTCAACCTTCACTTTTTGTCTTAGTTTTCTGATCAGGGTTTGTCCCTTATCAGCTGGCTTTCTGGTAGAGTGTCCTTCTTGGCTATTTTGGAACCCTGACCAAAAGAGAAAGTATTCCCATGTCTTTCCTTCTTTCTGCAGAACAATGTTAATAATAAGTTTGATAAGTCCATGTTGAAAGATGGATTGAATAGTATGGTATTGGTGTTCTTTGATCCTGCTAGACATCTTCTGTAAGCTCTTTAGCAGGAAGAAAGGAAGATTCATCTTTGATTCACCACTAAGGTGTTGAAGGAACTTGAAATGATACTTGACAACGAAGGCATACCTTCCTTCACATGTAATGTAACTTTGTAGAACCTTGATAGGTTATACCTATTCAGCTCTGAATTTATGGATGGGCACTCCCTTGCCCCAATATGGAACAATACCAGGCAATAGATACCTTTGTGCATTGAAAGTAAATCGCACTTTCTTAAACTAAATTTCTCCTTTATTTTTGACCCCTGTTGCTTCAGCCACCAAATCTGTAGTCAATTTAAACTTCAAAGTATCAAATGATACTATATCTTTGTTATAACACTGAGGAAACCTGTGAGAGACTTCAGCATTATATCCATCAATATTTTTAAAAAATTTTAACCATCCAGCATTTTCAAACAGTTCAGCACATCCTCAAAATTTGTCTATCCAATTAAGCTCAGTGGGCTCAGCCCTATTAGTCTTCCCACTCCTCTTCATCTTTTGTGTGGTTTTCAGAACCTGTTCGTAACTTCACAACCTATTTTCTTCAAGTTTTCATAGTCTTGGAAGTCAATTTTCCTTTGAACTCTCACAAGCTACTTGTCCTCAATTTTACACAGTCTATTCTATCACCAATTCAGGAAATGCTTCATGCCAAGTTTAAGTAATTTGGGTTAAACGCAGCATCAAAAATCTCTAACAGTGTTGTTCTGAACTTTACTAACATCAAACGATGCTCATTTAGACTTTTGGACTAATATCTCACCATTGGAAGTTTGTTGAATAAATGGATTCATGTTTTCCTCTAACATTTTGACATCATAAAGCTTAGCAGAAAAAACCCCAATTTTAACAGGTCATGACCAAGGTCATGTGAGATACCTCATTCCAAGATTGATGTAGGTGTTATAAGTTGATTCTTGGACTGCCTAAATGTCGAATTGAACGCTCCAGGTGTCTTCAACTCTCCAGCTCACCTCTAATTGTCACGCTGTGAAACCCTAATTCTTCCTTCAATTGCCAATTTCTGATTTTTTAGCAATGTCTCTCCACCCCGACATCCACCAGCTTCATAATATTTAGTTTGAGATCCTCTTTCACAAAAATCCCACCTTATTCCACTCTCTGTCATGATTTGCCATGCATTTACATTTAACTGCCACGATCTCCCTGACACAATGACCAACACTTGTTTACATGATTATCCTTATGATACATGTATCAAACCTACTTATTGATGTGATTGGTCACTCTAGGAATGGAATCATTGAAGAAATCAGCGTGAAAAATGACAAATTGAGCACTCGCGACTTTCTTGTAGCGCGCCAGTGCATCATTTTTACCCTTGTGCTACATGAAAGTTCAAAAATCTAATTTGTGTTATTTGATCAATAATCCAACTTTAAAACTAGGTTTATATGATTAAACCTTGATATTAGTGCTATTCATGAAACCATTAATCAAAATATACTCTATAGAACCCTTCAGGACATAGGAAAAACAAAAATGATGAAAACCTAATGGCATAAACTCAAAATTGAGCTCTAAACCAAAATTTATTAGAAGTAAGAAAATAAGCAAGCTTCAAAAAAACAAACAAAATATAAGACCAAAGAAAACAAATTCATGACTTAACATTTGGCTCCTGTTGCAGGATGAAGTCCTCCTTGTGATGCTTCAAGAACCTATAGACCAGTGCCTTCTTTTCTGCTACCTACTACTCTGCAAAATTTCCATTGGGTTATGGATTCCTTATTATGTTTTACTCACACTGGTATATATAATGAAAAAGTAAAATTCCACTCAAAAACTGTAGAAATGCTTGAGGAATCGTCCATTAACTAGACTTGACAATTCCTCACCTTCCAAATACTACAGGACAAAAGTGTTATTTTCGAAAATCTTAGACACTAGGAGAGGGCCAAACCACAGGTTATCAAATTTTCCATGTTTCCCTTTTTTCTCTTTCCTGGCATCCCACCTCAGAACCATATCACCAATTGAGAAAGTGTTATCTTTGATTTTCCTGTCAAATCTACTTTTAATCTTCAATTTGTATAACTGTGCCCTTTCTTCCACTTTTTCCCTCTTCTGCTACAACTCTATCATCTCATAAATCCTTCTTTGCATATCATTTTCTTCTTCTTGACAATTCTAAAGAAAATTCATCACTGGAATGCCCAATTGAACAGGAAAAACTCCATCTGTACCATACACTAATTGGAAAGGAGAAGTTCCAATTGCTTGTTTGACTGTTATTCTATCAGCCCATAATGCATACTTCAACATAGAATCCCATGATCTTTTATTATGTTTTAGCAACCTTATGATACTCTAAATGATATTTTTATTTGAGGACTCAGCTAAACCATTACCTTGGGGATAGTAAGGAGTTGAATGTTTCAGCAAGATACCATTCTTTTCACAAAATGCTTCCATTGCCTTAGACTTAAAATCCTTTGCATTATTTGTTACTATTTTCTGAGGACACCCAAACCTACTAAGGATATTTTCTTCAATAAATTCCATAATCACTTTGTCTGTGGCATTCTTAGTAGGGATAGCTTCCACCCATTTGGTAAAGAATTCTATTGCAGTTAGAATCCACTTGTGTTGACCTGAGGAAGATGGACTTATCTCTCCTATAAAATCTAGACCCCATTGCTGGAAAGGATCACTTACTGCAGTAGGTTTTAGGGGCAATGACAACAATTTTTGTTTTCCAGCAAAATTCTAACAAGGGATACAGGCTCTTACCTGCTGATATACATCTACAAACAAAGAGGGACAATAGTACCCAGCTCTTAAAATCTTGTATGTTGTTTCCTTCTAGTACTTGTGACCTCCCCAAGCACCCTCATGAGATTCAGAAATCACTTTTTCAATTTTAGATTTATCGAATCATCTGAGTAGAATACCGCTTGGGTCCTTCCAGAATAACTGCTCTTCTACTAAACAATACTTAGTAGTTCTTAGCTTCAAAGATATAGCATCTTTTCTATCTAAATGCTCAGGACATTGCAAATACAACAAAAAATACACAATGTCTGGGTACCATGTGGATGCTGAATAATAGTCCATAATCTTTTCTTTTTCCAACATTGCTTGATCTTCTTTCTGAGCTAGCTCTTCAAACATCACATATAATCCCAAAGCTTGGCAATTTGATTCAACCAGCAGCTTGGCTAAACCTTGTCCCTTGACTAGTTTGGTAGGTCTGATATCTACATCATACTCCATGATTTTAGCAATCCACCTGCCTCTTTTCCCCTCACTATCAGGCTATGTCAAAATATCTTTTACAGCAGCATTAGGCACATATGAAATAACTTTGGAATGCAAAACATAGATTCTGAAAAACTTTAAATCTTTTACCAAAGCATAGGAATGTTTCTCTAAGATACTGTATTTTAATTCAGAATCTCTAAGATTTTTGTTGAAGAATGCAATAGGTTGTTCCAGACCCTCCTTATTCTTCTGCATCAAAACAGCTGCTAGTGCATCCTCTGGTGCAAACGAGAATGTTAGAAATTCTCTGGTAAAATCTGGACATACTAATACATGGGCCTCAGTAAGAGCTATTTTGATTTTTTCAAATGAATTCTTTGCTTCATTGGTCCACTTGACTTCCTAATCCTTTTTTAGCATGGATGTAATCTACTTGATAATCTCAACAAAGTTTGGTATAAACCAACACAGAAAATTAATTTTACCAATGAAATATTGGACATCCTTTTTACTTCTTGGTAGACTTTCTTCAATAATTCTTTCACCCTTTCGGGGTCAATCCTTATACCATTAGCAGAAACTAAATGACCCAGTAATTTTCCTTCCTGTACAGCAAAGTGTGACTTCTTTGGATTCAAGCACAAGCCAAACTTTCTACATTTCAAAAAAGTTTTCTTCAAATGCTTTAGATGTTAATCATCTGATTGTGAAAAAACAGTAATATCATCTAAGTAAATTACCACAAACTTGTCCTTTTCTTTGACAAAAGCTATATCCATATCCCTCTAAAAAGTGGCTCCAGCATTCATTAGACCAAAAGGCATCTTATCATACATGAAAGTTCGCCAAGGAGTGGTAAAAGCTATTTTCTCCTTATCATCAGGATGCATAAAAATCTGATTGTACCCTGAGAAACCATCAATCATTGAGATCCTCTGTGCCTCGACCACTTTCTGCAATATTTGCTCAATTTTAGGGAGAGGATAATTATCCTTTAGTGAAGATCTCTTCAAATTTCTAAAGTCGACACACAGCCTGATTTCCCTGTTCTTTTTCCTAACAGGAACTAGATTAGCCACCGATGAAGAGTACCTGAGGGGCACTATGATCTTGGCATCCAATAACTTCTTGACTTCTTTTTCAATAATAGGAAACAAGGTTGGATTAATCCTCCTTAATTTCTGACGAAAAGGTTTAACATTTGGTTTTAAAGGGACTTTATGTTGTATAATTCCAATATCATATGTTCTCAATTCTTCATAAGACCATGCAAAAACATCAACATGTTCCTTTAACAATTTTATGTACATGTTTCTTTGTTCAGTTGTAAGTGCTTTAGAAATTTTTACCATTCTAGGATGTTCTGCAGAGCCAATGTTATAATCCACCACATTCTCTTCTGAAGACTGTACAACAGGTTTTAAGAGTGTATCATCTTTCGAAAATATCCTTTCCAAAGGTACCAAACCTTTTGGGATGAAATTACTTTTTAATTCAATGGTTTTGTGTCCATCTATCTCATTTTCAGCAATCTCTTCCACCTCTCCATCCCCTTCATCTTCCTCTTGATCAATCAGGGAATTAGGAAACTCATGTGTAAGCTCTAAAAACCTTTTAATTTCAAGGTCATCTTCAAACACTTTCCACTTCTTTACATTATCAGGTACAGATGGTCTATACCTAACTTCAATGGGATACCTCAACTGTGTAGTTTTGGGGATTCTAAAGTGTGTAGCAGCCAAGGCCAATGAATCTGCAGTATGATTATGGTCTCTTGGAATATAGGCAATGTTAAAAGCTACAAAATAATTTTCAATCATGTCCCATACCTCATTTTGATAGACTTTCAACAAATCCTGTTTCACTTTATAGTTGTTCTTCACCTCCTGAACAACTAATTCGGAATCGCCAAATGCAGAAATATGTTGAATGCCTAAATCTTTGGCAAGTTTTAATCCTAACAACAAAGCTTCATATTCAGCAGTATTGTTTGTAGTAATGAACTCTAATTTATATATCAGCTTTACTGTCTCACGTCCAGGAGATATAAGAAGAACCCCTGCTCCATCACCTTCTTTGCAAGAGGATCCATCAAAGTATAATTGCCAAAGCTCATCCTCCTATTTCCTGCTACATTTTACTGGTTGTTCACTTTCAACCTGTAACAAACCAGCAGTATTGTCATCATCATTAAAATGTAACATGCAAGTACCTAGATCCTTATCAACAACATACAGAGGATGGTTGTTAGGGTTCTTGTCATCTGTTACAATATAGGAAAATTGAATCTCTCTGTATAACCTTCTGTTTTCTCCTCCAAACGCAGGAATAGTAGCATATGATAAATCCATTTGTAAGGTCCCACCGACTTTCTTTTCCCAAGATCTAGAGAGAAGTAACCCAAATTTAGGTGTAATATCAGCTACCACTACATCCATGATTACACTTTTCATGGGTAATTGAGCCAAACTGACAACCATGTCCTTTATTACCCCTAAACACTTCACGGCTCATGAATCAAATGCATACAGATCATGATAAGGTTTAGTTATACTTAGACTTAAAGCCTCCATAACATCCTTCGGCATTAAATGGTGTGATGCTCCCGAATCTAACAAACAATTATGTATCATTTGTTCATGAACTGTCAGAGTAATGTAGAATGGAGGTGAAGCACCTGCTTCATTCTCATTTTTTTCAGCCAAGGCTGATCCAATGAAAATCCTAGGATTTTCTTCTTGCAAATTCACTGTATCAGAAATAGGCTGATTGTTTACTGAATTAATCATCTTAAGAACTGATTCTTTATAGGAAGGATTTTTCATAAGTTCAGTTAAAGGTACATAAATCTTTAATTTTCCTAATTCATTTTCCAAGCTGAAATTCTGCACAGTTTTATTTGCCTCTTCAACCTCCATGCTCTTCCTTTGTTTTTCTGGAATATGTTGTTTCTCTGACATAGGATCAGATTGCTATTTAGTAGGAACAACTACCTTCTTCTTTGGGCTTTGTACTACTTGTTTTGGACCTGACCTCAGATTCACAGTCTTCTTGAGTTCATTTTGACAGACATTAGTAGTTACAGCAGTCATTTTCAGACCTAAATCATCCTCTGTTCCGAACATACCAGCATCATAGCATTCTGCATTTAGAAATTCCTCCTCAGTGACAAAACCCTCAGACAATATTTCTCCAAAATGGTTCATATCCTAATCTGTGTCTTCAAATATCACTTCATCATCAACCTCTTCTTCATCAACAACATTGTTCTGAAGAGGTGGTGGTATTCTTTGGTCCTCAGTTTCTCTCCTTTCCCGTTGAATATCATTATTCCTTCGTTCTCTAGGTATGAAACGTGGAGCAAATTGTCTTCTAAATTGGTTCTGATTGTTAGGTTTTCTTTCACCTTATTGAGCAGGCTTGCTGGAATTTTTCTCTAGTTCTAATTTGTTTAATTTTGCAGTCAAAATATTCACCAACTTGGCCATCTCATTAATTTTTTCTTCTGCAGAATGAGAAGCTAAACCTCCTGGAGCTGCTTCTTTTTTTCCTTTCCTGTCATAGATTCGCTAAGTTGTGTCCTTCTTCAATCTATTGGAAGCCAATATGTTAGACTCTACCTCTAATGCTGCATCATGCATATTCAGTAAAGAAACATGTCTTCTTTCTCTTAGTAGTAAGGAAAATTCATGGTCGAAAGCATTTGCATATGTAAGTTTTGCATATGTTTCTGAAGGCTTTATTTCTGTAGGAATTCTACTGTACATTTTGTTAAATCTCTTTGAAAAGTCTACAATAGTTTCATCTTTTTTCCTCCTAAGGGCTCCAAAATTAATTATGCAATATGTATGGTCTTTGGTGTCACCCCATTGTCTCATGAAGAGATCATGAACCTCTTCAATGATAGTGATAGATTTAGCAGGAAAATCCCTAAACCATTTCCTGATAGCTCCATCAAGGCTTTGCACAAACATTCTCATCCATACGTCCTTGGCTTGGCTTCAATGTTTTGGTTATCAGCATAGCTAAGAAAAGCTTCCCAGTGTTCTTCAGCTGTAGTTTCACACTGTCCATTAAACCTAGGAAAGTATTTATGATAGTCACCTCTAGGCAATGCATTTAAAGGATGAGGCAAAACCAATGGTGGATATCTGGCTGCAACCATTCGGTCCATCATGTCTATAGGCTGATTTTGGGCTGCCATTTTAAGGCTGACTAACTTTGGTGATGGAGAGGTTTGGATGGAACTTGGATGAAAGGGGGTTTTACCTACTTTCAACTGAAATAGAGGTATCTTACCAGGAGAGACTGTTTTAGATTTTCTAAAAGATTGGGGATCAGTGAAAACTTGGAAGTTACTGTCAGGAATTATAGGCTTTAACGAAGGTGAAGTTTCTTCTTCTTTTCTCAACACAGATGAAGGTGATGAACCATCCAAATGGTCAGGGTCACATAGGGATGGTAATGACTAAGACCTTCTAATATTCCTTGCTGTCTTCAATATCTGTTCAGGGTATGTAACACCCAACTGCAATGGTGAAATAGGTCTGTTTCTAGTTCCAATTCCCCTAGTAGCCACTGTGACAAACTGGTGAAAAGTAGTCTTAGAGATATGCTGATTTAAGTTCACATTTTAAAACCAGTGAAATGATAAGTATCCCAGGGAAAAATCTGTTTTCAACTTCATCCCTGGAAACGACACCAAATATGTTTATGCTATAAATTGTTTCCACACTACAAGAAAAACAAGCCAACATAATCTCAAATATTCAATCAAACAAAACTAGGTTTTTAGGGTTTTTAAAAGGTTTCCTGGTTGTGAAGTTTTGTGACAAGAGGGAATACATTCATAACCCAAATAAGAACTAAATCACAAGTATAGAAAAACTGAGGTGCATAACATAATAACCATGTATCCAACAGAAAATAGCATTGAAGTTCATCCACAAGTGGCAAGCACTACAAGCATAAAAACTATAAACCAGCAATGAAATTACCAATTGTGTAGCTAAATAAGCTAGAAATGAAGCTAAAGAACAGACTGAAGGGTAAAATGGAGCATATATTTCATAATCAGTTCCTCAAATACACATGAGAGTCATATACTTAGCTTATCAACAAGTCAGGAGACCTCCTCTAGCCAGCCAAAAGTTGAACCCTTAGTTCTCTTTGTGACCTCCCTAAATACTATATTTCAAAATTCAGTTAGAGTCTAAACACTAACTACTTTTCAGCCTACTCAACGAAACGGTTTTATCAAAATAGTAATTAGAAAAGTAAAATATTCTTCAAAACATAACAAGTAACTGATTTTGCTAACAATGCTCATAGATATTTAGCATCTTCTGCTAACAAAGCTATCCCCTCTAAGGCTTGGGCCTTTATCCTAGCTTTCTTTGCTCTGCTTCCATCTCTGTCATTCTTCTAGTAAGCTCTTCATTTTGTTGCTGTAGATTTCTGATAGTCTGTTTTAATCCTACAAATTGTAACTCTGTACTTCTTTTCCTTTTTAAGGCCTCTTTGGAGACTGCAATTAGTTCTTGATAGTGATTATTCACCTCTTCTAGGTCTTCTATGAGTCTCTTATTAGCTATAATCAAACCATCACTTGTCTCTTGCATATACTCTACTTGATGTTTATGCTACTTGATAGTTCTCTGTAAATTTTCTTTCTCTGAGTCAAATGCCTTGCTTCCTATTGTACTTTGTAGCTCATTAGGAAGCCATGGAAGGTTAAGCTTTCTAAAGATTTCCTCATCTTCAGGCAGCAGCTCTGTAGAAGTATCATGAAAACTTGGGTTTTCTTGATTATTAGTTTCACCAGGAATATTTTCATCAATCAACAGTTTGTTTTCTGAATAAGAAACCTCTATTTCATCTTTTTGTTGTTCCTTTAACATTTTACCTCGTATTTCCAAAAACACAGTAGACAATTTGGTCTCAGTGAGGCTAGATTCTTCTTCTGTTTTCAATGGTTTTTTCCCTTTGCTGTCACCCTTGCCAAAATATAGCTTTTCATCAGAGGAAGAATTATCAATCACGGTTATCCCTTCTGTATTCAACTTAGGGTTTAATAATTTCTTCATGTTTATCCTTAATTTGTTTTTGGGTCTAGTCTTGGGTCTCCAACCTGGAGCAAGCTCTCCTACCATTTTTGAACTTTTGCCTTGATGAATGACAGAGGAAAACTCCTTAACTTTAAGCTTCTTTTTCTTTGGTACTGTTATCCTATCCTCCTAACTGTAAAACTCATTTTTTGTGCCAACCCTAGTCTTATCAATGACAATCAACTTATCCTGTTCCAACAAGTATGTTTCATCTTCAGACAAGACTGTAATTGGACTTTGCTTTTGGATTTTAGTGTTTTCTTCATCACCTAAAATCTTCTCTGTAAGTATAATCTCTTCATCAACGAATGTTTCTGCTGGTGCTTCATTCTGAATAGGCTGAGTCTCCTTGTGAATAAATTGCAAATTTTGGTTCTCACTGTCATCTGGATGCTGCTTAGATTCACAATATTCTTTTGTAGGTTCTACAACTTCCTCTAATTTGACACATTCTTCATCTTCAACCTTCACTTTTTGTCGTAGTTTTCTTATCAGGGTTTGTCCCTTATCAGCTGGCTTTCTGGTAGACTGTCCTTCTTGGCTATTTTGGAACCCTGACCAAAAGAGAAAGTATTCCCAAGTCTTTCCTTCTTTCTGCAGAACACTGTTAATAATAAATTTGATAAGTCCATGGTGAAAGATGGACTGAATAGTATGGTCTTGGTGTTCTTTGATCCTGCTAGACATCTTCTATAAGATCTTTAGTAGGAAGAAAGGCAGATTCATCTTTGATTCACCACTAAGGTGTTGAGGGAACCTGAAATGATACTTGAAAATGAAGGCATAACTTCCTTCACATGTAATGTAACTTTGTAGAACCTTGATAGGTTCTACCCATTCAACTCTGAAGTTAAGGATGGGCACTCCCTTGCCCCAATATGGAACAATACCAGGAAATAGATACCTTTGTGCATTGAAAGTAAATGGCACTTTCTTAAACCAAAGTTCTCCTTCATTTTTGACCCCTGTTACTTCAGCTACCAAATCTATAGTCAATTTGAAATTCAAAGTATGAAATGATACTATATCTTTGTTATAACACTGAGCAGACCTGTGAGAGAATTCAGCATTATATCCATCAATCTTTTTGAAAAAGTTTAACCATCTAGCATTTTCAAAGAGTTCAGCACATCCTGGAAATTTGTCTATCCAATTGAGCTCAGTGGGCTCAGCCCTATTAGTCTTCCCACTCCTCTTCATCTTCTATGTGGCTTTCAGAACCTGTTAGTAACTTCATAGCCTATTTTATTCAAGTTTTCACAGTAATGGAAGTCAATTTTCCTTTGAACTCTCACAGGAAGCTTGTCCTCAATTTTACACAGTCTATTCTATCACCAATTCAGGAAATGCTTTGTGCCAAGTTTAAGTAATTTGGGTTAAACACAGCACCAAAAATCTCTAACAGTGTTCTTTTGAACTTTACAAACATCAAACAATTCTCATTTAGACTTTTGGACTAATATCTCACCATTGGAAGTTTGTTGAATAAATGAATTCATGTTTTCCTCTAACAATTTGACATCATAAGGCTTAGCAGAAAAAACCCCAATTTTAACAGGTCATAACCAAGGTCACGCGAGATACCTCATTCCAATCTTGATGCAGGTGTTAGAATTTGATTCCTAGACTGGCTAAATGTCGAATTGAACACTCTAGGTGTCTTCAACTCTCCAGCTCACCTCTAACTATCACGCTATGAAACCCTAATTCTTCCTTCAACTGCCAATTTCTGATTTTTTAGCAATGTGTCTCCACCCCGACATCCACCAGCTTCGTAATCTTCAGTTTGAGAACCTCTTTCCCAAAAATCTTGCCTTATTCTACTCTCTATCATGATTTTCCATGCATTTACATTTAACTTCCACGATCTCCCTCACGCAATGACCAACACTTTTTTACATGATTATCCTGACGAGACACGTATCAAACCTGCTTATTGATGTGATTGGTCACCCTAGGAACAAAATTATTGAAGAAATCAGCGTGAAAAATGACAAATTGAGCACTCGTGACTTTCTTGTAGAGCGCCAGTGCATTATTTTTACCCTTGCACTACAAGAAAGTTCAAAACTCTAATTTGTGTTATTTGATCAATAATCCAACTTTAAAACTAGGTTTATATGATTAAGCCTTGATCTTAGTGCTATTCATGAAACCATTAATCAAAATATACTCTATAGAACCCTTCAGGACATAGGAAAAACAAAAATGGTGAAAACCTAATGGCATAAACTCAAAATTGAGCTCTAAACCAAAATTTCCTAGAAGTAATTAGATAAGCAAGCTTAAAAAACACAAACAAAATATAAGACTGAAGAAAACAAATTCATGACTTAATAGAAGGTAACTCAAAATCATATGTGGGGTAATTCTAATTATATTCTTTTAACTTTCACAATTCAAAATAGATCACATAATCATTTTGCAAGAGGACTCCTCTGAGCCGTTCCTTGCTTGCATCCATACAAAAAATGAAATCCCCATCAGGATCCACAATTCGTAGTATTGGTGAGGTCATCAAAAGCTGCTTAAGCTTTTGAAAAATTTCCTCACACTTGGTCTTCCATAAGAACTTATTTTCCTTCTTCTGTAAAGTGATTGTTAGACAAGCTATTATCAAGTAGTTCTTAATGAAATTCCGATAATATCCAGCAAATCCCAAAAAGGATCTAATATCGGTGACACTAGAATGGGTAGGCCAGTATTCTATGGCTCCAATATTTTATAGGTTAATAAGTATCATTTTCTTAGAGATAATGTGACCCAAGTATTGTATCTGTGGTTTGTAAAAGTCACATTTACTAAACTTGGCGTACAACTTTTGTTCTTGTAACACCCGTAGCACTATGTCCAGGTGTTCCTCTTTACTCTTAGAGTAAAAAAGGATGTCTCCTATAAATACCAAAACAAATTTATCCAGATATTTACTAAATATACTATTCATCATACGCATAAAGTTTGCAGGTGCATTGGTAAATCCAAATGGCATTACTACAAACTCATAGTTCTTGTACCTAGTACGAAAGTCGGTTTTGTGAATATCCTTGCCGTGAATTCATACCTGATGGTACCCAGATCATAGGTTGCTCTTTGAAACGATCTTGGCTCCTCCTACTTGATCGAACAAGTCATTGATGCTAGAGAGTGGGCATCGGTTCTTGATAATCATTTTGTTAAGCTAACGGTAATCGACGCACATTTGCATCGTACCATACTTCTTCTTTACGAAACATATGGTGCTCCCCAAGGGGACATGCTTGGTCGGATATATCATTTTTCTATCAACTCTTGCAACTACAGTTTCAGTTCCACCAACTCTAGTTTGCTCATGTGGTAAGGGGGTTTTGAAGCTAGAACTGATCTTGGTGTCATTTTTATGGAAAATTCTAGGTCTCACTTCGAAGGTAATCTAGGGATTTCCTTAGGGAATATGTCCTTGAATTATGCAAGAATAGGAAATTCCTTTATGTGTTGTTCTCTTTTAGCCTCTATGTCTTGGATATTTACTGCAAAGAACTTGCAACCTTTTCTAATGCACTTATTTTCTTGTAAGGAAGATATTTTCCTTACCGAAACTTTCTTTGGTATGCCTTGAATCTTCAATTGATTACCTTGGGTATCTGTAGACAAGATGGACTATTGTAAGCAATTGAGCATGACATTGTGTTATTCCAACCAGCCCATGCTGATAAGTATATCATATGATCCTAAAGGTAGGATGTTCATATTTAATTTTGTAATAAAACCATTCAGGTTTACCTCACAATCTCTTACTATTTCTAAAACTTTCCATTTTGTACTTGTGGATAATTGTACCAACCAAGGTTTATCATGTTTTTCTTTGCCTAGTTTACATATACCAATAATTTTAGGTCATACATAGCTCTGATAAGAACCAGGGTCAATCAGTATTGAAATCAAAGTGTTCAATATCTTACCATCTATATCAACCATGGTAGCATGATGGTTTCCCTATTGGCCATCCAAAGCTGCATAAATCCGCAGTGTTCCAGCTATGTCCTCTACTATGGGCTCTCTTGTAACTTGTGCAAGACCCCATTGGTCTTGTTCTTATAAGATCGGGCATAATGAGGCCCGCTACATTTCCAACATTTGATCTATAGTGGGGTAGCATTGGCTCCCCCAGCTACTACCGACTTGTTAACATTTGGAGCTAGTACCTATGGCCTTGTACTTGATTTTTTGAAGTTCTTGTTCATTGGAAAGTTGTTGTTCTGTTTCCTCTACGGGAGTGGGTTGAAACCCAGTTTGTGTTTGTCAAAGAATTTCTTAGACTTGTATATGTTTCTGTTCATGTTCTCTTAACTTAGTTTTCCATTCTTATAGCAGAGCCTAGCTTTGTGCAATAAGGTGTCCAAGGTTTTAGGAATGTCAAACTCAATCCTTTCCTAAAATTTGGGAGGAAAACATCCTAAAAACTGTTGGATCTTTACCTTTTCATCCTTGATGTATGGTACATAATGTAACCGATCTAGAAATATGCTAATAAAATCATCCATATTCATGGATCCCATACATAACTCATGAAATTATTTCACCTTTCTATCAAACAATATTTTCGACATATATTTTTCTTGGAAGACCTTGCAGAATTTACTCCAACGTATTTCTCTTACATCACCTTTCTTGGTATGTTTCAAGCCTCTCCACCATCTTGTTGTTTTTCCATTTAAATTATAGATGGGAAGTCGAGCCTTTATTTTAGTAGATTAGTTATGAACTCAGAAATATTTTCTCATACCCAATATCCATTCTTCATCTTTCTCCCCCGTATTCACCTCTCCTTCATAGGTTGGGGCTCTTATTTTTCTGAACAACCCCTAGAGATTGTCATCAATTCTTTGTTTATTTCTGCATGGAGAAAGAGATTCCTTCTTATCTTAGGCTACTGGCCCATTTATGATAAGGTTTCCTTCTTGAACCTATTTGCGGAATGAGTGGGTTTCCCTTGTAGGATTCCACCCATCATATTTCGTAGCAATGCTTCATTGATTGCTTGATGTTCCTTTCTTTCATTCAGATTGTCATCTCTGAAACTTTGCAACTCTGCTTGATGAATTTGTATGGTTTTCATAATATAAGGATTCAGTTACACCACTATTTCTACTTCCTGGGTGAGGGTATTAAATTTCCCTTTCCGGCTATTATTTTCTACAGCGTTCATGATCTGAATTGTTTTAGAAAAATTCCTGAATATTGCAAATTTTAATAACAAGAAAAATTTATATTAGTTACAAAATTTAAACATACTTTATTTTTCTGGCAACGAATGTCTGGTATGCCCATTGGGTCCCTTATTGTTGACACTGGGCTCTGATGCCACTTGTAATGTCTCCAAAAATTGAAAAAAGAAAATTTATTAGGCTAGTCAAAACTACCTATGTTGGACATTAATAGAACTTTGTGGAATGTGCCATACTCTGATTGTACTATTGTTTTGTCGTAAGTTGTTCTTATGTCTTGCTTCCATATTTCTCTAGATGGTTATTATTATGTTACTTACATTGTCATGATGTTTATACTTTTTGCACTATGGTTAAGAATTGATGTGTAAGTTAGTTATTTTCTTACATACTTCATTGTTTATTAGCATGTGCTTACTGTCATATACACAATGCTAGCTTGACTTGGATAATGGATAAAGGGGTGGAATGGCGGGACTAGTTTCCCTTGTAACCACCTGTGAGGTAACAGTTTCTACTTATCACAACAGGCTTACTTAGTTCTATCGAACTAATGCGTTCTTGTCTCATCTGTATGCAGGTGCACTTGGCGATGGAAAACTTGTTTATAAAGCTGTGAAGGGAAGTGTTAATTGTTTTGGTCACTAGCGCTCACATTTGCAGCTCTATCATAGTGTCATTCACTTGTTGTTATTACTATCATTAGGGTATTTATGATAGTGACAGGGTCATTACCACACCTATTACTTGCATGATACAGACTTATTATTTATAGCACACATAATTATCTTGGTGGAAATGCCTATGACTTGACTATTGCCCTATCATAATCTTACTATATGGTTTTAATATGGGTTTCATGTTGGTAATGAAATTTTCAAAAACCTTGGTTTAAACATTTCCATTGAATATTTCATATTCCATGGACTTAGGGCTTAGAGCCTAAGTTATTTGATGCATGGAATGGTTTAAGCCTTTATGTTGATTTTGGTGGCAAGTTGTATTATGGTCCATGGACTATATGATTATTGATCTGGTGTGCATTAATGGTGTCCAAGGTGGCAGTATCAATGCACCTTAGGATATGGGTTGGAAATATTAGGGCTTGGCCCAAGCGTTAGTTTGGTATTTCGCAGCATTGTTGCTTGCTCTTTGCTCCTAATGGACGTGAAGGAAAATGGCTGCGTTGGATTAGATGACATGTATGTGGTTGTCATATTTCATTAGCATCATCATTGACTTGGAAAAGGATATTATGCATACTCCTCACCTCATGGCTCTACTCTATTATAGGTTTGCAGCAGAGGCAAGAATAGGCATGCATCGTAGCTTGTGGGAAAATCCATACTCCTTCGACAAGCCCATTGTGCAAATATTTACTTGTCCCCTCTTTTCTCCGTGGTTATGTCAGAGATTGTTGCTCATCGAGGGTTTGTATTTCTTGCCTCTAGTTGGTAATGGATGCATTTCTTGGTTGGGGGTTTGATTGTATCTTAAGAGCTCCGCATTTTGTAATTTCGACAGGCTTGGTGTTTTGTTTGTTGGGGTTTTCGATTTCATTCGGGCCTAAGATTGAAATGTAATGAGATTTATTTAAATGGTGATTCTGATCAACAAAGAGAGCCTGGGTAAACTCTCGACAGGCTCTATGTATTTTGAACATAATTTTTTGGTTATGTTACAGGAAATGGGAAGCACCATTGCTTGCAATGGTGCAACGACCGAAGTAAACAATTGTGGAAGATCTTTAATGGTTTTATAATGACTATTTTTAAATATATATGTTGCCTCTTTTTCTATGGTTATTATATTGTGGATTGTGTGGATTTTGCATTGGTTGTATGCGTTCATTGTATGGATGAAAAATAGGTGACAGAGTTATGTCTTGGGGCCATGCCGTATGGCATTGGCATTTCCCGCCCTCGTAGATTTGCTAGCGTAATCACTGTTTATGATTTTATTTGTGTAATATGATATGGTGGTTGTGTGTGGTGTAACGTTGCAACTAGAAATTGTCATTGTTGGTAAACGTTGATAGGGTTGAATATTTGGAATTGTTGATTATTATATTGAGTTGGATTTGTAAAAGGCCGAGGGTCATAGATTAGAGTGTATATAACTCTATTTCATTCTTTCAACCACTGTGTAGAGAGTTTGTTATTTTTTTACATACTGCATATAATTCATATAGCGTGGCTTTGTAAAATATTAATAGACCTTACAGGATTTGATCCTCGATTGTTTACTGTGATGAGGGTTTATATTTCAATGGTATGTTGTTTGGGATTAAACACCCACAGGATTTGATCCTACAACCTCTGTGTAATTATTCTTGTTTTAAATGAATATGGAAATTAATATTATGTTTGTTTTTAAATTATTACTCTAAAGACTTTTGTTTATGGCATGCGATTTATAATATGATTCGGTGTTATTTAAGGGTTTGATTTGTTAAAATCGCAAGGGTTTGTTTATGTAGATGATTGGTATATTGTATTATGATGTCATGGACAATTATATTGTCTTGATACTTGGACTGTCGATTTGATTTATGATGATGTTTGTTTTAAATAAGAATGATAATGTTTATACAGATCCTGAGAGGGCTTAGTTGATTTTTATACTTTCAATTTATGACTTATTCTTAGATAAAGAATACTAAGGTTATAGTATTACTTAGTTAGATTCTGGTTTTTTTATATACAGGATATTATATAATGATTTGTTTAATAGGCCCTATTTTTAGTTAACTGTTTTTTATGTTTATATTATGTTTGAAGCTTAATTCAGAACTATTCTTTTATTTATAAACATGACTCTTCTAACAACATGAAATCTGTCAGTAGAGTACATAGGTAAAAGAACTACTAGGTACTTATTATAAATAAATCCTAGGTTGTGTGGAAACAAGGTTTAAGTTGCCAAAGAAAATACAGAAGAAAAACTAAAAGTACAAAACCCTTGATGAATCTTTAAACATGAATTAAATTACAGCCTAGCGTTTATAATGAAAATGTAAAACCTAAAAGAATTTGACAGGAAAACAAAGGTACATAGGGTTAGAAAATCTAATATTAATACTTGCATAATCTATCTAACCCTTATTCTAGAAAATGAAATAGGCAGTCAAGAACCTCATATTTGAAAATGGAAGCTCTTCTAATGGCTAAAATCTGCACACTCAATTACCCAACATTAACAATTCATAGGCATATTTCACCTCTGTATAGATGACTGAATCACTTGTGAACTACGACATCCCACCCAACAATGAGCCAGAACCATTCTTGGTTTCAAATTGGATCCCCCCAAGTTTTTTCCAACATGCAAGTAGCTTAGATGTCCTAAGGTAAGGCTTCCGTAACTGGTATATCAGGTCTGGATCAATTCTCCTTTTTCCTCTTAGGAAAATGTTCTCCAAGAAATATCATGAGAATAATCATGAAGAATTATGACTCCAAAAATATGGAAGACATCCCCAAGCCTCTCTTTGGATTGGGACTTTATAGACAAACTTTTCAGTCAAAGGGGTAGTTAAATCAAGAATCATTTCATTTATTGATTTAGCCCTTTTTATTTAATTTAGTACTTTTAATATTTTAACTTAGGAAATTTTAACTAATTCCTAATTGGACTTTTATAGGTATTATAATATTTAATTTTATCTTAGTAATAATAGTAATAGATGGAACTTTTCCTTCTTTCTTACATTATTAATATTATTACTACGTGTACTCTTCATACATACTCAGTATAAAATATATAATAATATATTATTTGGTAACATTTGTATTAGGGTATCACATATTGTGATCCCTAGACTTACAACACTTTTTTCATTAAGGTCATCAAGTAGATGGTTAGGTCTACTAGGATAGGAATCTCTAAACATCCTTGCATGTTGGATTCCCTTGTATAACATGGTAGTTCTTCAGTACTTGATGAGAATATAGAAATTCAAAAATTTCATTTAATCACTTAAAAATAAGTCGTATGAGATCAATATTTTTCCCAAGTCATTTTCACTCATGAATCATTAATTCTTCTCAGTATCTCCTAGTGCTTACCAGAGCCCATACTCAATGCTAAAAACATGGAGTTACAAACTTAGTGTAATTCTAGAGATATTCGCTCAACACTAATGCTAGGATGTACTTCTAGGATACATCTATGGAAAAAATGGCCAAGGATCTAATGTTCCATGTCTTCACGCTCAACACAAATGTAAGTACTCACATGCTCTAGAGCTTCTTGCTCAAAAAAACAAAAAATTCCCCATGTGCTTCAGGGTCCATGCCCAACACAAGCATATATAT